>JAOTQY010000003.1:3256405-3268801 GCA_026413445.1 Dolichallabes microphthalmus
CCCTGTTATGTGTCTATGTAATTTTATTATTTAATTTTATTTGATTTTCATGACAGTGGAAAAATTTTTGTTCTACTGAAAAAAGCTTTGAGTTTTAAATGTGGTTAAAAACCATACTGTATTTTGGACTAATAATGAAATGAAATGAATAGTAATGAAAAGATAGTTTTTCAGTAGATTTTGATAAGAAAGTACTTTTTTCATTCATCAATTTTTTTTCCAGCTTCGTGCCTGTACAAGACAAACCGAAAAAATCCGGCTGCAAGTTGCCCTGGTGGTTCATCTTTATCGGCTGGGGTCTCCTCCTTGCCATAAGCGGCATCTCGACCTTCTTCACCCTGCTGTACGGCCTTCAGTATGGAAAGGACTCGTCCACTAAATGGGTCATCACCCTCACACTGTCCATGCTCCAGAGCATCTTCATCATCCAGCCTCTGAAGGTGATCATTAACACTTTGCTCACCCATCATCTAATCACGTCACTAGCTCCAGTAATGACTTGGCATCTTTACCCAATTAATGACTTCAATGTAAACAGCTTTGCATATACTAAAGACATCAGAACATGCATTAAGGACCTGAGCACATGTAATAGCAACAGTGCATCAATAATAGGGATATCACTACTGATGTCAGTTTCTAACAATGTATCTAATTTCCTGTTGGGATTAATGAAGTGCTGTATCTACCAGTTCAGTTCATGCAGTGTATGCAGTAGTAACATTAGGACATCTCACCTTGATACTGTACATGCATACTGACATCATATGCAGTAATATTAGAACTTCATTAACGGCACTGATATTATTACTCATTTCCATACTGATGTCAGTAATGAATCGAGTAATAATATCAGTGACTCTGTGATGGTATTAGTACGTATATGCAGTAATGACATCAGTAATGATCTCATATGTGCATACGTAGTCATATCACTACAAGGAAGTGTATAAAGAGACCACATCCCTACATCAGTAATGAGACCTGCATATGAGTCATAACTACAAGCGATGTACATTATTGACACTGGGTTGCTGTTTGAAATGACAGGTTGTCGGTCTGGCCATCTTCTTCGCACTCATCCTGAGGCCGGTGACAGTCGATGATGACCAGGAGGTTGAACTTTTGCTAGACGGTAAGACCTAAAACAAAATGCATGCAATTAGACATATTTTTGACGCCAGGAATGATTCAGCTTGACAGGTAGGGCTCATAATATTTGTATTTCTTACAAATCATTTAATTGGATCACATTTATTTTTGCAGAAAAACAAGAAATATGTGAGGAATACTGTGGACGGCACATGCACCAGGCCTAGATGATAAGAAGAACCAACGCAAAAGGACTGAACTAAACTGACTCTTGATGTAAACAATGATATGGGTGGAGGTTCTATCTTTTGTATCATAAATGTGTACTATATGTGCCTTTATTTTCCCTCTAAAACCCCATAATGCATGCAAAAGTACAGTGCAACCTGTAAGTAACTGTAAAGTGACACGAGTTGCACACTGGATATGAAATGAATAACTAAGTGGTTAAAATGCAACATCAAAATCTGAGCCATACCTTTACACTGCACGTGTTCAAACTGACAGAAATCGTGTCACTAATTAATTGCTTACAGAGTGCTCAGATAAATGTTTTGTTTATTTATTTACTATATATATATATATCTTAGCAAAACTGTATATTTTATTATATGTTTAACATGAGAATGTGTAAAGAAATTAAACACTGCCTCATAACTTTGTAGGAATGTCGAAGTGGATTAAACGATCTGGTTTTCCCATTTCAGTGATTTGGGTGTAAATATATCTTATTCATTCACTTAGTGCAATAATATCCAATCCATACAGAAGTGGCATACTACAAGATCAGTTTAATATCCTTCTCCATGTTACTGCTTATTTAATTTCTGAAATAAAAAGCGTATGATATCTTTTTTGAGTCTTGTGTCCAAATATTTATTGCATTTACAGATTTGCAGAAATTCAAGAAAATTGCCAAAATCTTGAGAACAGAGGAGTTTCTTGATGCTCACTAAAATTACAAACTTTTAAAACAAAGCCTGGTGAAGGAACAGCCTTTGACAGCTGCTACAACATATAAGGGTTGGACAATGAAACACTGTCCAATCTAGTGTTGGAGGATTGACGGCTAAATTTGACCAGCCTGACGACCAATCTTCATTGATTGCACATTCCACCAGTAACAGCAGAGTGTGAAGGTTTAATTAGCAGAGTACCACCAAGAAGGACGAGCCAAATCCAACAGGAGTAACTGTGGAAGAAAGAGGAAGCTGTCTGAAAGGGATGTCCGGGTGCTAACCCAGATTGTATCCAAAAAACATAAAACCTCAGCTGCCCAACTCACAGCAGAATTAAATGTGCGCCACAACTCTTCTGTTTCCACCAAAACTGTTCGTCGGACCTCCACAGGGTCAATGTACATGGCCGGGCTGCTATTGCCAAACCTTCGTGCCAATGCCAAACGCCGGTTTCAATGGTGCTAGCAGCAAAAATCTTGGGCTGTGGACAATGTGAAACATGTATTGTTCTCTGGTGAGTCTACATTCACTGACCTTCCCAAATCCGGGAAAGTTACGATGTGGAGAAGCCCCAAAGAAGCGTACCACCCAGACTGTTGCATGCCCAAAGTGAAGATGGTGGTGGATCAGTGATGTTTTGGGCTTCAACATCATGGTATTCCCTCGGCCCAGTACTTGTGCTAGATGGGCGCGTCACTGCCAAGTACTACCGAACCATTCTGGAGGACCATGTGCACCCATTGGTTCAAACATTTTATGCTGAAGGCGGTGCCGTGTATCAGGATGATAATGCACAAAATACACACAGCAAGACTGGTGACAGAGTGATGAACATGAAAGTGAAGTTGAACTTCTCCCATGGCCTGCACAGTCACCAGATCTAAATATTATGGAGACACATTAGGGTGTTTTGGAGGAGCGAGTCAGGAAATGTTTTCCCCCACCAGATTCAGGTAGTGACCTGACCACTATTCTGCAAGAAGAACGGCTCAAAATCCCTCTGGCCACTGTGCAGGACTGGTATCTGTCATTCCCAAGACGAATTGATGCTGTATTGGCCGCAAAAGGAGGCCTGACACCATACTAATGAATTATTGTGGTCTAAAACCAGGCGTTTCAGTTTCATTGTCCAACCACTGTAAGTAATAACATAACTTTATTTAAAGGGGACCAGATACTTTCCTTCTACCCTCCTTAGTTCTTGGAATGTTTTTTTCCCTTTTTTTTTGTCTTCTTAGTGTTTACTGGTTGGCATCCACTACGTTGCATCACTGCCATCTCCTGGTCTTGATCTCCCTCATCTTCCTTTCAGTTTAAATCCTCTTTTCTAGTCCCATTGTCCCTTAAGAAACCTATCAAATACTTTCTTCCTTGTCCTTTCTCCATTTTCTAATATTTTTCAGTGCAGTGTACACAACTTCCCACCGTCTGAAATTCCCCTCAGCGTTTCATTACCTGTCCGACTTTGCCTTGTCTTCTTGCCATCCACTATATTGCATTACCTCCACTTCTGGTCTTGACTTCCCTTTGCAACAGACTCCTCCAAACAATTAGATCCCCCCTACCCCCTGCTGAGGGGTATGGCTCAGCAGGAGCCCATTTATATAAACACTCTAATTGCACATTGAGTGAAATAAACTTAGAGGTTGTTGTTTTCTGTTTTGTTTTTTACAAAAAGTGTCATTTCAGTGGTATTTCAGCTGAAGCAAATATGGAACCTCTAATCAATATTGCACAAGAGAAAGCGTGATTATGACAATTAGAATCTTTTGCTTAGTCTGCAAGTTGTGACAAACTCTTCATGACCTCATGGACCATAGTACGCCAGAACTTCCTAGATGCTGTCCATGAGGTTTTCTTTGCAAGGATACTGGAGTGAGATACCATTTCCTTCTCCAGAGAATACAATCTACGGGCAATTTGGAAAGCCAATTAGCCTAATCTGCACGTCATTGGACTGTGCGAGGAAACCAGACACCCCGAAGCAAACTCACCAAGCACAGTGAGAGCATGCAAACAGACCTGACATGGGAATCGATCCCAGGACATGGAAGTGCATGGCGACTGCAGTGACCACTGAGCCACCACTGCTAGGATCGACATTCACGGACGAACAGACTTCTTGAAAACTTTTGGTCAATCGGTTTTACGTTTCCGTTCTCCTGCTCATGAGACAAGAAATTTGACTTGAGCTCATCTTATAAAATTTATCCTTCTTTTTTAAATGAGAATTGTAATTATTTTGGTACAAGTATTCCAATTGCTATGGTATAAGAGGAATAAAACTATCAGAATGGTTCATGTCACGCTACACACCATTGTGTTTTATTTTTTACCTAATGCAGTAATTATTGCATTAGGTAAATAACATAAAAAAATAGCATTAATGTTATTTACTGGTATTTCTATGACTAGTATTAACTTGGATCTTTGCATGATCGTCCTAAATTACGATAAAAGTTTCACCTACAGCTAAGCAGTGGATACAAGGTCACTCTTGACTTGAGAATGTAATGATGGCATGTGATCTGTTGAAACAATAATTTTTTTAATTAAGTGTGATGCGCTAAATTAAACAGGTTAAAACTAATTAAGGAGGGCCGCTCACATGATGTTAATTAAGAAACATACCCTTAATAACATGGCTCAAATCAGTTCCTTAATAAAGTTCTTAGTGTGAGAAAAGATATGAGCAAATATAGTTTATTATGACCCACTAATATGTTTCCAATACATGTTAAAACTAGTAACAAGCATTCCTAAAGTTCCCATATTGCTCCTTTAGCTGATCTGAGAGCAGAAAACGCTGTACAGTAGTGTTAATTTAAAAAAAATACACACACACACAAGCCAGGGACATTACAAATGAGAATTGTTGTATATGTTGAAAATATTAACACTCTCCAAAAAGCAAGAACAAAAAAGGGATCCTTCACCCAAAAAAAAACTATAATAAAAAAAATTGGTATATACACAGTTAGAAACTGGACCTGGGTGGGGAAAAGGAGACAAGGCCACAGATTGGGAGATGATCTAAATCTAATCTAAAGATGACGGTAATAATACTACCAGGAGTGTTTGCTTTAAATAGTCAGTTTGTCATCTGTTCTTTTGTGAAAAATTTCATCTTAAAGTAGTAAACTGTTAATAACGTCATTTCTAGCATTAAGCAGAAATAAGTAAGATTGCTGCCACTTCTTAACAAGTATCATACTCAGGATCAGGTGATGCTTTGTTAACCGAATGAAAAACAAAAAGAAGGAAAGAAGCTGGGTCCTTCCAGAGTCAGTCAGGTCACATGACAAATCAGATTAGCCTTGAGGAGTGACGCAGCTCACGTGTGGGATTGCGTAATTCGAGAAAGTCCCTAAACTAGGTTAAATGCAGTGCGGACGAGTTAAACCTGTCTATTCGCTTAGGACTGAAAAGAACTGCTGACTCATTTAACACCTCTCGCAGAGCACGAGCACTAAGGCTTGACTTCCCTTCCTATTGTTAATATTTAAAGCGTGTTCTTGAATAATTTAATGAGGAAAAAAATCCAAATGAATGACCGTAACAAAGCTCAAAGGTGGCCTGACGATGACATCACACCATCCGGGCGTGGCAATGCTCTAGCTATACTATATTATATAATATTATATTACATAAAGGCCATATATGGAAAGTGCTTATAAAAGGGATCATAGCAATTAAATAAAAAGTTTTGCGTTATGGTGTTCAAATCCAATTAGATCCTTCAATGTTATGATTAAAATAACCTCCACCAGAAAGACACCAGTGCATTTTTTTTTTGTTGAGTTTTTTTGCATGAGGTAAATGGTACTGCTGTCTGAAGTAATTAGAAAATCACTGCTTCGTATGAAATATTTTAGGTAAATAATCTGACCAGGCCTTTTTTTTTTTCCTTCTCCTGAAGACTTAATTAACTGGATATAGATTTGAAAAGAAAGAGGATTGCGAGATCAGGTCTTCTTCTTGAGCTCCTCGAAGCGCCGTGACAGGTCGTCAAAGTCAATGTCATCCGATGCGCCGTTGTTGCCGCCCAAGGACGAGTTAGGGAGAGTGTCAGGAACCGATGGAAGCTCGGGAAGCATGTTGTTGTCGAAGACCTGAGGAGACGGGCCTGCACATAGAGGAATGCACAGTGAGGTGTCTGTGCTGGAGGAAATAAACATTAACAAGAAACAGTCACATGAGGTTTCTGTGGTCAGAGAATGTGGATACGTACCTGAGACGACCTGGGGAGAAGCAGTGGGTTTGACGTTAAACTCGTCAATCTTCGATAAAAACAAAATACATGTGAGGGAGAGTTCAAAACACACTTCTGTTCTGAATACTGTATAATAGAAAATATGTTTGTGTTAGTGTGTTATTTCTCTAGGGAAGAAGGGTTATTTAATAACGAAGCAGCAACAATCAGAGCAGGTTAAAAAAATTAATACATCAGAGAGTATAATACAGGTGAGTGCAAAGGTTTGTAGCCCTATGCTTTATAAATGAGTGTTTACAGTTTAGCTACACATACAAACTCAATAATGGAATATAGACAGTTAATAAACATGCTGTGTATTACAACTGCTAGAACTTTCTTAATTAGATCATTAGTAATTAGACAATATTTACATCAGATTTAGTAGGCGCTATATGTATTAGTTAGAAGTTAAGGAACCAAGTCATATAGGGGGTCAGTAACAATGCAAGTCAAAAATGTGGGAAGAAGGGAAATAAATAAATAAAAAACAAAACATTCAGGAACGATATGAGGAAACGAGAATTTAGGGAAGTAAAAGAGGAAAGATGGATGGAAGGAGGAAAGAATGAAGTCAGTCAGAAAGGAGGCCAACACAAACATAACTCAGCGAAGAGGAGAAGTAGGATGTTGCTGAAAATCACCAAAGGTTCAGAACCAACACCAGCATTAAATATTTTTCCCCTCCATAAAGATGTTACAGTCGAGTGTGTAAAAAAAAAAAAAAAAAAAAAACACACGAAGTTGTACACTCGACTGTAAGGGCTGAAAGTGATGCAGTTAAATGTTTCCAGACACCATTCCCTTCACCCCAGCATCATTGTTACACCTCTGGTTCAGATTAGGAAAGAATTAAGACACGAGGGTTAGTATTTAAAAATTTTTTTTTAAAGAAAAGAAGAGGAAATGAAGCGGCAACAAGCGACAATGCAAGTGAACCACAATTAACTCCTCTTTCCTTAAAGGCCAACATGGTGTCCAGTTCAGTCTGGTGAGGTTGGGGCAAGGGGTACTTGCACTTACAGACTCATAGGTTGGGGGGCAGCTGGGGAGTTGAGGTGGCTGCCCGCCCCTCACTGGAGGCTGGAAGTTGGTAAAGCCAACATCATAGGTGCTAGCGGGAGCACTGAAGGGCTCCTACAGACAGCGTGGAAGAGAGTGTAAAAAGAGTGTGCTGGCTACATTAGCATTCATTTACTAGGTCACTCGTTCTCAACCCTGGTCCTGGAGGTGACAAAACACTAAAATGTACAGGGCAGGTGGTCCTCCGGGACCAGGGTTAAGAACCACTATACTACGTGACTTATGGGAAGATGTGACTCACAGCTCCTTTTGATGGAGGGTAGCTGAAGGCTGTGTGTGTCGGCATGGGCATAGGCATGGGCATAGCAGCAGCCGGAGCAGTGAAACCACCTCCACCACCTCCGCCTCCACCCCCGTGCTTCTTAAAGTCGCTGTCCACGTCTATGAGGTCTGCTTCCTCTCCTACCTCCGGCTACAAACACAGCAGCCAGTTAAACAGGATCACCGGAATTAACCACAAGGCAAACGATACCCAGCAGTGCGTACGTGCTCCTTCCTTACCCGCACCATAGCGTCAGGCTCGTACGGGACGTTGTAGTTTTTGGCGATTTCAATGAGGTAACGTTCTACCAGGATCTTTGGCGGGGCCTCTACACTCAGTTTGTGCATGAGCTGGTAATATAAGACCAACACAGAGTTTTACCATAAAGCCTAAATTTATTATTTTTTTTAACAGTAATAAATATTGTATGAAGTCATACTCGGTCATTGACTGTCCCGATTTGGTTGGTCCTACATAGCTTGCCATACTCCTTGCTGTATTTGGCACACAGTTGATCTGAAACCTAAACAAACAAAAAAAAAGCTCAAGGCTCAAGATTGAAAACAAAAAACAAAAGTGATTGTCCACATGTTACTTGTGTATGAGGCTACTCACTATTTTGAGCTCGGTGACTTCTGACTGTAGTCGAGGAGCCGCCCAGATCAGAGTGGACACGGCTTCCTGAAGGCCAGGATCGAGCTCCCTATGAGGAAGAAGAGCAAACTCAATTGTAATTGTTATTAATTCGTTCACCTTTATTTCATATCAAGCTGGAGAGGGTTCAGAGAGTGCTCTTGTGTATAACGAGACACACTGATGTGAACCTCGAAATGTTATTCTATTTTTATTTTATTCTAAGAAAGAAACGTGAAAGAAAGCAATCAAAAGATACAAATTGATAGACAACAAAAGACTAATTAGTCAACTAGGTCAAAAGTAATAGCACCCCAAAATATATAATGTTATATTATATAACTATAATAAAATGTAATATATATGTATTTTTTTTATTCAGCTCGCTTACATTTTCTTTCCAGTTTAAGCTGAGCTTCCAGTCAGATGTCAGAGTCTATTGGCAATCATTTAATTATTGAATGAGCCACCTTCCCTGTTTAACAGCCAACAGTATAAACTGATTACAGTCATATAATTAAATTCCATATGGACGCTATTAATCTAGCACTGCAGACTCAATGGGCACACAGGAAACGTGACACTCTGTTATTTTTTAACTGATTCCTCAATGTTGCTGAATTTTTATTTCTGATGTTTTAAAAGGTTTTTATTCACTTTTCATAAGAGCAGCTCTGACAGTAATTCAAGGTGTAATTGAAATCAGAGGGTAACACAGGGTGACAAAAAAAAACGGGAACTTTTTTACAATCCAATAAAACTAGAAGTGATAAAAGAAATACATTTTATTAATAGTAATTGAAACCTAAAACTTTAAAATGGTGGAGTGTTTTCTTGCTAAATGTCACTAACCCGCAGTGCTACCACCTGCTAATGGCTACCAATACGCATTTCAAAAATTCCCATTATTCTGTGTCACCCTGTATATCTTGAAAAATGAAATAAGTGGATTCTGTGAAGCTGTCTGTGAGGAGACATTAATTTGGCATTTTTGGAAGGAGTCTCCAGTGCCAGCACTTTGTAACAGCCACAGGTAAAATGGCTGCCTGCAATTTTGTCTTAAATAGATTTTATTTTAATTACAAAAAAATAAATAAATGAATTAAACACACAGTTTGGTGAAAAATTAAACATAATTATAGGAATCAATCTGCTCTGATCATCTCCCACAATATTAAAATCAAACTATAGCCAAAAACCAGCACATTTCTGTGGGTTTAAAAGAATCTAAAATGCTGTTGCTAGACAACTTCAGGTTGTTTTCACATCACACCAATCATTGTTAATGCTTTTGTTTTCCTATTAACAGCACATCCACTAACTGTGATGAGCTTAAAATAAATAATGAATACTTATTTATTCTCTGATTGATTCATTTGCCATTGCCAAGCTTCTAATTTTCAATCAATTAGCACTTGCAATGTTTTGAGTTGTGTGTGTAGTAAGTGGGTTTGAGACTAATTTAATCACAGAGTTTGAAGAAAATGGTAGATCGAGGCTTTTAATACATATGATTTTTGATAATGTAACGCCATGTATATTATATATATTGTAGTCAGTGTGACGATACATGAATCTCTAAAGAAAACATTCATAACTGAATCGCTTTTTTCCCCCTCTATGTCTAATTCTTACACAACCTGCCAATTTCTAGTCAACTTCTGGTCTCTGAAACTTACTTCATAGACTGGATAAGGCCAAAGCGGGCCAGCAGCAAGTCACAGTACAACTCGAGAATCTCCATGGCTTCCACTAGATAATCTTCTCTGATGATGTGCTCCACCCTGATCCGTGCTCGCTCATCTTTACCTGCTGACAGGTAGTCGGCAATCTCCTTCCTGGCCTTCTGAGCTAATTCAGCTGGAAAAACAGAAGACAAAACATGATTCAGTGACGTAATCTACAGCTGAATGAGAACAAGTAAAGAAGGATTTTTTTTAAAAACTCACTTTTCTTCTTCTCAAGCAGTTTGAGGCGGTTGATGACGAGTCTGAGATTGACTCGAAGTCTCTCTCCTTTGAACCCACCACCGAGCATGATGGACAAGATCGCTGTAGAAGAATACAAAACACGAAACAAGTACAGACGACATCATATTATACGAGTACAGTCCTCGAGACAGCTTTAGACTTTAAAAAATTCTCAACATGTCTGATTTCAATCCAGTTTTTTGAAGCTGTAATTATAAGAAGAGACATCTATCATTCACCCTCACTATTTTTATTTAAATATATGTTTAAATATATTTAAATCTAAGTAAAATAACCACACACACAGAGTACAGTTATAATTAGCTAAACTGAGCAACTAAATACCTTCATGTTAAAGGATAGTTATTACAACCACAAAACAAGTCACTGTCAAAATAATATTTAGTCAAAATATTAATTAAACGGTTATAGCAATCATTTCTAATAGAAAAAAAACCACTAACCTGATGTTTTAAAATATATACCAAAAAGGTGACGCGTGTAAATAAACAGGTTAGCGTCCACCAAGCTAGCAAGCAGGAAACGGGGTTATTAATACTACCCGTATTCATTAAATCCCGCCCCTTCATTACGATTGGTGAACAGGCCCTGAGTTTCTGTCAATCGTCGCTTGTAATCAATGGAACATCGGTAAGGATAGCTAACTAACCAACCACGGAAGAGGATTCAGAAAACAGGTAGAGTAAAAGAAAAAAGAAAAAAAGGCAAAGCCAAGCAGGACGAGCCGTCATACCAGGAAGAGAGACAACACTAACCGGTCAAAGAAAAACTAAACAAAGACTGTATCTTTGAAACAGAGAAAACCGAATGTGTAATATGTAAATTGAACGTTATACTCACCTATCTAATTCGTATGAAAATTACAAGGGTGCGTAAACAACCGTAACCACCAGTTTCTTTGCTGGAAATGGTATCAAGCTTCTTTTGTACTTCCGCATTGAACGTAACGCATGACGTCTGACGTCACACTGATACTAACATTCTGGGAAACTCCCGTTAGTTACACAATAAACATAGCAACCAGAAAGAAAGAACAGAAATATCATGACTTTATCATTTTAAACACAGCTGGAAGTGATTTAACACACTTAAAGTCTAAAGATAGCAAGAATTTGAACCAAAAATAAAGTGCAAAAATTTTTAAAATTCAATGCATTAATACTTTGCTACAGTCAGAAGATTTGAAGTCATTTACAAATTAGTAAAAACTGATTCAGAGAAATAATTCATTATTTCTGAACATAATGTTATTTATTTAAAAGAGACAATGGGATTCAATGGGCAAAATTAATTAATTAGTACTTACAATTACACTTAAAACACCTTAATATGTTTCTATTTTTATTAAATGGAAAGGCTTTGTAAAATAAAATACATGTTATACTCTTATACAAAACTCTATGTTTTTTTTTTATTATTAATTTAAAATATATTATTTAAATTTTAAGTCCTACTGGGTGCAGTTCTCGTGAGCAACACTAGATGTCAGTATAGTTCAGTTTATTATAGGAGCTCCCTTTTTCTATCTCTCTAGTTAAAATATTGTATTTTATTATATTTATTTGTTATGATACATTATAATGTCTGCAACTAAAATAACCATGTAGAGATCAATGAAAGTTATTAAATTGTCATTTTAATTATATTAAAATAGTGGTTAGTGGTTAGCACTGTCACCTTGCAGTGCTTATCACTGACCACTGGAGGTGTGAGGCATCAGTGCTGAGCACTACACCAGCAATTCTTTAATATATAATTGTGGAACTATAAAGCTCTTTTAAGTTATTGCCTTTTTTCACACCCAATTTAATAACATCACAATTATCTGGTGGTCTAACCTAATCACACACAACGTGTCTTCATTATGAAATCAGGGTCGATTAAAAAAAAAAAGTTCACATGGAATAATTGAATGATATTAGCATATATTTGAGCTGACTATGGCAGCATCTAGAGAAAGTGCTGAAAGGCAAACTGGTGACATTTTGTGATTTGGTGAATAAATAACCTTAACGGGTATTTTATTCCAGAGAGCATTTAACTCACTCTCACTCACTCACTCATCTTCTATACCGCTTTATCCTGTGTTCAGGGTCGCGGGGGGCCTGGAGCCTATCCCAGGAG
>JAOTQY010000003.1:3355961-3366208 GCA_026413445.1 Dolichallabes microphthalmus
GGGGGAGGTTAGGAAGAAAGGGGAAAAAGAAAAAAAGAAAAGAAAAAGGTAGCCGAGGTATCCTCAGTCGTCTCGGTCTGGGCTCTTGCTTCTGCTGCGGCTTCGTGAGGGAGAGCGGCTTAAACAAGGAAAAAAAGAAAAGAAAAAAGAAAACTCATTAACAACAAGAACTGAGCATTATTTCTTTAAATATTGTCTTTCAAAGACAAAAAGAAAACCCAACATCAAACAAAAAGAATCATTTTAAAAGTAAAACAAAAACAAAAAATAAATAATAATAAAATAAAAAACAAGATCATCATTAACAGGAACGGAGCATAAAAAAATACAAGACAAAAAGTAATCCCAATATCTAACAAAAAGAATCTGCAAGCAAAGAATAAATAATTTTTAAAAAGGAGATAAATCCTACCTCTGTTTACGAGGTGACGCTTTGGATTTGCACAGACTAAGATTAAAACAAAAAGATTCCTTCAGGTTACTGAGAAATGACTCGCATGCCTTTATTTTCTTTTCCCTCAGCCTATCAGACACACCCTCTGGCTCATGCGAGATAATAAAGTGCGCCATGCATTAGAGATGATCTGATTATACTGAATAGTTAAATTTTATACCACAGTGCTGTTGGAATCTGATTAGTGCTGATTAATTTTTGTAACAGAAGCTCTGACAGTAATGTAGCTGTGTAATGACAGGTATATATTAATGCGCTCGTTCTCTTACATTAGCATTTCTGTAGCTCATTCTGGAATATATCCATGACATCAGGGAAGTAAAAATAAAAATGCAACGATAGTGTAACTGTTCACGATGTCAGCTGACTTCATTTTAGTGCCACAGAACAGAAGCTCAATGCCTCCAGGAGTGTGTCCAGTGGGTCGCTACGCATGGTGCGCGCGATGCTTCATGCTCTGCCACGGTTGGGGCCCGGAATATGGAATGGTGGCCAAAAGTATTGAGACAAACATGAAATACAAGGTTTTAACAATTAAATTTTATTGAAATAATAATAATAATAATAATAATAGCAAGATACGTACAATGCATTATTTTATGCAATTAAATTTCTATATTTATTCATTATTTAATACATGAAACCCTTTCCACTCTTCAAAACCTGCTGGATCGTCAAGACGTATCACTTTCTGACATATCATGAGTGACATCGCACATGTCACCCGCTCAATCCATGCCTGCTTGATTGCTTCCTGCTTCATCCTCACATAAATAAATACGATGGGTTCTTGGCTGCTCCAACCTTCTTCACCATCATCCAACAGTCACCAAGGGTTCAGCTCACAGAAGATGACCCGGGCCACGGCTCCAGAAACTTTATAAACATCATTGTCTCAGCCGGATTTTCAGCTCATTTGCACAATTGTTCAGCCAGTAAGTCTAGAACTACAGTAATTAATGATATCATCTGTTTGCGCGCACAGTAATGATGACCGATCTGTAAAAATTAAGTGATCATCGGATGATAAGCACCTCTAGTACTTTGGCCTTTTAGGTCACTGAAACCGTACTTTCGGCATGAAGATGGTCAGAAACTCCAGTTTTCAGTGTTGACATGTAGACAAAGAAAAGTTGTTGGTTTTTTTAGCCTTTTCGGCTAAAAAAAGGTAGCAAGTTTCTTAATGGCCAACATGTTCTTCATAGCACATCTTTGGATTTCCATGAGGATGAACATGTGCTTTGTTTAGTTTTTTTAAGGGATAAAATCCTGGATCCTTTAAAAACTTCCATGCATGTCTAATATCTAAGTGCATAGTCCAATCAAGACTTTTTTTTAAAAACACAAAACCCACATGAGAAGCACTCTGTCCCTCCCTGAGAATCCATGCGTCTGGAAATATTTCCTCCTATTTAAACAGAGTCCTTAAATCTGCCAAAGAATCCCATAGGCTCTATAGCGACTTCAGGCTTCAGAACGGATTTTCCACAGGGTGCTTTGCTTATTAAAAATGACATTCCTGCATTTAATGAAGTTGTAGAAGAGCTCACGCTCCCCATGAAGCAGCTAAAGCAATCGCCCGTGCTGTAAACTGATAGAAAGTGTAACGGCATTCTTTATTAAGTAACAATTAATTGCCTTCAAATTGCTGCAGTAAAGGATGTGTGTGGCCAACAGCAACTCCCAGCACATCCCGTCATGTTTCCTTCATTAGTTATGCTCGTCTGATTCCCAGCGTGACCTTTAATTAACGTTAACCTTTGTTTACTCTTGTTTCTTTTTTTCAAGCATAATGATATGTGCATATTATTGCTTTTTGTATGTCCTGCATAATTATGACAAGCGCTTTGTGTGTCTTGCGAAGTAGGACATATAAAAGGTCAGTACTTTTTCAAACGCTTTATATATTTATATTTCGACGGGATTAAAGTGTCTAAAAGCAGTTCTTTCTCATTGCCTGGCATGCAGAGTTACAGCTTTTCGAACATCACAGCTCACTGCATGCATAGTTTAAATCCAAGCCTTCATCAAAAAGTCCAGCTAAACATGAAGTGCGTGTGAGTGTGTTAGTGTATGATTACCTCCTAGCTGCAGAACCAGACCTGGATCTCCCAACAGAGCCTGATCTACATTTTAAAAATCAAACACAATAAATTACACAAAAGGAATAAAATCACTACATCACTGACGCTATACAATTTTACACAGATATATTATACCTGCTCCTTGGACGAGACGCAGAACGAGATCTGGATCGTGATCGAGACCTTAAAATGACAAAAAAAATAAAATAAAATAAAAAATAAAGAGGAAATTAAATCAATCATTCATTCATGAGTGGGTTTAAAGTCTGACTGGGTGATTATGATCATGATGATGTTGCAGAAATGGTTTAAAGACTTCGGTTTATTCTGCAGTTCATCACGTCTTGATGATGGAGCTATGGGAAGCTCGGACTGTCATTTGGAGCCTTGCTTGTGCAGGCACTAGAAATTAACCCCACATGTTCATGTGCAACATCAGCGTGAATAATGGCGAGGCAGTGTAGCAGCATCGTAGATTTCATTTGTTACATTATGTGAGACTTGTATATTATTAGCTATTCTGGACTGTTATTGAGGGATAACATTGACTGCTTTTTTTCCTATTAAGCTTTGCATTGGAATTAGGCTGGCACATTTGCAGATTTTTCTTAAACATTAGAAGAACATGTTAACCGGATGAATCCTTCATCTAAACAAGTCTAGCGGCACAATCTACATTTTAGTTACGCACGACATTAAAGAAGCAAAAATAGTTTAAACAAACAGAAAAACAATAAGGATGTCAAAAATACTGTCTTCTCTCTGTTTTTGCTTGAAAACAAGAGTTGGTTTAAACTACATTTATGATACATTGTTGCACGAGCGCCCTCTTGTGGTGTAAGATTTAATAGATATGCGAGTTACACTTGAGAAACATTATGCAAAACAAACATTATCGGTTAAAACAGGATTAAATCATTACAATTTCTGGTTTGATTTGTAAAAAAAACAAACAAATAAAAAACTACTAAACAAAGTAGCCCTCAAACCATCTAACTCTTCTGGATTAGAACACAAGGTCGGTGAATTAAAAAATATTTCAATTTGACAACAATCACAATGATGGTAGAAAACGTGTTGGGTCTGTTTTACATTACAGTGGACGGGGGGAGAAAGAAAAAAAGATTGACATGGTTTGGCTCAATGCTAACGCATCGTCTAGTTGATGTTTCTTTCCCTCCCAATGTACTTTAGCTACACAAGTCAACACTGTGTGAACACTGCTTTCTTGCTTTGCTGCTGTTTCTCCAAGTACACACACACACAGGCATTTGGTGGCTGAAACCACACTCTGAATTCTTACACCGAAACCCACCTGGACCTTTTGGGTGTGCCAGACCTGGACCTCCGCGGAGAGCCGGAGCGAGAGCGGCGAGGAGAGAAGGACCTCGACCTGGAACACAGACTAGTGTTGAATTCATGTTTACAGCAAATGAGAAAAGCTTACACTATTCACTTTGGATGCATTTGTACAACACAAGCACTTCTATATTTTTACAATTACAATATTCAGTGGCTTTTCTACACTGAATTGCTCCCCGGGCGAGACTCCCTCCCTCACACACATTTCTTTGTTTTCTTTAAAAACGCCACGCCAAGGCAATAATCATGGCAGTTTTTGTTACTCGATATTACAACTAGATAAAATGTTTAAGATTCATTTTTTTCTAAGAACTTTAAAACTAAACTTGGATTTTCTTGTTTAGACAGTTCCTCACAGGAGTAAAATAATAAAAATTTTAAGTCAAATAAAATACGTTTGATGAACAATGTGGTGAATTTTCTCTTGATAGTAAGAATGTGTGTGTAGCTTTTGAGAGTCACACACAGTTAAAATATGCCTGTTTTTGTTGAAATCCTACAAAATCATAATTTAACGCTGTATGTACTTAAGATTACGGATCACACACACACACACACACACACACACACTCGCGTACTCACCTCTTTCCTCGGCTCCGGCTGCGAGAGTGGGAACGAGAGTAGCTCCTTCCACGGGAGCGCGAGTGGGAACGAGAACGAGACCTGCCCGATCTGTGCAAAAGGGCGCAGGGACGGAGGCGTGGATGAAAGGATGCAATGAGAAAGAGAAGTCTTTAAGTACTGACTCTACAAAGAAGCCGCGAGCAAAACACACACTAGACATTATTCCTGTCTCTGAAACTGTCCCTGCACCTCTTCCTACATCTGATTACAGCATTCTGCACCTCTGCCACTGGCCTCAACTACAGTAGCAAGAACGGAAAAAGGTACAATAATTCACTTTAGCAATACTTAAGTCAACTTTTTTTTTCTTCCTTTTTTCTCCTCTTCTTAAAATAGGTCTTTCTCAAGCTTAACCAAAAACAAACAAAAAAACAAAACAAAAAAAAACTCTGAAGACAGCTTATGACTACACATTGCGCTTGACTACTTTCAGGCAAAGGAAATGAAATAAAAAAATTAAAACATACAGAGAGAGAGAGAAAGACACATTAATTGGTACTTAAAATAAACCTTGCAAGTTTGCAGGTCGACCCTCTTTGGAACCGAGGTCTAGCAGATCTAGGTGATCTAGAAGTATCTATCATCAGTCGAACCTCTGCATCTAGTCGTTCTCTTCGCTTTTCTAACGATGATCGTACCGACGGCCAAATCGCTTGATTGAG
The DNA here is from genome assembly GCA_026413445.1 of Dolichallabes microphthalmus. Classification (NCBI taxonomy): domain Eukaryota; kingdom Metazoa; phylum Chordata; class Actinopteri; order Siluriformes; family Clariidae; genus Dolichallabes; species Dolichallabes microphthalmus. The sequence continues at coordinate 3,361,148 of JAOTQY010000003.1, forward strand.
ACTTGATAGAAGTGTGCGAAGTGCTTTGTCTGCCGAGGTCTCGATGTTCTCGTTAGCAAAAGCGTGGGCCCGAATCGATTGTCAAATTGGCTCAGATTGTCGAGTTGGGCGGGGGGAGGAGGGGGCGCACACGTGCGCGGCTCGATGCGTGACACGCACTTCATGTTTAGCTTATGTGCCCCCGCCCCCGAATGATACGAATAACAGCTGGTAGAAGTGGCAGGAGACTTAGAGAGGGTCTGGCTGATCACGCCCTGGTCAAAGCAGGTGACCGTAAGTGAGGCATTTGCTAGAAGATTCATGAAATCGTAAAGGGTCGTGACGCTCTGAATCAAACGATGAAACCTGAAAGGTTTTGACCAGGTGAGTCATTAAATTAAAAAATAAAAATCGCACACAACATTTGAGCATTGTATAGTCCTTGAAAGTAGGAAAAAACAAAAACAAACAACATTTGTATAGATCTACATGTGTATATAGGGGTGGACCGATACATTGGATTGGTGCTAGAAGTCAGCTCCTGATTGGTTGATCATCGTCAAGGAGTTTTCATTTGATTTAAACCAGACAGCAAAAGTTGTTCATCTAACAAACACTTTACACTAAAATTATCAGTGCGTATGATAATAGGAGGCGCATAAACCGGGGGTCGGCAACCGTAAACACTCAAAGATCCACCTGGACCCGTTTCCTGCAGAAAACAAAACACTTGGAGCCACAAAACATAAAAAAATCTAAAAATGAAGATAACGCTGGATATATAGTTTTTTACCTTCATGCAAATAATAATTTTGTACTTATATAAATTTAAAAAACTATAGTGTGCCGCATTTATGAAAATCAATGAACGAAATTTTATTTCGGCATGCAACAAAAACATTTTGAATTGACGCTGGGTTGAAAGTTACTTTTCAAATAAAATATTCAATCTCTATTTAAGTCCACCTCGTATTCATGGAATAAAAAGCCTACTTCTGTGTGCTGTCATCCTTTTATCGGGTGCACCGGAGCGGGAAACCTGAATAAAAGGACTATTTATATCAATTGCGTGCCGGCGCTCATGACGCATATTTTGAGCAACAATAAAGTTTTATTTTAATGTTACAAGAGATAATATATAATCTTCACATTTCAAAAAAACTAACAGACTAAAATAAAAGTAAATTGAATACTCATTATTTTTTTCCAAAGCCGCACGGAGTCGCAGCAGTGGGATGAAGGAGCCACATGCGGAGCTCCGGAGCCGCGGATTGCTGACCCCTGGTATAGACGCAGGATGGGACGTGCATTACTCAATGTTAAAAAATAAATCAATCACAACATTTATGACTAATAAATACAAATATCGTCACTGTTCATTTTTTTTTTTTCAAAAAAGGTTTTAATTCATATCTAATATCGGCCACGACGTCCTCGTTATATTATCCGAGCCGGCTCTGGAGAAAACGATCGGTCGACCACTATATCCATATACAGGAGGCGAACAAGCAGAGAAAGACAGCAACATGAGAATTCTAAACAATAAAGAGACATGTAGACGCCCCTGTGTGAGAGCCTAGCTCAAGGGAGACACAGTGTAGAGACTGTATTTAAAAAATACATTGACACCAACATATAGAATATCTGCATGAAGTAAGCTTTCTGAATATTAATATTAATACTACGCATTATGTACGTGATGCATGTTTTATGTTACTTAGTGACTACTCGTTAACGCTGGTTAATGTATATGCAGGTATGGAACCCGTGCTGGTTGCCCTGGCTGTTCTTTACCTGCTCCGTCTGCGGCGGCTGTAGCGGTGACAGTCGTACGCGTAATGCCCCCTTTCGCCGCACTCGTAGCAACGGTCGTTAGGGTCGAAAGGGCGCCGCGTGGGCGGGCGGTCGTAACGGGAGCGGCGCGGCATACCGGTTGATAACTCTACACGGACGCGAGTTCCACAGATCACTCTGGAAAAGAAAAAACACAAAAAACACACAATTCAATTCTTTCGTATTCTTTTTATAACTTGGAACAAAAAGTTTGTGTTGTTAAAGATTTCTCTTAACATTCATGATTATGTCATTTTAAAGTTAATCAGGCTGACGAATACATTACTGCTACATATTTATGTACTGTAGTAAAGAGCAACTATTATGCAAAATTCACTTTTAGTCAGTTTAAGGCGGTTGCACACTAGGCGCGGGTTCCCGAGCGCGGAACGATTGTGTTCTCAATGATCAAAATGAACCAGACTTTGGGGTCAAGTGTTCTCGGAAGGGATCCGGGGGCCCGTTGACATTCAGATGGGTCTCCAAGACTCTATGTACAAACAAAAACTGTGAGGGGAAACACATTCACTGCTTTTTGTCCAGTATTGACCACCATTGGAATTTCTCCCTATTGTGACCTCATATAAGATGATCTCAACCACCCCCCCCCCACCCCTCAACACTCCCCACTCGCTCGCAAAAAAACACAAAACAAAAAACAGAGCAATACAAAGGTTGTTTGCGGTATGAAAACAAATGCAATGTTTAAGGGAGCTCTGAGACCTGTATTCATTTATACAGAATACTAAAATGATGATTTGGTTTAATCCGTTTTTCAATAAAGCCTTGCTAGGAAAAAAAAGGATTTTCTTTCCTCCCACACTTCTGATATTAGGCCTGTAGAATAACGTTTAATTACTGCTTGGTCTAGTGATCTGCCGACGCAAAAGAACACTTTCCACATAATCAGCTTGCTTATGTTTCAGAATTAAGTGCTATAATTAATCTTGGAAATCTATTAAATCATTACGCGATGCGTGATGAGGAGATTTGCTCATGTTCCCACTCACTTCCCATCAAGGCCACGGACGGCGTCCTCGGCGTCTCTAGGATCCTCAAACTCCACAAAGGCGAATCCTGGAGGGTTCCTGGCGATCCAAACGGTTCTCAAAGGCCCGTAATAGCCGAAAGCTCGCTCGAGTTCTCCTTTCCCTGCACCAGTGCCCAGGTTCCCCACGTAAACTTTAGTCTCTACAAAAGTACAAATAGAGATTCTGCGGTTCAGACTGATCTTACTTCTACCATATTTTTGGCCCAGACTTAAATACCAAAAAATATATAATAATAATAATAAATCTAACTAAGAAGGATCAAAAAAACACTTCTTATGAGCTTTTGCAATTAAAACTGCTAGAATAAACTCTAGGGAACTGGGACTGAATCTGGGATGATCCTTGCAGATGTTCGTCTCTGTAAATCTGATTATTCTGTATGACTGCCAGCTGCACGCAGATGTCGAGATATGTTCAAGTAATCAAATGTGCATCATGTGCTCAGTTATTTTAAGGTGCGGCCATCACGGTCACATGCACAATTAATTTTTGCTTCAGGTCTTGTTCACTTTGTGCTGAATTAAGAAAAAATTGCAGTGCAAAAGCGAGCTGAAAGCACTTCAGCGTCTGTTATTAGAATTTTTTTTTTAAACAAAACAACCCAAGCCTCCAAGGTAGCATTTGGCCTTTACTAACATCTCCAAATTTATTTGCATTTCTTTGCTAATGTTCTGCTGTACAACACGCAGTTTCCGTCATCTCACGAAATGGTTCTCGGAGATCTGTGAAGAGTAGCAGTCAGGTCTGTTTTTTAATTATTATTTTGATGAAATGGTGGAAATCACAAGCTAAATTAGTTAGTGCTGAAATCTGTATCTACAACAAACTGATGCCATCAGAAAGACCCCAAGAAGTGACAGCAGCTTGAAGCTATCCGGCTGGGTCTGTGGGTCCACCAAATGTCACTAAACACTAACACTTACAGCCATCTCTAACAGAATAACGAAACCGGCCCTGGAGCAACAGCCCGTAAAGTGGTGAAGGCTGCAACCGGATTAGAACAAAAACCTGGCGCCGGATATGAGCTGTGCCAGCAGAACACGACGTCTGACCAGGGAAACGGTCTGAAAAGCTGCCTAAGGGGGCCATCAAACTGTGTGAGATGGCAGGACACCGAAAGACAGTCCAGTCACAGAGGACACCCCAGTCAATGCCTCAGGAGGAGTGTGTGGAGCAGCCGTGACAGCCGTGATGAAGCTCCTCTGGGTAAAATTACATTACTTCGTACCAGTGCAGATGTTTGATCAGACTCTCAGGCTCGAGGAGGGTCAGTCAATTCGGGCAGATATTCCCTAAAACAAGTCATTTAATCATTTTCGACTAAGACGATTCATCTTACTGACTATTCATCAACCAATTCATTATTCTGAAGAATTAAACTAGGGGGGGGGGAGTCCAGATCATGCGTGCCGAACCGTACTGTGCCATACAATGTCCTTTAAGACAGTCAACCAATGGCCCGCAATTCGTGTCTGATTGTCTGATAGATAAATTGGCCTAATAAACTTAAAAAAAAAAATTATGACTGACAGCTCCGGCCCAAAAATGTGCGTCGGCCCACCGGACATTGCCCGGTATGCCCTATGGCCAGTCCAGGCCTGCCTATACACCACAAGATGCGTATTTGAAATTCATGCAGAGTGAAATTACTGGATGCTATCTTTACAACTACGGTATTTGACAGCCTAAAAAAAAATTTATTACACAATAATTATCAATGATTAATTAATCGATAACGTGTCCAACTAATCATGCAATGGCAATTAAAACTATTTTCATGACAAAAAAGTGGTAATTTATGCTGCAAACTCGGTTCAGTGGGCGCTAAAATCTAATTTTCAAAAGAACAACTATTTGCCCCGAAATACAATTATTCTGTGGTCTGTGTACGATTATTTAGTTTTAACTATCTGGCAACATTTTTATGTACGCTCTATATCACTACATTGTAATCTTGAGTTTCAGTAATCATACTTGCTACTTTGTGGAAAATGATCCGTTAAACGTGACTAGACCCGACCTAGTAAGGTAGCTGTTGTGACTTGTATAGAACGTCAGGCTTGCTTTACATTAACTTTGCATAACACAGTGCTTCTCAAACTTTTTCTGTCATTCCCCATTTAAGGGGGTGAGCAAATTTTCAAGCCCCACTTGTCAACAAAATAATAACGAAATCGGCCAAGTTTACTGTTTATTG
>JAOTQY010000003.1:3400288-3410345 GCA_026413445.1 Dolichallabes microphthalmus
CCCAGTTAATCGAGTACTCGTTTTTTAAACCTCCGATTACTCGAAATGAAATATGAACAAAAATGCACATCCCTAATATGAGGAATCATGTTCTTGGGCTCAGGGGCCAGCGCTGACCTGCACGTGACCACAAGCAAGCATGTCAGCATGCCAGAGACAGCGGGATGCTGCTGGTTCAGCATGACGGGACTGCGGAGTACTAACACAGAAGTGAGAGAGGAGAGGGTGGTCCAGGTCAGCAAATCGAAAAGCAAATTTTGGGACAGAGTTCATTTACAGGCATTAAAAGTTGTTGTTGTTTTTTTATGCATAAACTGGGATCATGTTTTACCAGCTAATCATTTTAGGACCAAACAAATACATTTAGGACAGTTTGAAGTACTAACTACACAGGGGCTCTGTTGTATTAATGCTTGGAGTTAACGGTGAGAGCTCTACATCTGAAACTTGATCCACGTTTTTGGAGGGAAAAGAAAAAAAAACTGTAAGGAAATTAAACTTTAATACTCTATGAGACTGACTAGGCAAAGCAAAAAAAGGTATCACACTGTTAAACCAAAAAGTAGCCTAGCTACTTTCCTTTACTGAGTCATGTGTTCACAAGCCATGCACTCGATTCATGACGCACAGACTGTGACTAATTAATAATTAAACAAATATGTAAGTGTTCACAGACAGCCAGGGAAAACGAGGACAGCCGAACAAGCCTGTGAACAAGCCTGTGAAGCCTTCTGCTAGTGTTCACATTAAGGCCACAAACACCCCGAGTATTTCAGAGTGTATCATAATCCAGTCTGTGAAGCCTTGTTGTGGGTGAACTACGTAGCGGGAGTAAAAAGAGAGGCCCTGCCAGGCGGCTGGTGCTAGAACCCGGATGATGTAGCACACTCGAACACGCTCGCTCGCTATGCCAGCACATTCCCAGCCTGTGGGACCGTGTTTGAAGCCGCGCAAGCCGGCGCCAAACCCGCCAAGCCGATGGGAGGGAGGGCGTGCCCCGGCGTCTCGTCTTTGTGCGTGTTGACACAGCCAGAAATAAAGCTAGGAGAAGATGAGAAACTCGAGCTTGAGAGGAATAAAAGGGAGCCGCTGACCGAGGTCGTCTTTTGCACAACAACGATTTCAACTGCATAAATAATATGATTTCCTTCTTTTCTCCATGTCTACCATGTGGTTTCCTCTTGAGTCCTTCGCGTTTTTTTTTTCCCCTCCTCATTTCCTTCTAACACCATCTATGATCTCCAGAAATTGGCCACACGATGGTAGCGATGGCTTGGACGTCATGCCCACTACTGCATTCCTCACATTCCTGTGGGCCACGATGGCACCTCGGTACTCGGGATACAGTAATGCAGCACACAAGCTTGTCTGTGCCTGATTTGAAGATTTTCCAGAGTTCCTCTGCTGCTCCAAGACCCTCACACAGACACACACACAGGTTCACGTATGATACAAAATACTAAAGACGTCAAATTAGTTCGGTTAACAACTGCCAATGGTTTTGTTTTAAGTTAATAAATCTGAACACAAGGTCTATAGACAGACCCGGAAATATTGGCACCCTCTGTAAAAGGAGCTGAACACCTGGACGCCTTAATCAGTGATAGATTAATCATTAATAATTAATTGTCACAAAGAACACTTTTTTTTTTTTAACAGCACAATCTCAACAAGTTAGTTAGGTGAGACAAATTACTCACTCACTCATCATCTATACCACTTTGTCCTGCATAAAGGGTCACGGGGGGAGACTTAGGAGCACAAGGTGGGGTACACCCTGGACGGGGTACCAACCCATCACAGGGTGCGCGCACACAAACACACACTACAGGCAATTTGGGAACGCCAATTAGCCTAATCTGCATGTCTTTGGACTGTGGGAGGAAACCAACCATACGCTGGGAAAAAAAAAAACGTATCGATTGCGCACAAACCGGAGGTGGCAATCGAACGAGGCAAGGCGACAGTGCTATTTGGACTAGGCTTAGGTTTAAACTTCCACAGTTATATTATATTTGGGCTTCACCGAAATTTATGAGCAAAAACACTGTTGTTGGCACATACACGAATTATAATGAGCGTTTAAGTCAAACCAGAATTATTAGCAGTCCGATCACGGCTGCGGCGAACTGAGAACATTTTCTATCTTGATGGTGTCCAAGCACTGGTGAAACACTGGGATAAGTGCATTAGTGTATCAGGGGATTATATCGAGAAATAAAGGGAGTTTTTACTCTCATAACTGTCTTCTATTATTCTGCGCAACCAAAAGTACCAGTTTGACACCCCTTATATATTTTCGCTTAGTCAAAAACTCTCACTCTTTGCTCCACAGTTTTTAAGAAAAAATAAACAAATAAATAAACCCCACCAGTCCAATTAAATAAAGCCCACCTATTTATTCATATATACCTTCTTTTACTTAAATAAGCCTAATATTGATTTCAAGACCAAAACACATTTTTCCCAAGCAACACAGCTTGTTCAACTTTCTAACAAGTGAAGAAAAAAAAAAAAAAGGCCTGTGTTTTTTTTTTTTATAATCCGTTACACCGCCCACTATGGTGTCAAAAACACTCCTCTGGTCTTTCTCTCTCTGTCCGTATTTGAAATCATAAAAAGTGTAAAAGTATAACCTGGCACGGCCGAAAGTGAAAGTGCGCCCTTCTCGTAGCAAACGAGTCAACAGAAAAGTGATCCAAGGAGAATTATTATGCAAAACAAACATTTTACAGTTAATACATTTTTAATCGGTTAACGATTTATGCAATTAATGATTAACCACGAACGTCCCTGATATACACCGATTATGATACAAAGTCATGCTTATGAGAATCGTGATACGTTCGTGTTACAAAATCACAATTACAAAACCCTGTGCTTTAAAGATTGATTCAGAATTCAGATTGATTCAGTACAAAATAAATAGGAGGAATATGGAAGAGTGATCATGAATGATTATGATGAGTGAAATTGTTCAGTGCAGCCTGTACTTTTAGTATGCTCATAGGTCCAAGCAATCTCTCTTCCATGGCACTGAGATCACGTGACCTGATCACATGACTTTATAATTTTCCTTATTAACCACAAACAATCATCATGGCTGACCGAGGCAAAAAAATAATAATGATAATTTTTGGCAGATTTTTACAGAATCTGCCAAGACTGACATCTTTTTAGTTTTGGCACCTTGTCATGTGAACGTTTCATTTGCATACTCATCAATATTCATTAGCATCTGTCAAGGATGGGCGTATACACACGATCAGCCTTGTTTGTTCAATTATTTCAATGTTTATACAACAAATTGTTTTTGCTATAGGGTATTTTTTTTTCTTTTCATTTTAACATACATCCTTATACAAGTAACACAAATTTTTAAAACCATGTATGTTCTACGCCAATCTTTAACCCTAGACAAAGAACATCAATTAACACATATAAAAACACATCTGCATCGCTACAATAAGTGCTTGGCTGGCTCATAATAAAACCCCCACAGCCCACTTCAGCTTTTACACACTTTTTTTTTTCTCTGACTGCACAGAAAGAGAAAGTTTCCTGCACCGAAACCAAGCTGAAACTTTCGTTGTGTACATACAGTGAAAGTCAACTATTCACCAGAAACTACAGAAAACTCCCATGGAGTCATCAGCAACGACTGAATAAGGAAAGATGGGCCCCAAAATAAATCTCACACCCCAAAAAAAAATGTTAAAAACCCTCTCACACTCAAGTTTCTAAAGGCGGCATTTCCTTAAAAGCACATTAAGCACGTAGGAAGCTTGATCCGTCCGAATCGCAGCCCGCTGTTACTGCATGCCGCAGCTGCACTCAGAGCCGTCACTGACTTCCGAGCAAAACCATGTCAGGGAAAAGTGCTCATCCTTTAACACATACCCGGCACTGCACTCTCACACAGCCGGTAACACGACCACATACGTCATGAGCCATATCCGGATTAGTTTACTGGCGAGATGTCCTTAAGAATAATTTCTTTTTAAAGTATCTTCTCAGATATGACATTTTAAATATTAGCCCCCGTGAAATCCAATTAGGCGACATGACACTCTTTATAGAAGGTTTTAAAGAGGTTTGGAAACATGCGAACTAGAAACGCCCCGAGATTGCACATTTAAAGTGTGTAGTATTTTCTTACAAAAAGCGGTTCACACCCCACATTTGTGCAGATACAAGAAAGTAATCAACGACTGGATCCGACACGAAGAGGCATTGCTTATTACGGTTTTTCTATAACAGCATTTTCTGATGCATTTCATTCTAATCACACCTAATGTTTTTCCCGAACGATTGTTTAAAGCACTGAAACTGGAGACTCCTTCCATAAACTTTACACGAAGCTTCGTCTTAACGATTTGCCGAACAGCGAAAAAAAATATTCTTAGCATTAAACACCAGTCTGCCTGAGGTGGATTTGAAGATTTGGTTTCATTTCATAGCCCTTGGTGAAGGTGAAACGGTGCTTCGAGAGTGTCTGAAGCGATGCCCGGGGCAAGGTTTCCGCTGACTGTGCAGCCTTATTCCGCACAGCACTACACACTCGAGTTGTTTGTATACATCAATATGAACTTCTTAGCTTTTGGGATCTCACATGAAACGACACGACAAATCTTTACAAATTTCTCTGCACTTTTAATAATAATCATAATAATAAGTGATGATGTGTTGCGTTCGGACAGATTCGGATCCCGCTAAATAAATAAATAAAGCAGATTTTACGCTGTCCTGGTGTGATGCATTAGAGCACCGCTATACTGAGAGCACCACTTAGACGACTCTCTAATCAGACATCAGCGTAATACGAGTGCTGCACTTTGCAATATTGGCTATCACGTTGCACTGGGCAATGTTACGATAACAATTAGGAAACGCCGGATTCGCTGCAATATGATCAGATCAGCCAAGCCAGCGCTAAACTAAACCCCAGTGTCGGAGGTAAGGAACCGGTCCATAGTTCAGTGACCAGACTCGGGCGTCCGGGCTGTTTACACAAACCATCGTTCACATCCAGGACTAAGCTCTACCTAAAAGTGGATCATAAATCCAGGCGACTGGCATGTTCTCGAGGGAACGACAGGAGGGTCGAGCGGTCCGCTGGTGGGGGGGGAAACAACAAAAAATCTAAAGCAGCGTTTGCGCGTGCTCCGTGAGCAAGTGTGACGTTTGTAAAGCTCATGCTGTGCACCAAATCTACACATATCTCTCTCTCTCTCTCTTTCTCTCTCTCTCACACACAAATACACACAGACAGACAGATTTTCCTGACGATCCACGCAAGCCTTTTCGAGATAGTCAAGAGCTAGGTATGAATTTTAATTTGACTCAGCGCTCGAGTCGTTTTTGAAGCCCCTGCTGTTGCTATGGATTCAGAATGACAGAAGATGGAGCAGGAAAGAGACTGGCTGAGAAACTGGGAGTGTACACGTCCGCCTTCACACAGGACCAGGAGCTCAAGTCACTCACACACATGCGCGCATGTAAGATGTAACGTGCGCTCCGTAGGGTGTGGTCTAAAGGAAAAACAAAGCCGGCTTTACGATGTACTGGTTTCATTAAAGACAAAAAGGAATTTTTTATTATTATTATTAAACTTAATAAGGACGCTGCATTTTGTCCATCAAGCTATTTTGATTTTGTATCCAACTTCTGAAACAGACGTGTACTCGCCCCAGACTTGTTTCCACGTCCAGGACGGGTCACGTTCATTCTGCGCTGGTTGTTTAGTCCATATCCAAACATCCTGATTTTCCTCCTCACTCTTACCGTCATTGTCAGTGTTACGTGACACGAAAATGAACGCCCCCCCCCCTTGCGCAATAATAGGAACAGCCCAATGAAACGTTGTGTTAAGACAGTTTAAGTCTCTGAACTTGAAGACAGTTGCACGTGCACAGTCACATAAAAATGTATATTATATTATAATAATAATGATGATGATTTTATTCACACACAAGTGTGTGAGATTCATCGCTCCTGACTTCTCAACCACATTGCTTATGGAAAAAAAATTTAACATAAGGGATTTTTTTCTCCTGTATTAAAATATGACTGTGGGATGCTCCCTAATCCTCAAGAGCACATTTTCTCAAACTTTTTCCTGCATGTATTGTGTTGTAGGGATGTCTCACAGAAATCGCCTAGATCCTTGCCACACTTTCCCAATATCCCCGATTACGTGAAAGGGTGGAGTGTTGGGGGAGACAAGATGAAAATGAAACCTGGATGGAAATGTATGACGGGGGTTATCTCCTATGACGGCACTTTCTGATGCGTTTTATTCTTTATATCGATAACGAGTCACACTCTTTATCCCCAAACAATTGTTCAAAGCACTGAAACTGGAGACTGCTTCCATAAACATTACAGAAAGTTACGGAAGCTGGAAGATGAAGATGCAGTCTGTGCGGAACTGTGCGATGGGATGTGACGGGGTTCTCTCTTTCTGATCCTTTAGAGCAAGTTCTCTCAATCTTGGTCCTGCACATATCGTGTGGTAGGACGCTCATGCCTCTGTGATGTCTCACAGAAATCAGCCTGTATCAAGAGCTAAATTCTTGCACTACTATCCCAGGATGAAGATGCAGTCTGCATGGAAATGTATGATGGGATATATGATATGATGGGATGGGATGCTCTCTGATCCTTAAGAGCATGCTTTCTCGATCTAGGTCCTACACATATTGCATGGCAGGACTCTCGCAGAAGTTATTTGGAAATTCCTTCGAGATGAATAAAGTATGTATCTATCTATCTATCAGTGTGTATTGACAGCTACATTAGTCCAAGACATACATAAGAGGGGAAACAATTAAGATGCGGTTCGCACAGAAATGTATGATGAGATGCTCTCTAATACTTGAGAGCACATTTTCTCGATCTTGGTCCTGCATGTATTTGTATGGCAGAACTCACATACCTGGTGTCTCTCGCAGAAATCAGTCTGACCAACAGCTAGATTATTGGATCATTATCTCAAGCCTAACACAGGAAAAATATATATATTTGGAAGAGAAAGATGTAGTCTGATCGGAAATATATGACGTGATGTTATGAGATGCTCTATGATACTTAGGAGCACATTTCCTCGGTTCTGTACATACTGTGCTGTAAGACCCACATGCCTGATGTCTCACCGAAATCAGTCTGCACAACAGCTAGATTCTCAGATCATTATCTCAAGGCGTACATAAGAAGAAAGAAAAAGAAGATGAGAGATGCCAGATTTAAGAAAAATCATCATCACTACAACACATCTGTCCATGATGGGTCCCAAACCTATTCCTGGAGAACCTCCTGTCCTGTCCTGGCTGATGTGTTGAGTTAGAGAAAGGTAAACCCTCTATGACATGACCTGGTTGAAACTTTTCATGCCTACCTTGTTGAGGGACGGCACCAGCAGTCCCTTCCATTTGGGCGCGTTCTCCTCGCTGAAGAAATCGTACTGGCACTGGGCGGCCTGCATGGCGTTTCAGCTGAGCCAGGGAGCAGCTCCACCAGTCCCTTACTGCTTCATCCACGCAGGAGCGCAGGCGCCACAGGCCAGACGAGCTTCACATTCACACCAAACGACGAGGAGGCAGCGGGAAGCAGGAGCTCCGCCACACGGTCAAAGCGGCGAGCTAGAGCCACCATGGCATCTCCGGCTCGCTGCTGTCGCTCGCGCGCGCGGTTGCTATAGGCTTGTGCTCGTACCCTGGGTGTTATGCTAAGCTAACAACTCCCGAGTGTTATGCTAACTGTAAACGCCTGCCCGGTGACGTTCCCCGCCTTTCACTTCACTCCCCCACCCCCCCAAAGTCCTCAATATCAACCCTGGAAATGTCAAATATATCTCCCAAGTGTAACTCGGTCTAAAAATATTCGGACACGAATTCCACTACAGGCTTGCGCGCGCGCAGGCTAATAAACAAACTAGCCTGGTTGGCTAAGCGAGCTAAAAAATAAAAAAAAACTTAAACAAAACAAAACAGCGATTTAGGACAGTTAGGACGAAAAACAACCAAACGAGCGTATTTACAGTTATTAAAAGAAATCAGGTAATATGTAATATGTTCTATTCCTTGTTCAAGTCTGTATTTTCGTCCATTTTTTTTTTTATCCAAAATGTAAAGTAATACAGCCAGGCACTTCGTGCTCCTACGATTCTCGTCTTACAGAGGTATTTAAAAAAAGAAATACGGACTATTTATAATTTTTTGGTTGATTGTTGTGACTCGGGCGCAGTTGTGTTGGTAGAGAAGAAGAAACTGAGAGAACATGCGCAATGGAGGAGAGAGAGTATACACGAAAACAAAAAGTCGTGTTTTTTGCGCGTCGAGCTTAACTGATCTAGTCGTACCACTAAATGAAGAGATGTAACGCGACTAAACGTAAAGACAGCGAGTGTGTGAGAGAGAGAAGCTCCCAGGTGATTTCCTCCTGATGGACGCGGAGAACGCCTCTGTACGCCAGAAACCCCGAGCGTCTTACTACGCGAACGTAGAGGTCGCAGACTGAACCAATCGATCACCGAGATAATAATGAAGGACGAGCAAAACGATCACCGAGCAACAGAACTGAATCTATAGTCTACATATAGGAGGCTTGCATTAGTAGTCGTCATTGACAGGTAAAGAGTTTGTGGAAAGAGTTAAAAGGTTAAAGCTAACAATTAGGTGATCAGACAAATAACTGCTCATAACTTCTCTTCTACTCAACATTTTTATTTAATTCATGGCGCAAGTTTCAGTTTTCATAGTGTACGCACCATTTTTGTGTGTGTTTGGTGAGGATTGTGGCCACATACTGTGTGTGTGCACGGTACACTACCGCGCTGATTGGCCCTGCTGAGTGACACACATAGTCACGCCCACCCCGAGGGGAAAAAACGCTGAATTGATTGGTTCTGTTGAGTGACGTGTATGGCCACGCCCACCTTGAGGCAAATGTGCTCAATTGATTTGCTCTGTTGATTGATGTGTATAGCCGGGGCACTGGTGGCTGTAGGTGGTAGGTGTTTCGCCTGACATGCGGAAGGCCCGGGTTCTATTCCCAGCCTGTGCCCAAACCCCAGCCACTGGATGCAGTGCCGGTCCCAAGCTCGGATAAAATGGGAGGGTTGCGTCAGGAAGGGTATCTCCGGCGTAAAACCTGTGCCAAGTTGTAGTGCGGACTGGATATTCCACTGTGGCGACCCCTTGCTGGGAGAAGTCGAAAGACCAACAACAACATTGATGTGTATAGCCACGCCCACCTCGTGGAAAAATTGTCTGGACAGACTTAAAGACATACGGACAGACAAGCATACAGACAGAAATTTTTCTGAGACTGGTTTCGGGTCCTCCAATGTATGAAATGTAAAGATATCATTGCAAGAGCAAGTTCTGAAGAATGTACAGACTAAACTTTTCTTTTATTTAGATAGATAGATAGATAGATAGATAGATAGATAGAACTTGATGGAGAATTTATGATGTTGTCACCATGACCACTCTTTGTCATAAACTCTTGCGACTGCTTCAGAGTTGCGGTGAGGCTATTGGTAGCTTCTCTGAACAGTTTCATCCTGCTTCTTTTCATTCAACTTGGGGTGACATCCTGATCCAGGGAGGGTCTTGTACCAAATACCTTCCGCTTCTTGATAACAGACTTCACTGTGCTTCTAGGCCTTTGAATTTTTTTTACCCTTCTCCAGACTTTATGCCGGAAAATGTTTTGACAGTGCCTTGCCACTCAAAGTTGATCGTTTGCTTCAGTTAAACTACCAGGGACTGAAATGCTTCAGTTTTCCATGCTGATCTAATCCAAATGCCCAGAGCTGATGACAGTTGAAAATCGAATGGCTTTATGTTTCATTGAGAAGGTGATTGATCATTTTTAAGAGGAAATGATCCTTTTCCAACTCAGTAATTCAGTTTTTTTTATCATTTCTTTTTTTCTAGGTTCTATTTTTCTGACATGTGTGTATTATTATATCTTTTAGTCAGTCAGTCAGTCAGTCATCTTCTATACCGCTTTATCCTGTGTTCAGGGTCGCGGGGGGCCTGGAGCCTATCCC
>JAOTQY010000003.1:3448971-3460164 GCA_026413445.1 Dolichallabes microphthalmus
GAGCCTGGCCGGGGAATCGAACCCAGACCCTGGAGGTGCAAGGCGACAGTGCTAACCACTACACCACCGCGCCGCCCCTTTTTAATTATTATCTTATAATTACATAATGGGTACTCATATTTTTAATCCTTTTATTTTTAAATCATCATAGTTGTTATTACTCTTATATTACATGTATTTTTATTTACATTGTGATATCACTATTATTACACATTAGGCCTTCATTAGAAAGTATTAGAAAGTACATTATGTACATTAAATTATGATGTCCATTCAAAATCCTCGAATACTGTTACGAATTAGTCACTATATTTAAGCAGTATTATATGAGAGGGAGTGGGAGAGCAGCTGAGTGTGATTATACTGTTTATACAACAAGTCTACAAACGACATTTATCCTCAACAGATTATGATTTGTTTGCTTATTTAACTAGGTATTTTTCCCCACCAACACATATTCTTCAGTAACAGGCAGAACAAGTATTAAGTTGGCAATTAGATGACAAAAGATGATGAAAATAAACCAACCAAAGTGCTTCCATGGCATGTTTTTAATGTGGGTTTTGGCATTTAGCTGCTCTCCCCTCTTTTCAGTATTGCGGACTGTACCTACATTCACCCATGCTGATGACCAACAGTTAGTGTAAATATTGTGTAAATATAGTGTACATTTTTAGAAGACCTGTGATGATGAGTAATACACATTTACATTTAGGCATTTGGCAGACGCTCTTATCCAGAGCGACTTACATTTTTTATCTCATTCCACATCTGAGCAGTTGAGGGTTAAGGTCTTTGCTCAAGGGCCCAACAGTGGCAACTTGGTGGTTGTGGGGTTTGAACCTGGGATCTTCCGAACCATAGTCTAATGCCTTAACCTCTGAGCTATCCCTGGCCCCGTTTTAACATATTAATACATAGTTAAACGCCCCAGTGCATTTATGCTCTATATCACCTCTCGTGGAATGCCACTCGTCTAATCATGTTATTTGTTTGGAAGTAACTGTTGTATCAAAAATTATTATTTCTATTACTGTAGGTAACAAGTGGCCTTAAACTAGAGACAAACCCTTGAACTGTGGAATAAATTCAGAGTACACCATCAATAATATTTTAAGATTTTAAGATTTTAATAAGATTTAAAGAGTCACAGAGCGATTTATTTCTGAACCCTCCACTCACAGAACACATTAGGTCCAAGGTGACATAATTGAAAGGCTGATGTTTTTCAGCTATTGAAATTTAGATTAAACCCATTCATTTCAAGTGAGCAATCAAATATGAGATGTTAATAATAAGCATTTTAATGAGTTAGCTAATGACAGGGTGCAATTTTAATTGGACTTAATAGGAAAATGGTTATGCTTCACAAACTCCATGGCTTTTGGGTCATATCCTACTGTACCTGCAAAGCGGTGTGCTCAAGACAGGAAATTCAACAAGGTTTTTCAACATGTAATGGTCAACTGGCAATCATGTCCACACCTGCACAGCATTAATAATCTCTCGCTCCTTTTTATGATTTCTTTGATCCATGTCACACATATCACATTTACACTCTATTTCAAAGTTTATTTAAAATGAAATGAAGATCAAGCAGAGGTGATTCTATCCATCCTCCTCTAAACATACCCCACTGTTCCACAAATATAATGCAGTAAACTCTGAATAAGGTATTCATTATCTTAATGCACTTTTGCGCATGCATGTGTGTCTGTGTGTATGCGTGCGCACTTGTCCTACCTGAAGCCTTATCTTGATTGCAGTTGAGTAGAGTGGGGTCGGCTTTGTGCTTCAGCAGCTGGTTTACAATATGTATCTACAGCGAAGAGAAAACACAGGGTCACATATACACATGCTGGAGATAAGTTCAAACAGAATGCCAAAGATTGTAGAAGATGTAGGTCACATCCTTGAAACAGACTGTGCGTGCTCCCACCCTTCAGAGCGCTCTGAGGCACAAACACACACGTCCACATGACACCAGCCGTCCAGTTTTCTATATTAGCTTTCTTGAATGTGGTACACAGGACCAAGAAGTATGCTTCGACACTAAGTACTGAGTAAATGTCCTTCAAACATAATTGTACACCAAACAAACAATTGTGCCGTACAAATTAAATTAAGAAAGTCAGCTGTAATCATTAATTATTGCAGAGGTCAAGAGTTTCAGTGCCTGAGATCAAAGTAATTCAATTCTCACTGGCTGAGAAATCATTTATTCATTACAGCACAAGCTTCCTTTTGGTACCTTCTCACTATGAATAAGTGAATTCTCTACTCCAGCGAATTATATTTTATTTTGTATATTAGATATTGCATTGTACTGTATTGTTTTGTACTGTATTGTTTTTCGTTGTTATGTTTTGATATTTTTTTTGCTATGTCAAATGTTGGGCCAGGCTGCCATTGTTGGGCCCTTGAGCAAGGTACTTCACGCTACTGTCCCTGTGCAGATACCATTGAGAGTCGAGCTGACAACTCGATCCCAGAAAATGCCACTGAAACAACAGTGGAGTATTTATTGCCGAATGTGCCTGAATGTGCCTGAAATAAAATTAAATTGAAAAAAAATGTAATGTTATATGGTATGTGTTAACAACATCTAGTATCAAATATATAATCTCATTTTTCAATGGTCAGAAAGTCAAATTTTGCACGGTGTATTAAACTGAGCATTGATTATATAAAGTCTTGCCGGCTATAAAACTTTAATGGTCTTTTGACTTTGGATGCTTACTTTACATTTAAACATATACTGAGTGAGAACAAATGCATGAGAGAAACAACACAGGGTGTACTACAGACTAGAAAACAATATTCAACAGGACTACCTTAAAACATGCTTAAGTAATGCTTTTATTGTAAATTTATGAGAATGCTGAATTCCGCAACAATCTAGACGACGAATATGCAAAAACTTGTTGCCGACACATATCAACAGTGTTGGGCGCAACACTTTACAAAGTAATGTTAGAGTACTTGGATTACTTTTGTGATGTAACGAGTAATCTAACCCGTTAGGTTCGCCAGTTAAGTACAGTACTCAGTTATTTAGTTGTTTTTTTTTCAAAAATTTAATCCGTTATTCAGGCAATTTATGTAATCCGTGAGCCAGACAGCAGTGATTCCCAATCCACTAGTGTGTGTATGTGTGTGAAAGTCGTCCCACACACACATACACTAACGTACACAAGCCCCACCCCCGATAACCTGCCCCCCTCTGTTATACCCCTATCTCACCTATGCGGTTTGACTATGCGAGAACCGACGATGGAAACCTAATCACAGCGCCAAAACTCATGGTGAATCATGAACCGTACTTACAAAACCGTGTAGGTGAGATGGGGGTATTAGTAGTTAACAGATTATGGGTCAAACTTCACTGAGTGATGATGGTAGAATAATTATAAGGGTCATGATTAAAACAACATGCATGAGGAATCACAAAGGAGTTTTCATTTTCTTCAATGGGAAAGTGTCGATACTGTGGCTGGCCGCACTAAATAAAATAAGTGGGAAACACTAGATTGTGCCGCTAGAAGCAATTTCTCTATGGGATTAATAAAGTTCTTTGAATCTTGAACAGGAAAGGAAAGGCATGCCTGGTTATCATTAAGTATTAATGATTCATCGATTATCGATTGATGATGTGGTTGACGGGTGGTTAAGAAAAATGTGCAAAATTTGCAACCCTAATTATAATCAATACACAGAAAGCACATTGTCGTCATGATCATTAGAGGGCCAAGAAGCGATATTGTGGACGTTAGAGGTCAAAGCATGAGGATTGTACTGTAGGAGCTCAGTGGTGACTGTGTCGTTTTCTTAGCTCTATCGTGAATACATGTTCATTAGACTGCAGGCCCCAGAGGTCCAGAAGCCCTTTGGTAATCAACTACTGTATAAACTCTATTATATCCTTTCAGCACAACCAAGGCAGTGTGATGAACTCAGTTTTATTTCATTTTATCCAATTGTATAAACATGACTGAGCAGAAATGATAAAAAATAAATGAATCTGACAGACATTTTATACAAATTATTGTAAAACAGACACAAAACAGTATTTATAAATTTACAGTTATAAACAAAAATTATTTTATATAACCAATAACAAAAACAAATCTTCTCATAAACAAAATTAGGCGGATTTTTAACGTATGATTCGAGTTTTTAAAAAACAAACAAAAAAATAGGAATGGCCGTCGAAGTCAAGGTAGCTGTCGTGAAAATTCCTGAACGGTACCCAGTAAACCCATCTGACTTAAGTAGAATTCTTTTTCTTTTTTTCTTTTTTTTTTAAAACAGGTTGACTTCGATGCTGGTTCCAAAACCAAACTTTCTTTTTTTGCAAATTTTGAAAGATCCATTTTAACAAACTAAATAACACATTACGATACCTATCTTAAGCTTTATTTTTTCCCCTTGGCATGTTCACACACTCGTTTCAAAGCTGTTTCTTAACGTTAAAAACATCTATTTAAAACAGGGTGGGTTCACTTTTTCAGTTTCAACGCTTCAGGTTTCTGTGGCATTTTTCCACTCCAAGGATTTTTAGACCATAAAACAAAAACACCCAAAACCACACTTCACAAGAGCTAGCTCAGAGTTCCCACACATTAACCCTTAAAAAAAACACTCGCTTAGACCGTTTTGAGATTTTAAACTGTACGATTTCGGATACGTTAGGTAGAACCGAACTTCTCATAATTTTTAATGTGTGTAAAATCTACGGTTATCGGAATGACATCGCAAAAAATATTATTGTAATTGGTCATAGAAACAACTAAGAAAAACATGTACCACATCCCAAAGACTTAAATATCCAATTCATGTTTATTTATAAGTTTACCTCAGGCCTAACCTCAAGGCAGTGCCATCAGTCTGCATGCTTTATTCCTCCCTATTAAATTCTGCATGTTAAACATGTTAATCGCGGTCATCAATTATTGACGCAAACGAGTTCAGCTTTAAATAAACCTGGTGTGTTCAGCAGGGAATGGACGACTAGAGCTTTCTGCAAGTCTGTAATAATATAATCCATTATCTTGGTGTGATATTTATATTTATGAAGATATTTTATTGTTGAACTGTTAATTTGTGAGCGGGTTTGAGGTTATTACAGGCCGTTGTGAACCGGATATGAGAGAATTTTTGCCGGTGTCGTTATTATTATATTACAGAGCGGTTCAATTTATAGATCTGATTGGTCAGGAGTTTCTGTAACAGCAGTATGTTTGTTATAATTCAAATAGAAAGTTTATATAATAAAACATTCCATCGAATACACTACAGCTCGACTTGTAATAGTTTTATAATTTCTACCATCTTTTGGTATTTAAAGGCCCTGTATTTTACTAATTCTTTGACAACTTAACACAAGTCTTAAAACTCGTTGTGTTAACTGTCTAGCTGAAATTGCTCTCATAATAATAATAATGCATTTTTTCATACCTCATTATCTTTTTATTTCACTCCTCCTCTAAATGTGCTGTTTCAGTGTTTCTATAAATGAGCTACTGCTGAGCCACGCCCTTTCAGAGAAGAACAGCACTGAGCAACTCACCAGTGGGATGGGTTTCTCCTTATATGAGGTCACAATAGGGGGAAAATCTAACTGGCTCGTTTAAACTCTGACCAGAACAAAAAAGCAAGAAATTTGTATCATTTTAGACATTTATTCTAGATGCGTAATGCTCAAAAATGACTAAAAAAGTACATTTTGTATATTTGTATAGAAAAATATGTAAATATTTTAGGTATTTATCTTGGTAAGGGTTTTGTAATCAAAAGTTTATCAAACATTTACAGAAGGAGTCTCTAGTGTCTGTTTTTTTGTTTAGTTTTTTTGTTAAAAGAACAGCTGCTTTTTGGCCTTAAAGAAAAGCAGAAAGTCTGGAGAGAGAGAGGATGTGCTTGTTTACAGGAAATAGCTTGTCTCATGGACGTTCCTCAACATTACAGACATCTATAAATGGACTGAAGGCATGATGCGGTGTTTGTTTTTTCCTTTTTCTTTTTTAATAAATATATAAATGAAAAGTTTTAATTGAGAAATAAACCACTTTATGAAGCGCCGTTGTGGGAAAACCACCCACGTTCTGAGATTTACTGTAGCTTAAACCAGCATCACACCATCCATTCGTTGATTGCTTTTCTTTAACGTCCTGCCTGACCTGAGCGTCCGATATGTTATATCAGGGTGTGGTGTGCAAAGTCAGCGTGAGCTGTTAATTCCTCGTTGCGTTTTACCGTGTGTTTTGCCGGTCACCCCTTTAGTTGCTTGGAATTGCTTAAATATTTTTCCTCAAGTATGTGGACCAAAAGCCACAAAGGAGTAAAATTAGAAGCTGTCTGTTTTTTGAGAAAATGTCCCATATGTATAATTCCCCACTTTACAAATCACAGAGTGTAAACAATCCTTCCACTTAGATTTATTACAACAAAAGTAAGCGTAGTATTAATAAATCCTGCCTCTTCTCCGTCTTGTCGAGCCACGAACCCGATCAAATCGCCGTGTGGTGGTTCGGGTATCAGGCGAGGGCTTCATTAGTCGGATAAATTCCCTAGAGAGTTGAAGTCTTTAATACAAAATTAGAGCTGTTCCTTCGTGCCTTCAGCGTCAGAGTGATGTTAAATTAAGCCGGGGCCTCTTTTTCTTGTGTGTGTGTGTGTGTGTGTGTGTGTGTGTGTGTGTGTGTGTGTGTGTGTGGATTAAACAGGACAGAAAGGCCCTGGGAGCTGTACTCCAGGCTTGTGTCACTTCATATGCTTATTTTTTTTAAATCATTTCTACACTAAATTGTTGCTTGAATTTTTTTCCCAAGAGAAATGCTGCTTGTATTTATATTCTCTCTCCTTTTTGTTTTTTTGTTTTTCCAGAGTGTGCTCATCTCCTGTTGGCCCACAATGCACCAGTAAAAGTGAAAAACGCTCAGGGATGGAGTCCTCTCGCCGAAGCCATCAGCTACGGAGACCGTCAAATGAGTATGTTTTAATCTTGATACAAAACATGACTCCGTAGTGCATCATGGGTATTCTGTTCCATCTCTACCAGCTTGGATCTGTGTGTCTAAGTGTCTCAGTGCGTTGTGGTATTTCACATTCAGTTTCTGTATACCTATCCTATCTGTGGTGTTAAAAAAAAAAAAAAGAAAGAAAAAAAGCATACAGCATATCATGAAAATATTCATAGAGCATTTCGAAAGTAATCGCCATAATCCCTGATCTTCTTATAACCCACACTATTTGCTGTCCCATGCCTTTTTTCATAATTTCAACATATTTTGGCTTGGCTGTGCCCTGTTGCTTCGTTTCCATGGCATAACTAATGATGTCAGAGATTTTGAAACTTGAAATCTTTTTATAGCAAAAATCATAATAGTAGGAGCTGTAACTCTAGACAGCGTCGACTGATTAAACAGAATTTTTTTTTTTGCAACAATGAAACTAAAAGTAGCTTCAGGTTACATTTAATTTACCCACACATTCATGCTAACAGGCACCACATCCCCCCTATCACTTGTAGTTACTTTCTTGTCCGGTTATCCTTACTGATATTATGACCGCATGTGGGCGTGGCCTGTTCAACTTATCTTGTAGTTCAGACATTTTAGTAGTCGGTGTATGTAGTAGGGCTGTGCGAGTAATTAAATGTTACATTCAGGTACGATTTTGGTTTCCAGCGATTTTATATATATAAAATATGGGGGTTGGGGGGTTGAACCAGGAACCTTCCGGACCATAGTCCAATACTTTAACTACTGACCCCCATAGCCGTCATAATGTTTTGGGGCTTGTTCCTGATATTTTCACTCACTCAACCACTCTCTCTTTCTGTGCTCGCTAGATAACAACAACCTAATCTCACTTAAGTTGCCAGATCATCCTGAATCCCCAACAAACAGGCCAAATAATATCAATACTAAAACTCATTCGGTTGTTTAACTATATACAGACATCCTTTCTTGTGGTAGAATTGGCCTAGATTTTTATATTAACCTAAAAAAAATAAATTTTTCATGACACAATTGTTATTGGCACTTTAATAAAAACAATATGCTTATTAAATAGTTTATTTAAATTCCATAAGTTCTATAAGCAATAAATGTAAAGTAGAATTATAATTGTTTGTCTTTTTTCACTGATCCACAAAAAATTTGAGTAAAAACTTATACTGAGCATAATGAGTTCCAGAAGCGTACTCGTATATCAAAGCGAATGTCCCCATAAGAAATAATGGAAACTCTGACGATTCTTTCCACAACCCAAAAATATTCATATAATAATAATTAATACAAAATATAAAGTAAAAATAAAACAAGTCTTTCGCTCGTCTTGCAAAACACTAACAAACTAAGTTACTCGCAATCCAAGGTTTTACTGTATTTAGTCTATGACTCAAAAACTGTCGCACAATCGGAACTATTTTGTGATCCGTTGCATCTTCACTAAAAATCTAAACTTGCTCTTCTCTCTCTCTCTCTCTCTCTCGAGAACGTTCACTTTTTAAAATTCAATAAATGCATGCTCTTTTCCAAGTCGATAAAATAATCGTGTTAAATAATCGTGATTATGATTTTTTATTTTAAGAATCAGCACTAATATGTAGCTTTTAAAGCCAAGAAGTTAAACACGAATTAAACAACAAATCAATCAGTAGGAAAATATCAATGTGATGGGCGTTTCATAGCTTCGTTCTTGGAGAAAGAAGAAATCTTTACCAATTCCGTACACTCACCAGACATGCCAGTGATCTCTGGATTTATTACTTTTTGCATCAACACTTTTAATTAGTGTAGAATTGTGAACATTTCGGATCAAATGTCCATGTTGCTCATGTCGAACCGGTCTCTTTGTCTCAAAATGTAAATGTACTGTAGGTTCCTGGTTTAATATTGCTGACGTGCTTTGGCTTGAGCTCCTGTCTTCAAGTCAGTTAGAAACCCCGTTCGCTCTGTTTGTTATACCGCATATACTGTAGGTACAGTATGACTGTCGGATTCTCTTTGTTTTGACTGAGATTAAAGCCATCACCACACCTGGCTTCGTTTGGGTTATGCGGCGCCATCATAACAACCTTGTTGTGTCTGGTGCTTAATGGGGAACGTGGTGAATGTTTTCAAAGGGTGGCTTTTATATGATGGACAAACCAACACAGGGTTTAGAAACAGTCCTGTTCTCCCTTATTAGGTTCCTGGTGGTTTAGGTGATATCCAGCAGCTGTTTTATGAAAATGTTGCAACTTTTAAAAAAGATTTATGCAATAGAGTGCCCAGTGCGTATAACCGTGAGAACCAGTACGCGTTGATAACACACACACAAAAACAAGCATGAGTACACACACTGGGAGAGAGCTGCAGGCAGAATCGAGTGTTTTTTGCATCTGTGTTCTCAGAACAGTGGAGTCTCGAAAAGAGACTCAGTGCTTCTTTTATTTAACAGGGATATGAATTGATCAATATAGCAAAATATTTTTTATTCGTATAGTAACCATAATGTCAGATATTATCTATATATGTATTTTTTTAATGCATTTTTTTTATTATGGAAAATGTAAGCTATTATGGAAGCTACGTTATACAGTTTAGTTTAGTTCACATTCATTAAAATGGACTAGTTCACGATCATCAATTTTGTTGAACGAGCTGCTCTGATATGTAAAATCTTTTCTTTCAGTAGGACCTCCATCTACACACCTGCACTGGACATAATTGCAAAAAAAAAGCTTACTGGAAGTGTACCATGTAACCCTGTCCATCCCGCACACAGTGCTTTACTTCACCACAGAAATCTGATTCACACGCGATTCGCTACGTCTCTGACTGAAAGATTCGGTCATTTCATTCTTCAGTCACAGAATTTGTGCGGACATCGCGCCTCATCAGTACCAGGAGAAACCGTGAGAACACGCATGAGAAATGTGGAAACGTTCTGATTTGTTTACTGAAACCTACACACCTGGAATATCAGGTTGTGCTCGACGATGAAAGAAGTAAAGCACCTCAGCTCCTGTGTTAGAATTAATTTTATGCTGAAAAGAACCGTGAGATACACGAGCAGGTTGTTCATAATATTTTACACTCCCAAAAAGAAACAAAAGTAAACCCTCATCTTGTCCTTATTGTCTCGTATAATAAGGATATTATATTATACATTATATACAGTATTATATATGTATAATGTTGTCTTGTGTAATAATTTGTTTAGTGATTCTACCATCTCGTGCTGTTATACGTGCTGGAAGTATCAAAAGGTTTCAAGATTAGCTTTTTAAATTTTTTATTTTACAAGCTCTTTTTTGTCTTTGTACGACTTCCTTCAGACAGCTTAAAAACCTGGCAGCAGAATTCGCTATTGACGGTCCGACCAAATCAATTTCACGTTCGCTCTTTGTTCTAACTCGCTGTCCATGATGAAATGGCTGATGATGTAATGCACAAAGTCAGAATAGCACCAGATGCACAGCTCCTGATGTACACAGGGCCGTGTCTTTTGGCACACTGACTTATAAAGGTCGGTGCTCCCTGTGAGTGTGTGTGATGGAGAGAGACGGAGCGGTTAAATGTAAAGCGCTGGCCACTGAGAACAGTGATGAGTCAAATCAGTATGCACAAGCTCCCTCTCCCACTCTCCCTCTCTCTCCCTCTCTCTCTCTCTCTCTCTCTCTCTCTCTCTCTCTCTCTCTCTCTCTCTCTCTCGCTCGCTCGCTCGTTCTGAGAACATGGATTTCCGGGATATATAATTTGCTGGCGACAGGGAGCTGCTATCAGTTTGCGGGATTTCCATTTTAACGATATCAGAAACTGAAAGAACGACTTTGCCATTAAAGTCCAACAAATTAACGACGCCCACTTTCGCGCTTGGTTGAAAATCAAACCGTTCAGTTCACCATTCATCAAAGAATTAGTGTGTGCAAAGAACAGCACAACACTAGAGAGAGAGAGTTTATCCTTTCTGTAATGTTCATGGGAACAGGAACTAACTGGTCACTCAGACATTCCACAACTTCTACTTTAAACCATTAAAAAAGGTTGTGGATTGAAGCATCGTAATCTTCGATGTTGTTGTTGTTGATCTTTCGGCTGTTCCCGGCAAGGGGTCGATGAATCCCTATATACAGTGGCTTGCAAAAGTATTCGGCCCCCTTGAACTTTTCCACATTTTGTCACATTACAGCCACAAACATGA
>JAOTQY010000003.1:3594660-3606197 GCA_026413445.1 Dolichallabes microphthalmus
GTTGTAAACTTTTGGATGAGAACCTCCTGAAGATGGGTTGTGGATGGGTCTTCCAGCATGAAAATGACCCCAAACATACTGCAAAGGCAACTAAGGAGTGGCTCAAGAATAAGCACATTAAGGTCATGGAGTGGTCTAGCTGGTCTTCAGACCTTAATCCAATAGGAAATTCACGGAGAGAGTTGTAACTTCAAGTTGCCAAGCAACAGGCAAGAAATCTTAAACATTTAGAGAAAATCTGTAAAGAATAGTGGATCAAAATGCATCCCAAGATGTATGCAAATCTGGTAAACAACTACAAGAAACGTCTCCCCACTGTGCTTTCCAGCAAGGGTTTCTCTACCAAGTCATGTTTTGCTTGGGGATCAAATACTTATTTCCCTCATTGAAATGAAACTTAATTCATAACATTTGTATCATGTGCTTTTTCTGGATTTTTGGTTGATATTCTGTCTCAATCCTTTACCATAAATATATGATAAAAAAATTATAGACCCTTAATTTTTTTGTAAGTGGGCAAAATCCCCTCTGTAGGGGATCAAATACTTATTTCCCCCACTGTACTTCAGTGATGGGTGTAACATCTGAAGCAGGGGTCTTTATTTTTTTTACCCACAATGTCTGGTGTATCTGCACATTTCCAGGCGCAAATATCCTAGATATTCATTCATTTTCTATATCGCTTAATCCTGTGTTCAGGGTCGCGGGGAACCTGGAGCCTATCCCAGGAGACTTCGGGCACTAATCCTAGATATTACTTTAATAAATGATTAAGAAAAGTTCCAGAGGTGTTCAAGTCAAACCAGGACTTGCTATGAAATTTCTTGTGAATAAAGGTGTAAAACTGATTGCCATTTTGCTCTTAGCCGAAGTAAAACATTTGAATAATGTAATCGTTTTAAAGAAGACCGTACATCGGTGAATGATGATCCCGGGTAAGGTGTCTCGAGTTTACTGCATTCGTCCCCATGAATATTCAGTGAATGAAATGTTACTAATCCTTGAAAACTAATGAATAACTTTGACCAACTTGTGGAAGAGACAGATCTGTTTGTGGGAACTATAAACACAATCATTCACCAACACCACTTGCAAATTACAGCTGGGAGTTATTGCCATACAGTCCCAACCTCGCTCCAAGCCATTTCCACACTTTTGGGTCATTAAAGGAGTTCCCGGGAGGCCAGTGCTGAAAAGGTAATAAAGGTAGTTTTTACCCTCATAAATGTGTTTTGTTATTCTGCAAAAAATCTGCAAGGTCCTGGTTTGACTTGAACGCAGATTACTAAGTATTTTCCAATGCTAGTCAGCATTTTTAAAACAAAAAACAGGTCACGTCTTTACCATCTTAAATGCTATTGAAATTTGAAGGATGGCCACAGGAACGTAAATTAGTGCTGCACTGTTCTGGGAGTCCACCAGGGGTCAGCATGGGTTCATGCAAGCAGGCGTGTGTTTTGCCATCCAGTCTGGTATGATCAATCTATTCATCTAGGAACGTCTGTAGTCCAAGTAGAGACGGTGGAGGCCAGTGGGATTACCATTGTATTGTATTACTATTTTACGACCATGGTAGGACCTCCGGTCAACATTCACACATGCATTCACGCACTACAGGGCAATTTGGGGATTCCAATTAGCCTAATCTGCATGTCTTTGGACTGTGGGAGGAAACTGGAGGAAACCCGCCAAGCGCGGGGAGAACATGCAAACAACATGCACACAGACCCAAGGCAGGAATCAAACCCGGAGGTGCAAGGCCACAGCGCTAACTGCTAAGCCACTGTCCTGCCAAACTGATGTGCTGCCCGTATCAATACTTAAAAATGTACATGTAAAGAAGATAAGTGCTTTAGAGCTGTTATACCACATGATAAAGTACTGCAAGATAAATTGTTCAGTACCAGCAGAGAGGTTCTGGATTACAGCTGCAGCAGCTGTGTGGAAGATGATGTCAGCTCCATCATTGAGGTAGTGCAGATTGTTACGACAGTCAAAGCCTCTGTATCCAAAAACGTGGTCGAGCCCCAGCTCCTAAATGTTCACACACATACAAATATACAAAACAAATACAAAAAATATACAAATATACGTAACTATTAGTAAACATTTATTGATAGTTCAACTACATTTTAAGGTTAGTAATAAGGTTTTCTTGGAACTTATTAAAGAGTGTTTAAATCAAAAAGCATTTGCAAAGGTTATAAATATTAAGCTAGCTCTAGCTTCTCATTTATCAGGGTGACTCCTGTTAGCTAGCTAGATAGCATTAGCAGTGAGAATTTAGAAACCTTTATGAAGATAAAGGAAAATATTATTGGATTAGTTTGTGTTAATCTACATCAAATAAAATACATCAGAAAGTGAATAAACATGCCTTATGTTATTCACTCTGCTTGTATGTGTGGTAAAGTTTATAAACATTTGAGTTCCTGTCAGGTTAGCTAATGCTAAGCCAGATGTCTAGCTTAACAGTGACCATTATAAACATGTGAATGAGGTGAATGGGTTAACAAGCACATTCATTGAAGTTAGATGATGCTAGCTACTGTAGCCTGCTAATCTTAGCAAGAAGATGTTATCATTGATAAATAGTACTTTTTAAAAAAACAATAAAAAATTATAAATGAAGATTATGCACATTTAGGATTTAAAACAATTCCCTCTGCTGTATCCTGTATCAGTTGAGATAACTTGCTAGTATGTATGCAAACATGTCTTTAAAATACATTCTGTGATATCATGTTAGATTAGTAACAATAAGCTTAGCTCTAAATTATTAGCCTTTATGATTGACTTTAAGGTCTCTCAGAATTTGAGCTTTTAGTGCAGCTTATATTATTGTAATTAGCTGTAGCATGTTAGCA
The DNA here is from genome assembly GCA_026413445.1 of Dolichallabes microphthalmus. NCBI lineage: Eukaryota > Metazoa > Chordata > Actinopteri > Siluriformes > Clariidae > Dolichallabes > Dolichallabes microphthalmus. The sequence continues at coordinate 3,597,528 of JAOTQY010000003.1, forward strand.
GAAAAGAGTAAGAAAGTTTAATGTATGGCTTCAAGATTCTTTCAGAAGTTGTCAGGTCATCTAAAATGCATGGATATGATGTATAAACAAGTTAAATTCAGAAATCATGTGAGCTCATTTGAGATATGGTATCTGGGGAGCGTTAGTGGAAAATATTACGCACATTTATGAATAAGTCTTTAACGTCTTCTCAGAAATCCTGTCAGATTTGCTCGAGCTCGCCAGCTAGCTGAAACTGGAGTTCTTAAAGCATTTTTTTGTGAAGAGTTAAATCATGGATTATAACAGTTTTAGTTCAACTTGAAGGTGTCTTTATAAAATATGGACATTCTATCAAATACATTTTGATTTATTTCCAATTGTTTATTATGGCTGTGGGAGATCACGGGAGGAAAAAAAAGACAAGGACAAAACGGCCATGGTAATTGTTTTTGCCCCATGTGCTAAGGATTAGCTCAGTTAATACTCTATAAAACAGCACAGTGGCTTCGTGGCTTAGTGGCTCAGGGTCCAGGTTCGATTCCATGTTCTCTTCGTGCTTCCTCCTACAGTCCAAAGATGCAGATTTGGCTAGTGTGTGAATGCGTGTGAGTGTTGACCACCATGGCCATAAAATGGAAATAAATACAACAGTATCAATCACCATTGGCCTCCACGATCCCTAGTTGCACTACAGAGGTTCCTAGATGGATGGATGGATACAAGGCAATAAAAATTTACAAACCTCCACTAGTTTCTTCTTCTTAGTGATGTTATTCTTTACCAGTTTCTCTGGAAGTGGTGCTGCTCTGCTAACCGGCGGCCTACAGCACGGAGATTGAGAGAGGGTCGTTAGCTCTTTTGGCTACTGTAGATTAAAGCTCTAATGGAGGTGATTAAATAAATGAGCTGAGATTTATCTCTAAACATTACCTCTCATCCACTAGAATTTCCTTTTGCTGTTGGTGTGGCTTAACACCCGTCATTTCTCTGATGCTGGCGGCGTAGATTTTCGTAGTGTAGTCCATGTTTTTTTCTCGGGACACGTCGCTGTCATATCCTGATCAATCAGACATGCAAAATCCTTTTCTTTTTCTTTTTTTTTGCTGAACAAGTGGAGACACTAAGATGCTACAAATTACAGTCCACAATTTGTAACATAACCTCCTTGAGCGAATGTTAGAGTTTCCACTATAGTGTTATATTGTTATAGTATCATATGTTATTATTACTAATATTTTTTAAAATCACAATGCATAAAATTTGCCAGCTGTTTTTCAGCTCACATGCATGCAACGATACCTCCATCTTCCTCTGGGTCGTCATCAGATTCCTCGCTGTCCACAGCTTTACTCTCTCGTGGTCCAATCCCCTCTCTTGCCCAGATCATCAGAGCAGTATCAGCCCCGCCCACTGACAGCAGCGTAGTGTCATCATTTGACCACCTAACATTGGTCACGTTGGCACTGTGGCCTACATACTTTTTAAACTTGGCAAATTGACCCTACAGGAATTGGACACAGTGGACAGTTTACTGTTCAGTAAGCAATGTTGCATTTTTAACACATACTGTATGTGGATACCACCTCTAGGTGTTTGTACTTTACCTTACAGGGAAAGCTAAAGAGTTTGATGAAGCCGAAGTCATCTCCTGTTGCCAGCAACTTCCTGTCTTTGGTAAGTGAAGAGGCATTGACGAAGCTAAGGGTAGGCCAGATTCCCTCACACGTCGTGCCGAGAACAGAAGTCCATGTGGCCCATTCCATCTTCTCAAACTACACAAATGCACATGCAGGTTATACACTGGAATGCAGACAAATTTCCAATCCATACTATATATATATTTATGTATGTATTGACTGATCAGCCATAATATTATGACCACCTGAGAAATATTGAGTATGTCTCCCTTTTTGCCAGCATTAATCTTTTCATCTGTTCACTACTCAGGCAAGCCTTCTCTCCCCTCATGCATCAGTGACCCTTGGCCGTCCACGATCCTGTCACTGTACAATTTCCTTTCCTTGGATTACTTTTGGTTTGTCCTGGCTACTGTAGACTGGGAACATCCCATCATCCCAAGAGCTGCAGTTCTGTAACTGTATCTACTATGACAAATTCTGATGGCTAGAGGACTGGGTCAAAGCAACTCTTAAACAGCAGCTCTTGTGGTCCTGCAGTGATCTGGACCTACCAAAAGTGCTCCATCAAAGGGAAATCAGTGAACCATTGAGTTTGACTGATGGAACTTTTAGTTAGTAATCTAGTGAACAAGTGTAAGGATATATTTAGTGATGAAAACTTCAAAGCACTTCAGTTAGTCTCTCCATCTCTCCTAAAGGTAAACGTAAGAGCTTCCGGAGCTTAAGTGATGAAAAAAAATATTATTGATTCCAATAGGATGAAGTCAGAACACACAACACATCACACATTTTGTTGCCAAAATAAGGGACCTACTCAATATTACGCGGGTGGCTCATTGGTATATATTCTGTACCTCAGCAGTGGAGATGTTCTGTCTTCGTCCACGAGGAGCTTCAAAAAATAACTGCTCTTTGGCACCAGTGTTTACTTGCAGCAATTTACCTGCAGTCAGGTATAAAAAACGGTGATTATTTAATTTTAAACCACATTGCTGTTTAATTGGATTAATAAGTTGATTAATTGTCCAAAACAGCAGATCAGATAGCTGTGTCTAATGTAAGGAAAAAACGCAGATAATGCAACCATTCTAATACATTACTGTGTCTAATCGTACAGCTCAAACACAGGAAGAGTTTAATTTAAGCCTAATAATGAATGGAGTTCAAAGACTGTCATATTTATCAAAGAAAATAAATGGTGCAATCATGGTAAAATCTTTCTCATTTAACCTTCATCACTGATATCATAACAGGTAAAATATATTGAATCTAGTAAAATGTATATAAAATTTCTTAATATAAGAAGACCTTAATATAAATAAGGTTATTAAAGCTATTTATAGACAATTTTACTCATTTTAACATATAACCATCTTGTCCTGTTGCCAGATAATTTTGCATCTTTAAAAAAAAAAGTGCTTAAAAATAGCAAAATTATCTGCCAATAGAACAAGAAATGAAATGGTTAAAAATGACAATTGTCTTGAAATAGGTTTAATATTTGTTTTGTTGTAATCTATATTAAAAAATTTGCCTATATTCAAGATATTGTTACTTGCTAAGACATCACTTTTAACGGGGATGAAAGGAGTCTCTAGTGTCAGCGATTTGCACCAGTTCATATTTTACACTTCTCTGGAAGATGCTTTACCACGAGTGTCCCAGTCGATGTGGGTGATGTAGCTGGTCGCTCCTTTACAGATACCCACTCGTTTACTGGTCAGTACATTGTAGATATCCACAAATGAATCATGAGAGGCCACAGCTAGGTACTTCCCAGCATCTATAAAGATGAATGCATATTTATTAGGATTGTCTTCATATTTCTTTGTATAATTTAATTAGCTATCTCTGCAGATATTACCCTGTGAGAACTTAAGGTCAGAAATGATCTCCTTCCTGTGGTGAAAGGTCACCATGTCCTCCAGAGTGTCTGCATTCACTACCAGGAAGCTGCCGTCATTCAGACCCACTGCTAAGGCTTTCCCGTCAGGGGAGAAGGCACAGCATCTACCACCTGAGCACACGAAAGTGAGTCATCACGCTGTGTGAAAGCTTCAAGACAGTGGAATATATTCGAAAGCAGATGAATAAAGGGTAGAAGTGAGTAGTGGAGAACCTTTTTTAAGTTTGCGGACCGCCACCATTCGATGGTTAGCAGAAAGCTCCCAGATGCGCAGAGTTTTGTCTTCACTCACAGTGGCACAAATAGGCAGCAAGGGGTGAGCGGCAAGACCCCATACCTCACCCTCCATATGGCCCTATGTGGGTCACACACACACACACACACACACACACACACACACACACACACACACACACACACTTTAAACAATTAATTTTAAATAAGTTCAGTAATCCTTTTAGGGCTTATTTTATACCAGCAGGAATGTCTAATGCTGGTATGAACTCATAAATTATGTATACTGTAACAACTTCGTTTAAGAAGTAGTGTTTAAAGTGAATTTAATTCATTTAAATGAGTAATTTTTAATTACTATTTACAGAACCTGTAAAGACTTGTTCCCACACAGTCAAACAGTTGAATCCGAAAAAAAGAAAAGAAGAACAATATTTTTTTTAGATATTTAATCCATATATAAGAATGTGGCAGTAGGGCCTCCGAGTGGCGCAGTGGTAAAGCGCTCGCCCTATCATCCGGAGATCGCTGGTTCAAACCCTGGGTTACCTCTCACAGCCGGAGGCCTAGAGAGAGCTGATTGGCCGAAGCTCTCTCAGGGGGGAGGGATGAGAGGTACTCAGTGCTCCAACATTAATGACGGCTCTACAAGCCAATCATGGGGTGTCTGTGAGCTCGCGCAGGCGAAGGGAGCAGATAGCGCTGTTCCTCCAAGTGTGTTACGCCGCCCCCAATGATGCGTGAGCGAGCAGTTCGAAAAAGATGGTCGGTGACGTCACGTGGATCGGAGGAAATACGTGGGTCGGTCTGCGGCCCTCCCGACTGAGCGGCAGTAGAAGCTAAATGTGGGAGCCTCCAGCGACTGGGAGGAATTGGACACGACAAAATAAATAGGGGAGAAAATCGGAAAATTCAGAAAAAAGGGGGAAAAATTTAAAGAATGTGGCAGTAAAAATGTATATACTGTATATTAAAATTATACACACTTCAGGAAAAGAAATCTAATGAATTTATATTTTAATACTAAATGTACTGCTATGTCTATTTATACATTTTATATTAATAAATATGATAATATTATGATAATAATATGTGAGTATTATTAATTTATATTAATAAAATGTGCATCATACTATTTTTCTTTTCTTGAAGTGTGTATACATTTTTTGTCTGACTCTGTTTATATATAAGAAAATATGGGGAAGAACTCAGACACACCTTACAGACTGTAAACAGGCTGCCGAGTAACAAGTTAAAGTCCTCTAGTCTAGTTTATGGTCACAGACCGAGTTCTTTAGCTCTATCTGGTTTTTACCCTGGTTTATTAAAGTTTTTTTGTTTTTATTTAACTACAGATCACCTGACTCTATTCGTGTTTGACACTTGTTTAAGCCATGATATTGGTTACATTTTTAAAACCTTTTTGTCCATTGAATATAAAGAAGGTTATGAAAACAATGAAATTCAATGCATTTAAAAATCTGGTCCATTCTACACACCCACACACCTGAACCAGTAGCGTCATCGGGCCGCTCTTGTCGATCTCCAGGATTTCGCCGTTCTTGGTGCCCACCAGAATGTGACCGTGACCCAGGGTGATGGCTCGGATTGAGGGGTTATCCTCTAGCAGCAGGCCTGCAAACACACACACACAAAAACAACACATCATTACCCCATTACACATAGCTCCTTTCCAGTAACACCTTTATGAGGATAAAATTTTTAATTGTACTAAATGTGGCCCAGAACACAGAAAAAAGGAGATCATTCCTTTAAAATACTGAAGGGACTAAAAAAGAAAGGCACTCTTCGCTTTGCTCTTCTTTATAGGTCATTTCTGACATGTTAAAAAACAAACAAACATGCATTCAATAAGGAATGCTAATCGAAATTAAATATTTTTAATCCTACATTTTATCTTTTCCTTTTTTGTTTATTCTGATTAAAATATATGAAGTGTCCAGAGGAGGATAAATACCCACTACAGGTCTGACAGAACATAATGTACATCATCCTGCTGGTCAATATGCAGACGATGTCCGAGGGATTTTCAAGTCAAACCGGGAATTATGATAAAATTTCTTGTGCATGGAGTTGCACAGTTCTTGTACATAGTTCTGGTGAATATTCGGTGAGTGTAACACCTGATCTTTTCAATTTTATTTATTTATTTATTGAGTATAACTATAACACAATCATTCACCAACACCACTTGCATATTACAGGAACTTGGCTGGGAGTTATTGCTACATTCAAGCTCCAAGCCATTTCCAAATGTTTGGGCCATTAAAGGAGTTCCTGGGAGGCCGGTGTTTCAGACATGATGCACGTAGTTGTCCGATCATGGCTCTGATGTACTGAGCAAGCTTTCTATTCTATCTACGCACTAGTGAAACGCTGGGATAAGTGCATTAATGTAGCAGGGGATAATATTGAGAAGCAAAGGGAGTTAAGGTCCGTTACTACATGAAGGCAGACCATTTCATGCCAACCCATCAGAGTCAGTTATTAAAATGCGACTCAAGTGGAAAAAGTGTGACTTTTTGGTAAAAAGTGTGGACCAACTACGAATTTTGTTTGGCTGAGGTACTCATCGAGATCGAGTTGTTCATAAGTGATAACCAGATCACGACTATACCATAAACTGACCATAAATAACTTGGATAATATTCAGGTCATTTTACCATGAAAATTTGTATCATCAGAAATGCATGCAACCCCATGTAGCGTAACTGCAGATACAGTATAAACAGGACCTTTAGATGACGGCGATAGTGCGGCCCTCTTGATGGCATAGGTCTTCAAACACCTCTCAAACATATCATCCCAAAGCTCCACAATCCCATCCTTCCCTCCTGTTACAAAGCCCTTCAAAGAGAGTCAGTCAGAATCATTAACAATTATATCCCTTAGAACATTTACGTCTTTCTGGACGCTAATGATGTGTGAAAACCTGAATCAGTACCTTGTCCAATGAGCACATGGCGAACACAGGGCCATCATGGGCTTTCAGAGTTTTTATCAGTGTAGTGTCTTTCCAGATGTAAACGTCGCCCGTGGTGGCTCCTGAAAAGACCAGGTCCTCAGAGCGCCCGTAGCACGCTGACATCATGGTCTCCTGCTTGCCCAGGTTGGCAAAAATTCCTCTCCTAAATGTCAGTCCACCACCTGGGTAAAGGAAGTTGTCATTTATAAGCCTGCATTATTTATAAGAGTCCAATCCATATTAATGCTCCTGCAAAGTGCAACAAAATGTTACATTCATTATTCTCAATGATGATAAATTAGTTTCATATATGAAGTGACTTCACAAGAGAAATAAAGATAACTCTAACAATAACACTGTTTTTCTCAACCACTAGCAGCCACTTTTTAAAATTAGAGCAGGTCATCCAAGGTTGTGAAATGTTTTAAGAAACGCATAGATTGTTGTCAGGTATGATTTCTGAGGCTGGTACTGTAACTCTAAATGAATGAGACAAGCAAAGATTTTTAATTAATTTTGACTTGGAAAACGAGCGTTGTCTTGGTTTACGAGTACTGAGTATCATGTATCACTGTAAAGTTAAATAAGTGAAATGGTGGAGCTGAAGTCACTCGACAAGGAACTACTTTTAGAAGTAATGATTTAACTGTTATTTATCAGGAATAGTGATGTACCCTTTTTCTGGTTTTTCATTTAAGGTTATCAACCTCTCTCTCACTTAGTTAAATCCATTTTGAATGATTATTGTGTAAACTGCAAAGCTGTCAGACACAAGAATTAAAGTGATTCCAGAGTTGATTCCCATGTCCCCTGTAGTTGGCTATGGCTTTTTTCGAGTTTGAAGCAGAGGCTGATGTGCAAATTCCCAGATAACTCGACAATGTTCACATACAGCTACATGACACACTGCATGAAAGATCATATTTGAAAAAGCATAATAGGGGCACTTTAAATGCAGAGTTTAGGCACATTAGATACTGGTTTGGGTGGCTTTGTAGTAAGCATTGTCGCCTCGCACCTTCAGGGTCTGGGTTTGATTCCCACCTCGGGGTCATGGAGTTCGCATGTTCTCCCCGTGCTTTGCGGGTTTCCTCCGGGTACTCCGGTTTCCTCTCACAGTCCAAAGACATGTAAGTTAGGTTAAATGACATTCCCAAATTCCCCGATGTGTATGAATGGCGTGTGAATGTGTGTGTGCGTATCTGTGTGTGTGCCCTTCAATGGATTGGCACCCTGTCAAGGGTGTATCCCGCCTCTTGCCCTAGGTCTCAGTAGGGTTGGGTACCGAAACCCGGTGCTAATTCGGCACTGGTACCTATACCGGACCTATGTACCGGACCGAAACAGGACGCGAATTTCGGTGCCTCATTTCGGTGCCACTTAAATGCCTGAACTGTTGATTGAAATATTTGTTGTCTAGATTCATATATTTTTGTAAATTAATAGTTTATTAGATTAAATTAAAAAAATTTAAAGCACAAATCATCAGGAAATTAGACCATCTGAGATGCGCGTGAATGCAGCAGCTAACGTTATACTCGCTCTGACGGCAGCAGGCGGTCTACCGCTATCTTAGCTTGCTAAATTAAACTTTCGCTAAAATGCCCAAACAGCCGAAAGTGTAGCTATATTTCACAAGAAAGGATTCCGACACCGCGACGTGCAGCAAATGTTTTACAGCAGTTGCGTGTAAAGGGGACATTTGAGGGCAGACGGAATAAAGTTAAAAGCGGAATAAATACCCGGAATAAAGTTGAAGGCAGAGGGAGGCACCGTGTTTGACACAGCTGGCACTATCGGTGTGGACGACCCCAGCCCCAGTTACACCAACCGTTGCAAAAATGAGTCCACCGATTATGATGACGTCAGCAGCCTTTCCGCAGGTTAGTAGTAGGATAATGTAATATTAACTGCAAAATGCA
>JAOTQY010000003.1:3636154-3646314 GCA_026413445.1 Dolichallabes microphthalmus
CGGGAATCGAGCCTGGCCGGGAATCGAACCCGGACCCTGGAGGTGCAAGGCGACAGTGCTAACCACTACACCACCAGTACAAGAACTCAAATAATATCAATGTAATATGAAATAAAAACCAGTAAAAGCCCAGATGAAATAAAAAATGCTTAAAAGAAACAACAACAGGAATAAATCTGCATTTTTTAAAAACATTACGTATCCTGTTAAAACCTGTAACAACAATCAAAAAGTATTAGGCAAAAAATAAATTTTGGCAACATAATCTCTCAGAGTCCAGACCTGGTTTAATAATCTACCTTTTCAGAGGCAGTTATAAAAGCAAAGAGAAGGCTTAAAATATTTATTGTTTGTATTCTAAATGGAGGATCAATCCTTTTGAACGGATTTAACAGATAGAGGTTTTTATCTACTATCACTATCATACATGACACTTTTCACCAGTTTTGTAAGAGACAAACAAACAAACATAAAAACAAACAAACCAACAAACAAGCCTAACACTATCTTTCTGTCCATTTCCTACTTTGTCTTGCCCTAAGGGTGTACAAACGTTATTAAGAGTTGTGTATTATTAAAAAAAAAAAAAGATGGATATTTATGTATATATGGTTCTGTTTCCTAAATCTCATTCTGAATAACATCATGCAACAACTGTAATACTGAGACTGTGTGTACGTGTGTGTACATGTAAGGTAAGTGTATGTGTGTGTGTGTGTGTGTGTGTGTGTGTGTGTGTATGTACGTGTGTGTGTGTGTGTGTGTGTGATCTGGAGGTAATATCCTTTAAAGATAAGAAAAGGGACTGTAGGGCCATGCTCCAAACTCTAATCCCAGACATATGGAGCTTCCAGATGGTGTTCTGCTCGAACATAACCTTGTCAGCTCATCAACTTGCCATGTATGTGATCTCGACATGTCGTACAGCAATCAGGAACCCACTGTGTGTAAAACTGACTGAGACCTGCTTGTCCTTCATAATCTTTATACCATAAATTTGACTTGATAAATACCTAAATCAACATCTGGGTCTTAAACGACACGGCATTAATGCAGACCTCTTTACATAAAATTATTTTCAATAAATAGATCATAAATCTTCATAGATTTATGGGCTACATGTACAATTTCAAAACAGATAAAGTACTGTATTTTTTTTTGTACTGTCAAACTCTGAGATCTGACTGATCAGATGGTGTTTTTAATTCTCAGAAACACTAGCTCTGACAATCCTGCCATTTCTAATTCATTATACAGCACACAATTAACTCGTATGAAATAAAATTTGTCTGGCAGATGCTACACACCATCTAAGACATAAACAGATTAAAATTGTCACAAGAAAAATATCTAATTGTTAATACAGGGATGTTTTGTGAATTTCTGCTCAGTAAGAATCTCTGCAGCGAGCAGTAGTTTTCTCTGCAACAAGCTGAAATGATTTGTCTTAGTAACTTAACCTCCCTTCCAATATTTTCAAATTTTAAATGTTGGAAAATACTTTTAATAACATTAAAGCAGCAAAATCAGATTGTATTTGACTTCTGAGGTGAGTTGTAGACTTCATGCTTCTTTCTAATTGATCATAGGGTCTGAAAATTTGCCGGATTTCTTTGTTTCGTGTTCAAGTGGACAGCTTTGAGTTAAACTATTAAAGCAGTTAAAATAAATCTCCAGCAGGCGAAGCAAAAATCCAACCCTGTTCATCAAACTACTAAATGCTATGCTCTAATAGAAAACTACTAAATACGTAGTATGCTGTAATAAATACAAAATCCATGGCTAAGTCTGATCCTGCACTGAACTACTGGTACACTCTAATACAGTACATACTAAATCCATCACTAATTTTGACCATGAATACTAAACTACTAAATAGTGTACTCTAATAAATACTAAATCAATAGCAAAATCTAACCCTACTGTATGCACTAAATTACTAAATAGTGCACTTTATTAAATACTAAATCCTACCCTGCTCTAAACTGCTAAATAGTACACTTTAATAGATACTAAACTCAGAACTAAATCTGATTCTGCACTAAATTACTAAATAGTATGGACTAATAAATACTACAGTACATCCATAACCCAGTGTACTAAACTACTACATAGTATGCTCTAATAGATTCTAAATCCACAGTTAAATCCAACCCTGAACACTAAACTACTTAATGGAATACTCTAATACATGCTAAAAATCCACTCCTAAATTTGACCATGTGTACTAAACTACCAAATAGTACGCTCTAATAAATACTAAATCCATGACTAAAACCCCCCCTAAACTACTAAATAGTATGCTCAAATAGATACTAAATCCACAGTTAAATCCAACCATGCGCACTAAACTAGGTAGTCTTTAAATGGTCTTGAGTTACAGTTGTCACTTACGTTGCAGCTGTTACAGTCACTAATTTGTTTAATGGACAATCTACAACATTATTCATACATCTAAATGGGCAAAAAGTATTATGTGTACTTTAATAAATAAAATCTAGGAAACAGGACAAAAGGAAATAGTCAAGTTTGCACTGTGCTTCATCACACCACTGGGTTTGTGATTTTTCATCCCTGTACGTTTTATTCTGTACACATTAATATCTGAGATTTTCTTTCCACTATATGCCATGATGTCAACATGTCGCCATTTTCAAGCGGAGACATCCGACAGATCCTCATCTTTAGACAGAGTAAAAACACGGGAGTCAGTCGAAGGCGGTAATGTTTAAAAGCATTTTAATGACATCGCACATATTTAACAGAGAGGGGTAAAAGGTCTACAGGTGCAGTTTCATACAGTCGGACTATAGTGAGGTTACTACACGCCCTCACCAGCCCTGATGCTGCAAAAGGATTTCATTCCTATTACACTATATTTCTGATTGTGCAGTAGATGGTGTTCTTTTTTTTGTTTGTTTGTTTGTTTCTTCATTACATTACATACAGTGAGACAGAGAAATGCACACTATGTATCAAATAGCGGTATAATGTAGCGGGGGGAAAAAAGAAATAAAAAGGAAATCATTATAATGCGTAGTGCTATAGCCAACAAGCAAGCGACCATATTTATTTGAGTAACTTTACCAATTTTTTTTTTATTCCAGTAAATGCTCGAGCTCCATTTTCCACTTAACATCGATGCTATAGAGTGTTTATAATACAGCTAGTTTTTCAATACTCTGTACTAGAATTATTTGAAACATATATTATGATGCAACTCAACAGAAGTGACAAAAATAAACAAGGAAAGGAAAGAGAATTGAAAAAATAATAAAAGGAGTATTTTATTTTTCATATAGCATATAACATTCTTACAGGTCAAAATAAAAGAAACAAAAATAAAACTGTGGTTTTAATAAAGGACACACGACAAGGAAATGTTAATCGACCTTCATATTAGCGAGGAGTTCTACGGCTTCACAGCCTGGAATTGTTACAAGGCAGCATCGGCCAACATGGCGCCTATAATAAGAGCGAATGGAATTTTAGCGAAAGGTTCCATCCTACAGAAAATGTCAGATTCAGGTTCCGACTGGAATCTCACAGTGGAATCGATTTCGTTACGCGTCCCCCGGCTTGCTCCTGGACAGCACAGATAGAACGCAGCGCATCCCTCCGAGACAGCCTCACAAAATTGAGGAAAGCGTTTTTTTATTATTATTATTATTATTATTATTATTATTATTATTTAAATATTCGACCCATCTGAAGGACACAGTTACATAAAAGAGTGATATTCATAATCAACAATTAAAATCATAGCTTTAAAATCGAAAGACAATAGAAACAGAACGGAGTAAAAAGACACATCTGGTCCTCGGAATTTCCAAACCTGACCCACGACACATCCCAGCTAAAAATCTTTCCTTTTACTGTTTTTTTTTTATTTATTTTGATAATTTTTTTTATCATATATTTTTTTAAAATATATGTAACTTTGGAATCCGATCAGAGGGACTTCAGGCACAGAGTGTGGCGTATTCGCTCTTCAGCTTGCATGCTGGAATATCACATGAGGTGAACAGATAGGAATGAGAGATCAATGAGAGAGAAAGAGAGACAAAGAGAGAGAGAGAGAGAGAGAGAGAGAGAAAGTAAGGAAGATAAAACGACAAATTTGATGAAAGTGAGGAATGGGACGTCTCCGCTGCTAGGGGGAACTGGACTCTACTGCTTCTTCTTGCTGAAGAGACTGAAACGCTTCTCTTTGTCTTTCTCCTTGTCCTTCTCCCGCTTGCCCGGGCTCGATTCGGTCGTCATGGAGACGGATGCAGGGAGCGTGTGGGCGCGGGTGGAGGCTGGAGTGCTCTGGTTGCTAGGCGTAACATCAGACTTATCAGAAGGGGAGGAGCCACTGACTGCGTTCTGAATCGCCTGCATCCACGTGTTCATCTCCTCCTGAGGAACGGAAAAAGGCGAGTGGCTTTAAACTCTTTTTTACCTTCACTTTAACATGTTACATATTTAAATCTAGGCTACGTTGCATCTTTGTGACTTTGAACATTTGTGGAAAAAACTAATTTAGCAACTAGACTTGGCCAGAGGTGAAAGGTAACTAAGCAACTACTTATTTACCTTGTTACTGCGCCTAAGTACACATTTCTTGTATCTGTACATTACTTCAGTAGGACTTTTTACTTTTACTCCACTACATCCTACAGCAAAGTTCTGTACTTTTACTTCAATGCGTTTCTGCATGATGTTGTGTTACATGATCACAGTGGTGTGTCGATTTTAGGCTGATGACTATTATGTGTAATTGCATGATTTGCCGCTCCTCCCTGAAATGCTTATCAATGTTGCAGGTAAAGGAGCCGGTTAATAACAGCTATAAAATATCCCGTTCACAGTCAGGAACTAGAGAGAGAGAGAGAGAGAGAGAGAGAGAGATTCTTTCTATTATAAAAAAGGCTTCAATGAGCTAATAAGTTCAGTACTTTTTGTAGAGTAAATTTGAAGTTAAGTACTTTTGTACTTTCACTCAAGTAAAAATTTAAAGAGAGGACTTTTACTTCTTTTTATTTAAATAATGTAATTTTTTTCCTAGGGTACCTCTAGTTTTATTCAAGTACAGGATTTGTGTACTACTGTATGCTCAACGCTGTACTTGGCAAATTACTAGACCTATTTTTTGTTTATTACCCCTTTTTTTTCACAAATAGACTAATCTAGCACCCTTTTTTAGAGCATTCATTAGCTACTTTCTCCTGAAAGCACTATGAGCACTATGCCGTAGTGCATTTTGTGCTAATATATATATTAAAAAAAAAAAAAAACGTAATAAGGGATACGCTGTAACAAAAACAACCCTTTTAACAGTTCTAGCTAATATCCGCTAACTATTTTTAACATCAGCTTGCATTTCATTAAATTCATCTGCATTGCCGTTGATATTAAAACTAATACAGAGAGGTTTTATTGATTGATTAAAGTTACTGATTTATTCAAATCAGTAATGAATTGTTTCCAGAAGTTTCCAGGCAGAATCTTTTGGATGTTACAGTATTTTTATTTTCTGATGTCTGCCACAAGGGGGCGCTGCTGAGAGGGCTTTCATACACAATTAATGTTTCATTTAAAGATTCAAAAAGGTGCCTTACATCATCTTTGGCTTGGAAGAGATACTCGTTTCCGTTTGTCACTCTGTAAAAAAGAAAGAAAGAAAGAAAGAAAGACAGAATGCATATAAATAAAAAAAGAAATCACAACAAATTGTTCATTTATTTTATTCCCAACTTTCCCAATTAGCTCCGTTTCAGCTCACCTCAGTTTGAAGACGTGCTTCTTCTTCTTGTAGTCGACCGCGACCTCGCAGACGGCGTCCTTCAGGCTGACGGGGATCTCGTTGTGGTACGGGATGCCCTGCCCGGCATTCTTGTTGTCTTTGTAGAAGCCCATATCTTGGTTGTTGATAACGCAGTACACGTTATGCCAGGACCTGGGAGAGATTTTTCAGAAGACATATTAACAGCAGCAAAACATTGCTCGCACGTCTCAATAAGAAAACCTTTTGCAATCCTTATATACAACAGCGCTCTTAAATTCTCTATTCTGATTGGTCGGAATACATCAATGGTTACGGCAGACGCTCAATATAAACAGATTAAATCAATGTGTGACAAATTACTGTGTAATAATAATTGTCTAACTGTTGACAGAAGTGAAGATAAATATCAGTGCACAGTTTATTGAAGGCGTCTCCAGTGTCAGAGATTTGCACCAGGCAGAAGTAATGGTCACCTACTTTTCTATAATGTTTGGACATTCACATGCGTCTCCATTGTGTAAAATATATATAAACACTTTTTTCATTTTTCATCCATGTTTTTGAAAACACTTTTCAAATTTCCCTCCTTTTATGACATCATAGGAAAATCTTTAAAAAAGGAGTAATGACCCTTCTGTGGCTAATATGGCTGGAACGTTTATGAGACATGTTTTAACTTTACATCCCCATTTGTTCCCCAACTGTTTCATTCAAGTCCCATGTTCTGCGTTCTTATTGGATAGAAAAATGCACTTCTGCAAAGGAGCTCATTTGCATTTGAGCTTCAATGGTTGAATATAAGGCAGTGGAGAAGGTGGAGTTACCTGTTTGATGCCTTCTTGTTGTGGCCCTCATACTCATGCTTGCGGTGTAGGAAGCCCTCCAGCTGGGCGGAGGGAGAGTCCTGACTTTTGGCCGGCAGGGTGGATGATTGGCTGCCCTTGGCCCTTCCTAATGTCGGGGACGGGATGGGACTCGGCTCCTTCGAGCTCCTCTCAGGCACGCCGTTCACGATTTCTCCGTCCACTCCGTCCTGAGATGACGCACAGATATTGAGAGAGAAAGAAGAAGGAAAAAAAATAATGCACTGGTTATGATTAAATGCGTAGGCGGCTAGAAAGGGTGTAACCATCATCCAAGACTCACAAAACAGTTCAGGTGGTAAAACAGTATGGTAATGCAGGTGTTTTTTTTTTTTTTTTAAGCAGAGAGTCTTTTCAGGCAAAAACAAATAGACCTGAAAACGATCTGCATTTTTAAAATGTCCATGTTACTGTGCCAACTGTAGTGATGTGCTTTTCGTTTCAAATTTCAACTGATTAAAACGTTCAGTGATTAAAACCTAATAATTACATAATAGCATTAATTACTATATAATTACTGTTAATAGTTACAAGTCATTTACCTTAAGCAAAGAATAATGAAATGAAAGATGAGCAAACTAAATTAAGACGGTTTAATCATTAAACCTTAGCTTTTAGGCTGGGTTGCCAGGTCCACATATCTCACAACATAAAAATAACAAAAACGCACAGGGAAGAGTTTCTAAGATGGTTGTGCGCGTAATTACCTATGAAAAATTAATTTCTGAAAATGTTATAATACATTAATTGTAGAATTATACATGTACTATATATGTATAATAATATTATACATAAAAATGCATCACACCAGATAATACATTGATACACAGTTAGTCCACAGTTTGTCAGAATGTAATAAAAATAAATAAAATGAGTTTGTCTGTTTGATGCAGATACCTCCGATATCTCTGAGCCAGAGGAACTAGTAGTCGTAAAAATGCTTTAGAATAATCCTGGTGATAAATTTGTTATAGCCGAGGCCTAATGTGTTAGAATGAGATAGAATAGTTTAATAACAATTCGCTAAGATTAATTAGATATGTCATAATCTACTGTAAGACTAGATTAAGTCATACTGGCGGATAATTTTTTTTATTCAATTGTGTGTTTGATTGTTAAAATAAAGTGTAACAACTGTAGTACGAATCATGAAATGATTTTTTTCTTCTGTTTTATATACAGAACCAGTCAAACGTTCAGACAGAAGTTTGGATTTATTTTCTACATTCTAAAACAACACTGGATTCTTTTCCAAACTATAAAACAACACATATGGCATTAGGTCATGGAGTAACGGGCATGAAGGTCAGCTGATCCGGAACAGTTCAGCATTGCTTTATGTTTAATGCTGAAAGGGAATTAGAATATGTGTTCAAACTTTTGACTGGTACTGTACATACACACACACACACACACACACACACACACACACAGACATTATGTCTCACAGTAACATTATGACCACCAACAGGTGACATCGATCCCCAGATATACCCCAACTGGTGACAGGGTCATGGGCACCCAGGGCTCACCCAAAAGTCAGCCTACCCTAAGGTTTGATCTTGTAAAAAGTCAAAGCTTTGATGGCTATGATAGAAAGACACCAGAACAGCCAGTGCACCACAGGCTGCTTCGCACCGCACGGTGCCATTAATGCTGTCAAAAATCTGCTAAATGTTGTATGAATCCCTGTAATCAATCAAAAGCTGTTTAAGGATTCCTTAAGGATTCCTGCTCTGCATGTTTATAAGATGAAGATGAACGTAAGATAACTGACCCGTGGGGAATCCTGGTCTGACGGCAGTCCGTTCTGAGCAATCTGCTCTCCTTCTCTGTGAAAACACGAGGAACGTTCATGCAGAATTGACTACAAACTGTAACTGCGAAAGAAACGAATGTTTTCTCGTGTCCTGAGTTTGAGAAGGTGAGTGATTACCTCTGCTCTGCCTCGATCACCTGCTCCGTCTCCGGTGTCGGGGGTTTTCTTCTTCTCTCCTCTTCTTCTTGCGATCTTCTCACTTCCAGTAACTCCAACTGCAAGAGGAGGAAGGACGGGTCATCAGATCTGACTCACTCACTTACACACACACACACACACACACACACACACACAATGTTCCAATCCAGTCACACTGCTCACTTCCTCTACTCCTTTGTCCTAAAATGAAGTGTACTTCCACTTTTCATACAGGGATCATAAATCCGAGCTTGTGTTGGTAAATCTGATTATTTCCAAAGAGGAAGTAGCGGCCATGAGGAAGAGAGCGTACTGCGGCCATCTCACTCCCATGTAACTTCTGCTTTCGAGAAAAAAATTCCTCACAAGCGCGTCCGTTCTGTATAACACAGGCTCTTACAGGATTTCTGCCAGAAAGGCAATCCGCAGGGGTGTTCAAGTCAAACAGGAATTTTTGGTCATGCAGAATAACAGTTCTGAGAGTAAAACTTCCTTTATGTCTCTATATAATCCTCGGATACACTAATGCACTTATCCCAGTGTTTCACTAGTGCTTGGACACCATCAAGTTAAAACGTTTTCTCGGTGAGCCAAAGACATTATCAGACCGCTTCACGGTGGAAACATCCAAACATGTGGAAATGTCTTGGAGTGAGGTCAGGACTGTACAGGGGACGTGGCAATAACTCCCAGCTGAGTTCCTGTAACGTGCATGTTTTGATCCTGAATGAGTGTGTACACAGTTCCCACAGACAGGTGCGTTTCCTCCACAAGTCATCTGTTGATTTTCAGTAGTCTGGCGCTGAATGTTCACGTTAACGGCTGCATTGGGCTCTGAGCCACCTCAGCTGGGATCATCAATCACGGACGTACGACCTTCTTTAAAATATCTGCACCGTTTATATATTTCACTGCGGCTGAGAGTCTCATCACCGTACTGAGCCTGAAGTCTTCTGTAAACGTCGATGGGCTTTACGCCTTCATTCGCCAGAAGTCCCGGTTTGACTTGAACACCCCTTGTAATTTCTCATTTCTCCTTCACAAGAACTTGAGCGCCAGATGCTCCATATAAACTAAACTTAATAAAAATAAACGCGTAGGTATTTAATAAATCATAATGTATAATTGTTGATGAAGTTTTCTGCAAGAAGATGTTTTGTTAGTTTCCCAGTAACATGATTAACTACTTAAAATCGGATTGTTCATTTTATTTATAGCTGTTATAAACGATAACAGGAACTACAGTGTTTATAAATAAATACATAGAGTAAAAACTGATTAAAGGAATGTTTTTAATAACCGATTTTTGAAAAATCATCCTCTGTGATACACTGTTATAGAAAAATAATCAACTTTTATAGAGTAGCAGCATAGTACAAAATAAACAAACAAACAAACTAATTATGACATTTTTGTTTTAAGGAAAATAATTGTCAGATGATCACATTTTTAACTTTGCACAAATACCAGCATGTAGAAGCAGACTAGGATTATTATTTATAATTAGTAATTAAATTAGTATTATTTATAATAATCATTATAATAATAATTACATGATTTTACCTGTTCT
>JAOTQY010000003.1:3790908-3804662 GCA_026413445.1 Dolichallabes microphthalmus
ATTTACGGTAAACTTCTGGCAACCACAGCTGCCATTTTAATACCGTAAAATTTACAGTTTTTTTTCACAGTGCAATAACGGTGCTACCGTATTTTTTACGGTAGAAGTCTGGCAACCACAGCTGCCGGTTTTTTTTACCGTAAAATGTGCTTTGTTCTTTCTTTTTTTTTTTTTTTACAGTGTACTGTAATGTTATTTATGTTTGAATTTCTGCAACATGCAAGCGACTAATTTTGCTTCCCTTTAAATAAAAATAGGTTGTTTACTTTGAAATAAAAATAAATACAAATAAATATTTTTTTTGTTATGTTTGGAAATAGTGAAAGATTTTTCACCATGCTACTTATGTTATTTATGTTATATATCTTTGCATAATTATGTATAGTTAAACAGACGGTTAAAAACAACAGTTAGTTAAAAGGTGTGCCCAAACTTCTGAATTACACTGTATGTATAACAGAAAAATAATTTTTGCAATATATAATTCAGTGCAAATACAGTTTCACTCTAAAGTAAGAGTTCAGACATTTATGTTTATTAGCGTTCATTCCTACCACGCTGTGCTCATTTATTTATAAGAAGCTGTGCTATCCATGCTATCCATATCTTAACGCACATGCGCACACGCATGTTTGACAGAGTTTATTACCATGTCCCATCTGTCTGTCTGTCTCATCCGCACGTTCTTTTAATCCTTCATTCTATTCCTCTGTAACGACAGAAACATTAAGCCGGTGATACATACAGTACAAATCATGTATTTAGGATGCTCAGTTCACTATTTGGTAAAATTAGGAACATAAATTTGTGACATAACTTAAATTCTATGCTAAAGAAAAAGTGCACTGCTTTCCTCATGGATAAGCTTCTCTTTCATGCACTATCTGCCAAGTTCTCCACTTATTTAAGACCTGTTTTTTAGACGGGCAAAACATGGTATTGGTGCTTCAAATCTTTCAAGGTTCCTGACACTACTGATTTTTTTTTCCGAAAAAAAAAAATCCTTATTTTAAACAACATTTTTTTTTCATGCTTCTAGAAGCTTACACCAAGTTCAATGTTAATACTCTTAAAGAGATATGAATAATTTGCATTTCAAATATTTTTTGTCTGAAGCGAGACAGTATAAGGCTGAAACAATTGCTATTTTGGGGGTACAGTACTGTACATATAAAATCATCTCTCCAGAAGTTAGCAGCTTGAATGTTTTAGGGAAGCAAGATTGGTCACTTCCATGTTGCATAAACTTCAGAAGTATCTTCTTTGGTACACACATTTACATACATTATATTCATTCATTCATTTTCTGTACCGCTTTATCCTTATATACAGGGTCGCGGAGGCCTGGAGCCTATCCCAGGAAACTTAGGGCACAAGGCAGGGTACACCCTGGACAGGGTTACATAAATAATAATAATAATAATATCTGCACCAATGCTGTGTTTTTTTGGCCGAGATGATTAGACATTTCGCTGTCAAATCTCAGTCAGATTCCCTTTAAACAGATCCTCGGTCCATCATGTCACCTCCAGATCTGCGCGCTTTCGTGATAGCAGGTGAGGAAACTCCCCAGAACAGGTTCCTCAGCATCTTTCTGAACTCCCTCCTCATTAAGCAATACACCACCGGGTTTAAACAGCTGTTCGCATGAGCGAGACAAACAGTCAGCGGGAACACGTACGTGTGGACCATGTAGTAGGTCTTGTCCCAGCGCACCGCGTTCAGTTTCACAAGCACTCCCCAGAGCGTGATGGCGTGGTTGGGCATCCAGCAGATAAAGAACGAAAGAACCACGACGATGACGGATTTGGTGACTTTAGACCGTCTCCTCGGACGGTTGCTGTTCGCGAAGATCCTGCGGCGCACGAAGCGCAAAAGGAGCGCGTTACAGATGGAAAGCGTGATCATGGGCAAGATGAAGGCGAGCACCACTTTCTGGAGGTGATAAAGCGCGAGCCAGGGGTGGCCGTCGGGGGGGAAGCGGAGGAGGCACAGCCTCTCACCGGCCACCACCGTCACCGTGGAGAAGGCAGCCGTGGGAGCGGTGGCGACACTCGCGAGCACCCAGAGCGCCGCGCAGACGCGCTTGGCCGAAGTGAACCTGCGCCCTCGGACGCAGCACGCCACCGACCAGTACCGGCTCACGCTCATGGCGGTCAGGAAAAACACGCTGGCGTACATGTTCATCACGGTGACCGACAGCACGATCTTGCACATGGCGTTACCGAAGGGCCAGCTGAAATCCAGCGCCGCGTCCGCAGCCCAGAACGGCAATGTGAGCACGAACTGGAAATCGGTCACCGCCAAGTTGACGACGAAAAAGTTGATCGCCGATCTCTTCCTCCTCCTCTTCCCTAACTTGGTCTTCATCAGGAAGAACACGAGCAGGTTGCCGACCAGACCCACGGCGCACACCACCGCGTAAACCGACGATATGATGAGCCTCAGGATCAGACTTCCGTCCGCGCTCAGGTCGATGTCCTCCAGATTGCTGAACTTGTGCAGGGGAGTTACACTCTTGTTCGGTGTCGTCCAAGTGCTCAGGTTCAACATCTCCCCCATGCTTTCGGAGAAAAGCGCAGGTGCCATGTGCAGCCCCGCGCCTTCCATTGCGTGCATCATTCACACCGCATGCATCTTACACAGAATTCTCCTTCAGCGTATGTTGATGTTGTCGGAGTGTCTCTCCGTGATTCTCAGCAACGCGTTAGACCCCCTGATCCCCAGCTTTTATAGTCTACAATCATGCGCGCTCGCTGACTCCCCTTTTCAAAGCGCGCGGAGTGAGCAAACGCGCGTGAGTGACAGTCCACTCTAACCACACATGCGTAATGAATCCCTGCTTATCAAGACCAAGCTGCAAAACACGACTTACTCATAGTGTGTGTGTGTGTGTGTGTGTGTGTTTTTATTTATTCATTCATGCATTCATCTTTAGTCCTGGTCAGGGTTGTGGCAGATTCTGAAAATACACAATGGAAAGGATCTATTTCATGACAGCTTCTTGTTCTAGATTCACTATTCCCCTTATTCTCCACTATTCTTATTCGGCCAAAACACAGTACAGTATGGTGCTGATGTTATTTTTTATGTTATGCATCTAATTCAGAAAATGTGTGTGCAAAAGAAGCTACTTCTGAAGGTTGTGAGACATAGAAGTGATTAATCTTACTCTCCTAAAAAAAATTCAAGTTGCTAATTTAAGCGGTTTTGGAGAGATGATTTTGTGTGTGCCCCATGGTCATTTTCAGCGTTGTACTGTCTCAAACAATAATAATTAAAATGCTAATTATTCATATTTAGTATCAGTATTCTAGAAATATATGACTTGTAAAATTTCTGCAAAATCTGTAAACATGTCAAATTTATGTGGCGAATATCTTATCAATTTAGCATTTTAGAATAATACACTTTTTCAGGTTTACTGTACGTTTTTTCATGTAAATTTTAAGTTGGCCAAGTTTCATTTGAATGACAGGTAAGATCATTGATAGATTTAAATTCAAAAAGTTATGGACACTACATAAAAGGGCATGACATTGTTTTTAGCAAATTGTTTCTTTTTATCTCATAAAAATATAAATGTGTATGCATATTTACAAAAAATGAAGCACAGATTGAGAGAGAAGAAGCATTAAGTATTATAAAAATGGCATTATATGATCCTATCTGAAAATTCAAAGTAAGACACTTTTTTGTTTTGGCCAACTATTTATTCATTTATCACATCCAATCCACCTACTACACTTCTTGGAGCTATGGAAATCTGTTAGCACGATTGGCTTGCACCTCCAGGGTCTGGGTTAGATTCCCAATTTCCTCTCACAGTCCAAAAACATGCAGATTAGGCTAATTGGTGTTCCCAAATTGCCTGTACTATGTGTATGAGCATATGTGTGTGTATGTATGTATGTGCCCTGCGATGGATTGGGACCCCATCCTGTACCCCACAGGTACATTTGTACCCCACCTTGTGCCCAAAGTCTCTTGGGATAGGCTCTTGATACCCCAATAAGTGACGATAAGCGAGTGAGTACTTGAGGAGGAAACTCACACCATCAAAGCAAGAACATTTGAAACTCCATATAGCCTGAGCTGAGGATGGAAGTAAAGTCCCTGGCATTGTAAGTGCTGTAGGTAATGAGGTGTAACTTAATTACTAAATCAGTCCTAACATCATATTTAAACATGATAATTAAACAATGAGTTCAAAAGACTGTGTTTAAGAAAACTGTGTTGAAGGGCAGTGTAAACACACATGAAGAGATGGAAATGCAAATGATCTTTGTTCAAAATCTTAACTTAAACAAAACAAATGTAAATGTTATTGTGGCATTTTATAAAATTTTTTACAGCTTTGTGTCTACTAGAGGAGGAAGAGGATGAATGCATTAATTATTTATGCTTATTTCCAGACCTGGATAATATCTTCCAGATGATGGACAAAATATGACTTATACTGGACACCAACTAGACATTTTGTGTAAAAAAGAAAGAAAGAAAGAAAAAGAAAAATCAAAGCCATCCAAAAGTTTTGATATTTCTTCATGTATATGATGAAACTAAATAGCAATTATGGGAAATTTAAATAAAATTTTGATTTGTAACATACTATATGCAGTGAAATGCTTATACAACCACCCGTTGACCTAAAAAGAAGGGTTTCTCTGCAAGAATGAATTGCACTAGCGAGTACAATTAATAAAAAAGAGAATTTTCCAATAGAGAAATAAGACTATGAAATAAAAGAAAAATATACAAATATAGAAAACTTTAATCTGAAAAATTTACAAGGTCAGTGGCATATTACAGATTAGTTCTGTGTTCAGATTGGTTCTGCTGGACCACCAAGCTTTACCGTTGGGTCTTTGAACCCATAACCCTCAAGTGCTCAGTTGTTTCCTTTGTTCTGTCACTTTGGGTAAAAGTGTCAGAAGAACATAAAAATAGTAATCCTGGATTTTCCATTTCATCCTTCCAAAAAGGATAAAATACTAACTTTAAAGCATTTTCTTTCTCACAGAACCACAGTCCATGGTTTGATGGATTGGTAAATCCTCCTCCTAAATTGCTCCTATTTGTCAATGTGTGTGTGCACATTGTGCCATCCTGTCTCGGATGTATTCCTTAACACAAACCTGACCTGGATAAAATGATCAGCACAGATGAATGAACAAATACATGTTTGTGTTCAGTTTCTTCTTCTTTCAGGTAACACTTTATTTTTGTGTGCTTTCTTAAAACTATTTCTCCCATGTGTTTCATATTTCTTTTTTTTATTTTTATCTTGCGGTTCTTCCTTTTTTAAGACCAGTTATACAACAGAAGTGCATTTATTTTTCTATCACACACTCTTTCTATTGTTCAGTCTCTTTTTTTCCTATTGTACCCTCTTAGGAAAAAAACGACTGTACACTACTTCAAATCTTTCCTCAGAGAGTTTCAACCAGGGAACACTGTCAGTTGAAGTATATGTACAAATTGCAATTCTCTCCAAAAAAAAAAAATCTGAAATGAAAAAACGAACAAACAAAACAAACTAGTAGTCAATTAATTTTTGTCAAATGTACTGTATAGAATGGAATGTATGCATTTAAGTCTTTAAGGTGAAGTTATCTGGAAGTTGAATCATGTAAACTGGACTGTTTCACTCCTCATTCATCTTCAGTGTGAGAGAAGCTGGGAGAATTCCACAAATTTGTATCCTCCAGGGTCAAGGAGCCTCCCTTTCCTGAATGAGTTGAGAAGATGAACATTGAAGACTGAGAGAGTAGGACAGAGAGAGCTGTTAAAAAGAAACAGGAATAGAGAATTTTATCATGAGCACTCTAGTCCCTAAAGCTAATACAGATACAGGGGAAGAGCAAAATGCTCATGACAGTAATAAAACAGGGATTATAAGTGTAGCGGTTACTGATATCGCAAACATTTAAGGTGTCCCCTTTTCCTCTTTTTTCTATTATAATTTATTCTAGAAAGAGTACCCTAATCTGTGCTTGCATGCAAAATAAAAACCTGACAGTCAGTTCGACTCACTGGAAACCATGGAAGTGAATTTCTAAGATGAAGATGGGATTGAAACCAGCCCATGTGGTACCTGGAAAAATATGAGTATTCCCCTAAGTGTAAAATATAGTGGGGAAATAGTAAAACTCAATGATTTAAGGACAATGAGAAACAGATATAGGAGTGAAGGTCACTGGGGAAGGACAGTTCTTACACTTGAAGCACAGATTCATGTCTTTTATTAAATGGATTCCATCGAAACACTGATGGATTCTACAATACAAACAATAAAGGAGGATGTGAAATTATATCTGGATGCATTGGCAGGCAAACGAGTATTCACTGTTGTTTGGACACATATTGCAGGGCTAAACTTTCCAGGCATTCCAGAAGGATGGATGAAGATGAGCCAGAAATATCTTTAGTATATAACAAAATATTGTGCACATATGCTGTTTATATGTTTATTCTTATAGCTGCTGTTTTTTTTTCACACAGTATCGCAATCCCTGTACAAAGGTACACACAGACACATACATAGACAGTATGTAGATGTTTTTTTTGTTTTTTTTTTACCCACCTTCCCCTAAGTACTTGCATATGTTTTAGTCTGGGCTTTTGTCTGAGCTGCTACAGAATTGCAATTTCCCCTCTGAATTAATAACAATTTATCTTATCTTATCTTAAAATTCATGGGATGGATGGTAAAAATGGCACTGCAGAAGAACCACATTTTAACATGCTCTCCTAGCATTAGCACTTTACAGATTGTTGATGTTTCTATCATTATGTGAACCGCCAATATGCCCATAAAGTTCTGATAAGACATGGGACATTCTACAACTTTTAGTTATGGTTCTATCATTATTAAGGATTTTAGGATACCATATTTCCTAAACCTGTACTTATTAAATGCTCATTAAATAACAGATATTTTGTATCACCTCAAAGTTTGTATCATTTGAAAATTGTATTTTTTTCAGTGGATTTTAAGTTTAATGTGCATCCTATACGAGGCGTTGCTCTAAAAAAAAAAAAAAAAGAAGAATAAATAAATAAATAAAACAACTGCATTTGTTTATAAGAAGAAGTAGTAGGCTATAGCTACATTTTCTACACAGTCTCACTCACATTTATAAATTTTGGTTAAAGCAACTTCTTGAAATGTCATGCACAAACTGAATAAATAAAAGAACACAAATACTTTGTGGCATTACTCTTCCATTAATAGAAGAAACATCAGTAAATACAATGACATTTATTATTTTGTAAAAGACAAATTTAGGCATTTAATCCCCAGGCCTGTGTCAATGAATGGCACTACAGTCATATAAAAAGAGGAGGTTTATAATGGGTGTCTAGATTTCTTTGTCTCTTTGGGCCTTGGTCCTCCCACATGCTCCAGCCAAGAGGCGGTACTTGAGCAAAGTTTCATATGAGGAAGAAAAGTTTGATCAGAAAGCAGCAGCAGTAGTCAGACTGTGTTGCCAGATTGGATGGTAATCCCAAGTTAGTCTTAACCTATTGAACTAGAGAACAATGCTGAATGCATTCTTTTCAATGTCATTATAACATCATGTAATAATTTTATGTACAAAACAACATATTACACATAATGTACATAAAGAGTGAATCAGAAAAAAATATTATAAATAATATATTTAGCACAGATGCCCAATTTCATTTTAAAACTTTGGTGATTGGCTCATGTGGTTTCTTTAATGAAAAATAATAAGTTTGGATAGATCAAAGCTCAATGTTGTTGTGATTTTGCACCTGTAAGCATTAACTTGATTTTGTTAATTTGTCCACTTTCTCACTTAAGATACTGAACTAATTATATATATAGACACCATATTTTGTGATAAAAATGTAGGAACCAAAACATGGTGTCACTATTATGACTACTATTAGTTTCTCTCTTCTCAGACGGGAATAAGCCCAGCTTTAGCCTGTTCAGAAGTGAAAATTTCATTGAAATCTCAGATTTTGAAAGAAGCTTGATTATTAAATATGAGTGTACTGTCCCAGACACAAATAACTAGACATCAATGGAGTCACAATCTGGTCCACCTGGCTCTTTTGAAAGCTGTATTCATGATATTCAAACATCTGTTTAGAAGAACAACCCTCTCAGTATATGCCTAGGTGAGTATTGATAATGTATTAAATTAAAACCAAGTATTAATAATGTATTAAATGCTGAATCCTACCCACTTTCAAATCTACCTGTATTTATATGTGTGGAGTTTAAATACAGTATGTAGATTTTCTCTGGGAGCATTGGGTGATCGGGTGTGTGAGTGTGTGTGTGTGAATCCTGGACCCCTGACGTAAAATTTAGCATACTGGACCAACAACAACAACCTTGATGAAGTCGAACCTTCTTCTCAAATGTCATAGCAAAATCAGAATCATTACTTACTTACTTCCTTCAACAACCCCCCCATACACAATAACCCACCCATCCAAGCAAGGGGTGTGTCTTTTCCCTGGAATGGGTTTGTTGCTTGAGCATTTGAAAATGTACACCAGATTATACTGTAACATCATACAATTTACACCATGTTTGGGAGTGATATTATGTAATTTAAGGGGAGTCAATCTGGCAACCCTGGCAGGATCGAACACAAACACACACACATAGTCTTGGATTGGAAGTGAAATTTGGCAATGTTGCAGATAGGGATGGTTCATAGTGAATCTGGGCGGGTCTGAAGTGGGAATCTGGGTTGGAAAGCTTGTGCATCAAATCTGGCAACCTCTGCCCCAGTCAGCCCCTGAGTCAGGACTCGCGCTGCTCCGGCTCTGGTTCCCGCGGGATGGCTCGCGCTGATGAGAGCTGAGAAGTTTCGGGGTGATAGCGCGCCATCCTGCGCCATGGCCTCCACCAGCCTGCGTCCTCGGCTCGCGCGAACAGCTTTAATGCACAATGTAAGACGTTTAAAATGACCTTCCGCGCGTGTGTGTGAAGAAGTCGGCTTCAGTGCACGAGTGAGTTTGCTCAGATTTGAGGATGCACCCTAAGCGCGGCTTTTGCTCGTTCGGCTCGGCCTTCTGGCTCCCAGCTGTTCTCCTGACCCTGGTCGAGAGCGCAGACCCGAATGTGCTGAATGAAATTACAGGTAAGGTGGAGAAGCACGAAAGGTTTTGACCTTGGATCAGTGTGTTTCTGCAGGGAATCGGTCCTGCTGTTATGCTCTGAGCTGATCTGTTTGTGCATGGAGGAAGTTTATGTCTATTTTTTTCTATTCTACAAAGCATGATTTAAATTCTAAAGAAATCTAACTGGGGGCAAACTCTGTAATGCATAAGTAATCATTCTGTAAAAAAATGATAAAATAAAAATCTTTGGTATAATCAGATAATGTATAAATAATAAAAATCCCAGAATAATAACAGACAGGGTGCATCAGGAGGAAATGTGTATTAAAAAACAAAGAGCAAGGATCCAAAAGTTGTACAGAAAAAAGGTGCAAGTGGTTATGCAGGAAAATGTTAGGCCTCAATGATTTTTATTTCAAATTCAAAAAGGAAGATGTAAAAATGTTAACATTTTTGTTATGGAAATCTTAACCCAATTAAACGATGTCACCACATTTGTCTTGTCTTGTTATGATGAATTAATAATCCTCATTTGAGTCTTTTTTTTTTTTTGTGAAACACCTTTCACCTTAAATTGTAATGAAGTCGTATGAATATCCAGGTTCTGCGTGTTGTTTCCTATTTGATGTCATCGACCGCCACACTCTGGCCAGTTTTAGACAGGAAACCTCCTTGTCCTCTGTTGCTCTCAGCTGGCTCATGACATCTGGGTCAAAATTGGAACAATGCTCTCAGTTAAAAGAGTTTTATAGACAATGGAATTTTCTGACTAAGCCTCTGAAAAAAAAATACACATGAATGAACATCATGTCTTAAAGCCCCATATGCTTAGTTTTTTTTTGTTATCATTGTCTCAGGCAGAAATGTTTTGTCTGCGGTAAGACTGCACTGTGGTCTATTGTTTATCGCTGAAAAAACAGTGTATGCATGCAGGACTTATTCATTAAGTTCATTAAGTTGAACTCTGCAACAATGTAACAACAAATCAAAACCATCTGCTTGTCTTCTGCAGGTAGCTCTCGCGAAGGGCTTCTCCAGTACAAGATCGTTCACCCGCAGAGAGTGGATCCAGATGGAGTTTTTATCTCGAACCTCGTGTCCTACCGTGTGAGCCGAGTCCGCCGAAGGCAGACTGTGGACGGCACAGACAGCGGCCTGCCTCATGTTTTCTACTATTTACAATACAATGGCGAGGACTTGCTTTTCAACCTCACTTTAAACCCACATCTGCTAGCTCCTGGCTTTCTCACAGAACGGCGATACGGTGGTCTCCGTGGCTCCAGGTTACATTCTCCCGGCAATTCCCTGTGCTACTTCCTTGGAGAGGTTTGGAGTGACTCAGCTGCCAAAGGTCAAGCAGCTGTGAGCACCTGCGATGGCTTGGTATGCTAGCTGGATCAGATATGATAGGGAGCCTTTTAATAAGGGAACATCTTTTAAGTAATGATGAATTCGCTTTATAAATATTACTTCTCACTTGCTTATGACTTAAGGAACCTGGGAACCTCCTTTCTTAAGACAAACTAATTACCCTGTTTAATAACTTTAATGACCACTTAACTCCTTAATGGTTATTGGTACTTAATCCACAGTGCTGTTTTGTTTTCTATTTTGATTGGTCAACATATATAAAATGTAGGGATGGGAAGATTAGCCAATTTGTATAATTGCACAAACGCGTGCATGCATGATGCAAGTCCATCTGTAGAGCAGGTTTCATTGGGTATTATATGTTGGCATCTATTATAATGATTATTATATGTTGTATATATTAATTTAGAAATGTGACACAATAATTTTGATATTTTATTCCTCCTAAATTTGCGTGCATAGCGGATGAACACTACTGAGCGCAAGAAACATGGTGTAGGCCGGGCTTATATACCATAATTTACTGGGAATGTCATATTTCTAAATAACTGCAGAAAACTTACAGTATAATAATCAAACCGATCAGATTCTATAAATGCAAAGATGTACTGTAATAACCAATGAAGTTTGATTTATTTCCAAAATTGCATTCATTTACAGCTTCTCTATGCTTCTCTACTCTAACATTAGAGTGTGCTCACTCTAATGTTCATGCATCCTTAGTAGATATCATGAAAGGGTCACTGCCAAAGGTAAAGTCATAACTAAAGACAAAGTTGATCAGTTTTCCATTATTTGAAAAAGAGAAACAAGAGAGAAAAACAGAAATAATTGAGGAAATAACTGTTTACAGCTGCTGTAATGTAAGTGAGAACAGGACCTACCTTATTTCTTGGGCATTCCCTAACATGAAATGTAATTATAAAAGGATTAAATGGATTACGTACCTAAAACAGGCATGCCTCACAATGGATTATTTCTAACATACAGAAATCACTGCAAAGAAGATTTAAAAAAAAATTTTTAACTAGCTTGTATTAACATAATTGGACACATCAAAAACCGGGCTCTAAAATGATCCCAAATTTGGACAATATACTGTACTGTAGGTCACCTTTATTATGTACAGTATTTATTAGAAACAATTGTACTGTGGGTGTTCATGGGTATAATCAGGTACTGATTTGATGCTAAATTTTGCATTTTGTTCATGTGTTTAATGTGAACTTGTCATGTAAGTGTCATATATAACTGCGCTTGCCTTTAGCCTTTAAAGTCTATGTGCAGTTTTACTGGACCAACCTAAATCTAATCTAAGAAAAGCTAGGACGCTTGATCAGTCTAATCATACACCTTAGGCACCACATTATTATGTTTTGCGATAATCCTGGTGCCACCAGAGTCCTTTAATCATAGGCTTAATGGTTTCACCACATAAGTGCAGCATCTTTTTTTAAAAAGCACTCATTTAGAGTCACGGCTATGAGAAGCTGTTAAGTATAATAAACTCGACCGAGATTTCCATTTTCTCTATGAATGCCTCAGTGAAAAAGCACTTCTTCAGAGTGTTTGTAGAAATGGATAGCTTTCTAAATAGAAAGATTTTAAATGCTTGGTAAAACTTATTATACTATACCTATAATGGTTTTGGTAACCGGAGTTAAAAAAACAATAAAAGACTGTGTAGTTCTTGAATTCGCCATGTGGCTGAAGTACTTTGTGAAGAAGCTAAAAATAGAAAGAACACGACCGCAACCTTGTTTTTTCCCCCTCGAGTCCTTTATATAGCGTGAGGGAAAGTCCAAGTAGGGAGGATATGCCTTGAACTGGTGAGGCTTGTAATTAGTGTCATCATGTGCTAACCTTGGCGTTTTCTGCAGACAGGACTGTTTAAACTCTCAGAGGAGGAATTTTTCATCAGGCCGCTGGAACAGACACACGGATCAGAAGAGCCACAGGCTCATGTCATTTACAAGCGACATACTTCTGAGCACAACAGTCAGCCGGTGCAGCCTTTATTCAAAGGAAAAACATCCAACGGGACCTGCGGAGTCAAAGGTGAAAGACCAGAGCTACTTCAGCTACTGTGTGTGTTTTTTTTTTTAAATCAGTTATGACCAGATGGAGTAGATTTTGTAAAGTCACACCAGTCTACCTGCGTCATTTACTCCATCAAGATAACATTATAATAAAGCCTAAAAGTTTTTTTTGAGAGATGCTGAGTGAGATTTTTATGCTTTGGGCCAGATGTTCAGGAAAGAGCACGACGGGAAGAGAGACAGCGAGAACGCTGGGAGAGACGCCATCACCGGAGGAGACGGCGCTCCATCAGCAGGGAGAAATGGGTGGAGACTCTTGTGGTAGCCGACCCAAAAATGGTGGAGTACCACGGCAAGAACGGAGTGGAGACCTACGTACTAGCTGTCATGAACGTTGTGAGTTTATCTTTACTCTGTTCATTGTTTTTGTTATGAGGGGGCGTTCCAAAATGGTGCCACCGAATATGTTGTTAAGTGCGAGAGCTCTAACGTTGAGACGTGGTGTGATTGTGTACCCTGGCAGGGATTAATCGGTTAGGGCAAGCACGTGCTAAGGAAATAGCGCTTCTACGCCGCTAGGTTGCCTAGGGTTTTGAGTTGGATTTCAGACCCCATTTCCTTTTTTTTTATGTCACAGTGTTCAGGTCATAGTCGAGTGCAAAAGTTTACCCGCGGGACAGAATTAAGATGGCCTAAACTTGGGTTAAGGCAGCCTCGTAAAAGAAATTGGTGGTTATAGGGTTAGCGTCTTACAATTGGCACTTGTACGATGATGAGCTAAACAGCAGTCAGTTAAGTCAGTTTGCAACCAAAGACAGCAGATATAAAAGTTCTGGCCTACAGTATAAAAACTCTTTATGTTAGTATTGCCACAATGCTTGTATAAAATCCACCAATAGGATTATGCAAAATTTTAATATAGTCACAAATATGTCTCATGTCATGTCATTTTTTCTGTCATGTTCAAGACAACAAGTAATATGCAAGGCCAAACTGCAAATTCTAACACAATAATACTAAAACAGTGATTTACAGCGGTACCTTGGCATACCAGCAAATTTTATTTTATCTTCGTTACGTATTTTACTTCATTTCTATGTCTTTTCTAAGCGTTTTAATTGTTTTTATATGCAAAAATTCGATTGTAGTGTTGGAAATAGGTCATATTGGTACAAACCGGATTCCAAAAAAGTTGGGATACTAAACAAATTGTGAATAAAAACTGAATGCAAT
>JAOTQY010000003.1:3936427-3951292 GCA_026413445.1 Dolichallabes microphthalmus
TTTGCATTTTGTAGGTGGTAAAATGTTGCCATACCTCTATAATCCTACATGTTGTGCTCATAACTATTTACACCCTTGCAGGCACTACAGTGTCCTGTTTGGCAGGAGCAAATTATTTGCTAAGTTTGTTTAGAAATGTAACCAAATCTAAAAAAAAATGAAATAAATACTGAATGTTTATGAAATTGATACTAACAGAATCGCAATACAGATTAAAACGGCACCTAGATATCTTGATAATATCATATCAGGTGTTCCCTGGTGAGTCCCATCGCTAGTAAGAAGCATCGCTTATGCATTTACATTTACACTTAGGCATTTGGCAGACGCTCTTATTCAGAGAGACGTACATTAAGTGCTTTGAAGTTTTCATTATTAGATATATCCTTACACTGGTCCACTAGGTTACTAACTGGAAATACCATCAATCAGACACTGTTGGGAAGGGTTATTTTTTTGTGTGATGGGGGTGGAGGTGGGAGTTAAACCAAATACCTAAGATATGGATAGGTGTTTATTCGTCACTCGGCTTTACAGACATCTACAGGAAGTTCATTCCACCATCTAGATCAGTCTTGGGCGATGTGTGTAGTGCAGCAGGTTGCAAGATTTAAAAAAGGAATTACCCTAACCCTAACCTGGTTACAGCCTCGGGTATGTTTTGAGAAAATCTTTGTTTTGCAAACACAAGGTGAGGTACTTATTTGTCAATCTAAAATTGAAGAGTCAGCGGATTACGGGATTATGCAAACATTAAAAGGAATATCACTTGAAATATGGAAATAAGCTTACAGTATCTATTATCGTTTGTGCAGTTTTGACTTTAAATTCCGGATCGGCGTCTTTTAAGGTGAAAACAAAATGATCAAACGTCTTACCATGAACTGATCGCCGCATGTCTACATCAAGGATGAACTCCACATGTGGTGAGGATAATCAGGAGCAGGGATTTGGTTTCAACTTGCGTACATCTTTAAGATTTCCATTTTCTGTTTGGGATCTGATTTGAAGAGGATGATCTTTGCTTGACTGTTCTAGCCTTGCATAATCTGTAAACGAGGGGCGTCCAAGTCAAACCAGGACTTTCATCTCATGAGCAGGAGAATAATGGTGTAAAACCGATTGACCTAAGCCACAGCAAAATGTTTGAATGATGAAAACATTGTACATCCGTGGACCACCTCATTCTAGAAAATAAACTTCCACCATCGCCAACTTGTGGAAGAGACTCATCCATCTGTTGGGAACAATACACACAATCATTCACAAACAGCTGCATTTCTTGAAGGTGAGTGCATGATGGGTACCGGGAGAGCTCCCTGCCTTCGGACAGCACAGAAGATTTCTTATCTAAAGTGTGTTAAAGGAACGTTTTGACATGGAAGGCAAGGATGTAAAATAATGGGTCCAGCGTACTGAGAACTTTCTACCTTGATGGTATCCGAGCACTAGTGAAACGCTGCAATAAGTGTAGCAGAGGATTATATAGGGAAAAAAATTAAGGGAGTTTTTAACTTTTGGGATTATTACGATATAAAGACCACGTAGACTGGAAACAGTTCAGTTCCCCATCAACTACGATCATGATAATTCCTTAATAATTCCTTTTTTCTGTAAAGACACTTTGGATGATGAATTTCGTACGAATATATCACTCTTAGCCCCTGATTAACACGTACCATAAAATCGGTGTCCCCAGAGCCGTCTCACTTTGATCACTGTGATTCTTAAGCATGGCCAATATACACGTGTGTAAGGCACGGATCCACATCGCTTAATTCTATGAGTTATACACAGCACACGGCTAATACAGGATCGCTGTCGGAGCAGCTTTTAAATCCATTTACTTCTCTTCCCTCTGAAGGACATTTCTGCCCCCGCGGCATTATGTCTTTCTCGCATATAACGACACAAGCTTGTGTAAAAAGGCCGAAACAGTCACAACATTACATATAATAAAGAAAGGGAGGGGGGGGGGAATCAATCTATCCTGACAGCTGATAGGTAGTTCCCTTTGTGGCTCTTAGCTGGAAATTGGAAGCAGGGCAGGATAATTGATTAAGCATCAAGCCACTTTTAGAGATGATGGATTCCAGGAGTCGAACTGCTTACTTCTCGGTTGTAAAGGGCAGATCACTCTTTTAGCACCTAGGCATTGTGTGGATCATTTTTAGAGCACTTTTAGATTTTTAAGAAGACAACAAGGAAGACCTACGCGCTATGTCTAATATTATTGATATAAAAAAAAAAAAAAAAAAGTCAGGAGCAACGTTCTCGTGTGCATTTCTACTGTATCAGCTATAGTTGTGGAGGTCAGAGGATGAGATTGGCTCGTGACACAGATTTCGAGGGATGACCGACATCACATGTAGACAGTGATCTACTTCCCCGCTCTGGTTTGATTGGCTTCCATATCCGATTTCATCTGTTGCGTTCTCGAGACCACCTCTTCAAGCGGACTTGGGCACGGTTCCAGAGCGCAGGACGATTGTGTTCTCACTGATCAAAATGAGCCAGACTTTAGGGTCAAACTATCCCGGGGCCCCTAATGTAAAAACAACCTTCAAGGATTTGTGAAGGTCACATGAGATCCCGTTGCATGGATGCCCCGTGTGTCTCTTTGGTATGCGTCTGGTGTCTGGGAACGGTTTCACTCTACCATGAAGACGGTTCTGGCCTCGACTGGTATTGACAGCTGTTTCTCTGAGGACTTGACTTGGCTGCAGTTGCTCGATAGTTCCTACAAGTCTAACTGAGCCTCCAATAACTACTTGGACTCCATATTAACATCAATTAACATCAACTGTTATAGCTGAACTGGCTGCCACCTATCACACTGTATAAATGCAGATCAATTCCTGCTTCCTGTTTCACCCAGATGAGGATGGGTTCCCTGTTGAGTCTGGTTCCTCTCAAGGTTTCTTCCTATTACCATCTCAGGGAGTTTTTCCTTGCTACTGTCGCCCTCGGCTTGTTCACCAGGGACTGTCTGACCATTCTGATTCCTGCACACTCGCATTCCATACAAACTTAAATAATTCTTTTGATTGTGTAAAGCTGCTTTACGACAATGACAATTGTTAAAAGCGCTATACAAATAAAATAAAATTTCATTGAATCTGTTTCCAAACAGCCCTGAGAATGTGGAGAGCTCAAGAAATCCGACTATACCTTAAACACCCAGGCTACGTTTGTGATGCGAGGAAAGGTTCAGGAGACATGTTTTCCGTGCCGGCAGTTGTAATCTGAGCTGGGATTGTAGCCTCTCCTGTTTGGCCATTATGCCGGCTTTTATGACCGCTCAAACATGTCCCGGAGAGCCTTGTCCAGCAGCTCAGGTAATTTCCTGTCGCTTCGCAGAGACTCGGGTTGAATTGTTAACGTTTTAGTGCATATCACGACATCAAACCGTTTATCCTCACCCGCTGCCTCCAACCAGGGTTATTAGTTTTGGTGTATGTGTATTTGCCCAGATCAGAGGCACAGAGCCACTGAGGGCTCCTACAGCGAGATGTCAGATAGAGCCAGCCAGCTGTGCATGGCTTCTGGCCACGTGTGCGGCTCAATTTCCATTTTTATTAACAATCCCATTCCCTCTTTCAGCTAGACGGATGGACAGGGGCCGACAGATCAATGTCATTCTCCCCTGCAGCATGCCACAGTATGTGTGTGTGTGTGTGTGTGTGTGTGTGTGTGTGTGTGTGTGTGTGTGTGAGGTAGAGAGAGATTGTGTGTGTGAGTGCACGCTTAACTGCTTCTTGCCCTTTTCTGCCACTGCTTTGCCCAGAGGGAGTGACACACTGAGTTATTTCTGTGTGCTATCTTTCCATGCTCCTTATCCCAGCGAAAGCAGTATTCGTCAGTGCTACACTGTACAGTGTGTTTCTTTTTCCCAGGCTTAGACCAAGAGCTAGAGCTCGCAGCGGTTTGTTCGCAGGACCTTCGCGTTAACGTCGAGCTTATTATGCTGAGATGTAATTCGCAGAAATCTCAGCACAAAGAAGCAGCGAGCGCAGGGAGGGAGGAGGGTAGAGCAGAAGCGTGCAATCGGGAATCTTCTCCCTGCTGGGTTTGATTCATGTTTGCATATACAATCGAGAGGCCCTGATAGCTGGTATCCCACGAGCGATTTCCCGCCGACACGTCCAACCAGAGCAGCAGATCAAACTGCAACGGGTTCAGCAAGATTCATGAGTTAAGAGCTGGCGGGGCTTTGCACGCCGCTCTCCGAGACATCACAGGCTCTCTCCTGAGATTGAGCTGTGAAAGAGTGCTGCCGCTGCTGAATGCTAAGTGTGTGCGAGTCCACTCCTTGCCTGAGAGAGACCAGGGGGAGAAAAAAAAATCTGCTCAATTTCCTGCACGTCAACATTTACATTCTGCGATTTCCATTTGCATGCGGGGATGTGTCGGACTTGTCATTTCTTTTCCCCCGTCCGCCCTGCAATCTGCTTGCTCGTTCGTTCGTACGCGCACGCGAACACGTTTGTAGATGTCTCCGTTTGCTCTTCCGGCAGGAAAGCTCGAGCCGGTCCTCTCCCTAGAGAGCGGCTGATCGTTAACCGAACGCTGCCTCGAGAGGGCCGAGCGCAGTGGAGCGCCTGGTGACCTCTGACTCTCTGGAGAGGGGTTACCCGGAGTCAGGCAGACAAGGAGAGGGAGTGAAAGAGAGTGCCGCTGGCTGTGGAGCTTTAAGATTCTCAGCGAGCTGTCAGCACTGACACATTTCTCCCTCTGCTCTGCTGCACAGATATGCAAATCTGGCCTCTTCAAAATGCAGCACACTAGATCAGCCTCAATTTATTCCTCTGCCTCTCTCTTGTGCCGTCTTGCTCACTCGCTGGCTCGCTCTCTGGCTCACTCACTCCCACCCCTCTCCGTTTTTTCTGCGAAGTCGCCAGTGTTCCTAGCTCTGCCGCTAATGAAGATTTTCTCCTCCCGCCTCTCCGTCTTTACAGCGAAAGAATAGAATAAAGATCTAAGCAGTGTGCGAGTGCGGGGGAGCAGCCGTGTACTCGAGTGTTCTCATTAATGAACGATAATGGAGCCATCATATCTCGTGTATAGAGGACTGTGAGTAATTGCGCGTCGCCCGATGATCCACACAATCTAAACTTCAGAGCTGCAACGAAACGGTTCATCTGCAAAATCTTTTTCACCCAGGCGTCCAGCTTGCAAACACTTCTTGAAAGGACACGCTGCTCGCCACTCCTACCCGCGTCGCTTTAGGAAAGATCAGTCTTGACGCTGGAGACTGCCGGGACGAATTACAAGGCGACCATGCTGTAACCACGGCAACGGTTTTACCATGCAAATAAAAATGAGGGTAAAGTTTAGGGTCACTCCAATGAGGAGATCGTCTGCCTTTGCTGGAATTTCAGACGTTTACCTGTTCCAGGTTTTTTGTGTCCTTGTATACATTCAACTCGAAGACTTTTCACCAGGCTTTGTCCGCCTTGTTAGATTTTCTACCTTGTGTCTTGACTTGATATGATTGGTCAGAAGGTTAAAAGGGGTGTGACATCACGTTATGCTTGTCTGACTAAAAAAAGTATGACATCACCAGTGGTATTGTAGACCTGCACAGTGGGTGCGAAAAAACGTCAAAGCAGCCTTGAGTTCATGTGAATAATATTAAAACATAATCCTAACTCTTAGATAAACCAGACTGCCTGTCCCTGAATGGTGCAGTGGTGACAAGCTTGTCCTGTGAACCGGGGACCTCAAGTTCGAATCCCATATTTTCGAATTGACGGGTGATGCTGTTGCCTCCTGCAACACGGGGGCCTTGAGAGCGCTGTTTGGCTGAGCTCTCGCACGTCTTTCGCTATGCTAGCTAGTCACAAAGCGGATAGCACTTTTCTATAGTGACACAAGTGTGTAGCGAAGCATGTGATCGTTTTTACCCTCCCTGGTTGGTGGTTGTAGCCTTGATGAGGGAGATCCTTAATGACGGGTGGAGATTGGCTACGACTTAATTAGGAGAGAAAATCGGAAAAAACATGAAAGCAAACATGAAAGCGCAGTCTAAACATTTTTAAGCTTTCCTGTATTCTGAATGTTGATGTTACAACACAAAGGAATGACATCTTGGATTATTCTAATAATTTCTATAACAATACTGGAAATTTCAAAAATATATGGCATTAGGTAATTAATTAGCAACAGCAACAAGACATAAAGGTCAGCTGTTCTGGAGCAGTTCTTGCAAGACCAGTATTGTCAAGTGCATTTGTAAAACCCATCAAGCACCATGATGAAACTGGCTCTCATAAAGACTTTCCCAGGAAACCAAGACCAAAACTTAGCTCTGCTGTAGAGGAGAAGTTCATTTAGAGTTACCAGCCTCAGAAATAACAAATTAACAACCAGCACCTCAAATTAGAGCCATTATGAAGGATTTACAGAGTATAAATGGCAGATATACCTCAATAAAAGATTATTGTATATTTTGGATGTGTTCAGCATCAGTGTAGACAGAAATAAAAATCTGGAAAAACCATAGAAATAGAAGGTGTCCAGATTTGTAAGTCAAGCTTGAAATAATATTAAATGCATTGTAAGCTTATGTTTTGAAATAGGGTAAAGAGACTTGTTATATCCTAATCTCATAATGAGAAATATCAAATGGCATTTTCTTTGACATCTTTTGAATATCTGAATATAGTGATCTAGCTCTGAGATGATTTTTCCCTCACAGCTTAGATGTAACACTAGTTAGTGAAAATTACAATGGACAATACTGATCACATGACCTGAAGCGATATTGCTGGAAAATCCGCAAGTCGTGAAGGCGATTAAGTTGTGGAGATGCATTTGTAGCCGTCGATGGTTATTAGATTCTCTGGAGTCAGATGTGCTGCTCTGCATGGTACCAATTGAGTCCAGAGCTTTCCGCTGCTCCCGCAGTACTGCTGTTTCACTCCAGGCTCTTTGTCTGACAGAGAAGCAGAGTGATTAATATGCTCACAGGGAACAGTTGCAGGAATTATTAATGGCTGCAGCATTAATCTATTTTCCCTGTTCAGCCCGTTAGAACAGGCCACCCTGACTCAGAGAGCAGAGACGGCTCACATGGTGGCTGCCATGCCGAGCCTCCTTTCAGTCTCGCTGACAAATTCCCCAAATCCTCAGTCTCCACTTCAGCAACCCCCCAAACGTTGGCTGGCATTTGGAATTGGTTAGTGTCATAGTGCATTAGGGCTATGGCTGTAACCCCACCGTGCCCTTCTATTCCATCAGGGCGGTGTAAAAACCATAGAGTGTACCCTGGAGTTGAGTTTGAGTTTAAAAAGAAAGGAAAGAAAAGAAAAACCACACAGCTTGTGGGAAGCCTGAGAGCTTTGGTTTCAGTCCATCCCTGCAGCAAAAGGAATCTGGTTTGACTAAAAGCAGCCAGGACTCTCAGTTCCTACCAGGAGATTTGAAAAGGCTGCGTTGAGGGAGCGAGGCGCGTCTGCAAGCATTCAGCAAGGCTTCGCATGAAGTGCTCAAATCATTAAGGCACTCGCGAGCTAGATGGAGAAAAGCTGAATCAAGCCTCAAGGGTCAGCAGATCTGCTTTTGCACGGCTAGGCGTTATCCGCGCCTGAGTCTGCAGTTCGCCTGGGGATGGGGGTGGGGTAGAGCGGGATGGAAAATTCACAGCGTGATTAACTGCAGATATACAAATACAGCGGTTTTTGTGGGTATCTGCTCACACCGTAACATTTGCAAATAGGATTATAGAAATACAATTTTCTTTAGAAAAAGGCAATCCTGCTTTAAGAAGCGTGTTGCATGTTTCCAGAGAGACTCTTGCTTGTGGAAACTACATTACATATAAAAATGGCTTAATAGATATGGAAGATAAAATGCAACAGCCATCAATAGCTTGACAATTATCCTATTAGTGTTGACGAGTCCCATCTATACCGAGGTCTCAGTGATGATAATGCTAATAACTCTCATCCTCCTGCTACTGCTGTTAATAATAATTGATTAACTGTAATGTGCTGGATTATAATTACCTAATTGAAGTGCTAATCTAGGGGGCGTGTCATGCTGTGTAATTATATGACACGACTGTTACTGATTGGCTGTGTGAATCTTCAGTGCTGGGCTTGTTCCCATTATAAAATCCGGTTCTGGTGCTCGGTAATTCATACTTAGTTTCCTATTAAGTAAGGAACAAAGTTGTGTAGATAATGTGGTATGAGTTCTTTTCTTATAGCAACGTATCCAACAGTGTTTAACATCATCAACGTCCAAGGATTTTGTCCATAACTTCCCCCTAATTTAGTCATGTCCCAGTTTGCACCGGCTTGTTAAGTCACGCCCTTCCTGTGACGCGCATGAAGCTGCCGACCACATCTTTTCGAACTGTCGCTCATCCATCGGTTTGGGAGCTACACAGGTGTAACACATTTGAAGGAAAGCGCTATTCACCACTTCCGCTTGTGTGAGCTCACAGGGGATCGAGCGTGACCAATGTGCTTGCTACTGTAGGTTCCTAGCTACAGACGGCTGTTTCATCACGCAGGAATCGAACTCGCAATCTTCAAATGATAATGGTTTCAGTCTTTTATATACAAGTCTTAGACATGTACCATGAAAAATACAAAAAGTCAGAAGTTTTAAAAAGTACAGAATCCAAGCAATGTAAATATGAATATGAACTATATAAAATATAAATATATTAGTGATGGTACACAAGTAGCAAGGATCAAAAGGCAGATGTGCAGAAAAGGTTTGTTGTTTAACAGTTAATTGTAACCCATTTCTAGTTTCACTTAATGCAGTAGAACTTACTCGAAACAAGTTAGTTCTTCTTATCCCTCATGTTATACATACACAATAAATACTCATTTCCTGAACAGTATTTTTCTTAAGGTTATGTTTAGAAAATAATTACTGTTTACCTTTAAATTTAAAGGGTTTGCTATTATGCAAAATTTATTTTTTAGCATAGACATTTACAAACAAACAAACATGAGCACTAACAGACACTTTAGCGAATCATTTTTGTAGTTCTGTTAATAAAAATTGTGTTGGTATTGTTTGATTGTAAACATTCAAATATTCCAGACTGACTTCCTCTATACTTTTTGAAAATAATGTCGCTATTGGCCATAAATAATGTGCAAAATTTCAGGCATGTTATGTACATTAGTTTTTATACTTTTAGATACTTTTATAAGGGCACATTGCCCTAATTTTCCTTAAATAAAAAAAATGCAAAACTGTGCAAAAATGACAAGCTTTTGCT
Organism: Dolichallabes microphthalmus; assembly: GCA_026413445.1. Classification (NCBI taxonomy): domain Eukaryota; kingdom Metazoa; phylum Chordata; class Actinopteri; order Siluriformes; family Clariidae; genus Dolichallabes; species Dolichallabes microphthalmus. Next base: position 3,945,675 of record JAOTQY010000003.1, read on the forward strand.
TAATGTCTGAAATTTTCATGGATTGTTTAACTTCTGAAACAGAAAACCTATAGTTGCATGTTTGTCAAGTTATGGCTTGCTGAAATATTTTGTTTGGATTTGGTCTTTATTGATCTTTATCTTTATGATAAATAGCAGATAAGATCATCCAAATGTTTATATATTACTCATGCTGCTGCTGTTGTTGTTTTAAAAATATATATATTTTTAGCAAGGTGTATGTCTAAAATAACTCAAACTTTCAGATATATTCAGAAATTCTCAGGCCTATAAATAGCTCTATTTGAGAATATACTTCTGAGACGTGCCTGTGCATAGCGGATCAGAACATTCAAATGTGGACCTTTCGAATATATTTGCACTTGAAATAGTGTTTATAAGTCTACATGGGGAATTCAATCTAAACTGGGACTTGTGATGAAATTTCTCGTGAATGAAGGCGTAAAACCCATCGACATTTACTGAAGATTTCAAGCAGATGAGACTCTTAGCCGCAGTAAAACATCTGCATGGTGCAAACATTTTAAAGAAAGCCCTACATCCATGAATGACGATCCCGACCAAGATGGAGTCGTTACCGTGAACATTCAGAGAGTGGAACACCTGATCCTTGAAAATCAATGGATAACTTATCGCAAACTTGTGGAAGAGGCGCATCTGATTGTGGGAACCGTACACACAATCGTTCACCAACACCAAAGGAGTTCCTGGAAGGCCACCGGATCCTGGGTACTGACCAACCTTTCTACCTTGATGGTTTCCAAGCACTAGTGAAACTCTGGGATAAGTGCATTAGTGTAGAGGAGTTGTTACTCTCAAAACCACGGTTTGACTTGAACGCTGTTGTATATTGATAGCACACGCTACATCGTTCGCGATTGTGTTTGTACCAGGATTTACGACTAAAATTATACCATATTAGTAGAAGTGCCAGTTGTCCAGTTGTGTACACCGTCGTACAAACACACTCAATCTTTTCTCCAAGCTTCACTAAATCTTTCTGCTCTTATTACATTATAATTACCAGTCATTTGGCTGAACTTAACTCATTAATGTGGCTAATACCACTCCAAACTAATCACGGGGCTCCAGCTGTCTGAGCGCATTACAGCCTGAGACTGAGTGCCTCTCTCCTTCCTCTTTCCTTCACCGCTCGCGTCTGCTGCAACTGGCTTAAGCGAACTGACATGATGTGACAATGTAATAAAAACCGCAGAGTGCAGTGCCCTTCCCCCCCTCACGAGAACGAGCGCAGCTATCACATCGTACCTCTGCTCAGCCTCATACCGTCACTCTGAGGCCTGTCATAATGCTAGGAAACCGATCTTTCCTGTGTGTGAATGCAACTGCTCATTTAAATTGTGAATGTGGATTTGAATTATGCATAAGTGTGTCATAATGGTGAACCGGAGGCTTAGAAATAAAGTAGTAGGATACTGAATGTTTTTTCGGTTTTCCCTCCACCGCTGGCGGAATGCCGTCATACAGTTTTTACACAATGTTAAATGGGTTCAAACTCTCAACACCGCTGAGCTCGAAGGATAATACAGTTTCACCTTGTGCTTTTTTTTGTTTGTTTGTTTGTTTGTTTTTTTGTAAACACCTGTGATACTGAAGACGAGTCATTCAATAAGCATTTCCCAATCCTAGATTTAAGAAATATACCCTCACCGGCCACTTCATGAGGCACGCCTGGCTAGTACTGGGTTTTGTCTTCATAACTGAACAATGTGCTGGAAACATTCCTTAGAGATTTTGGTCCATATAGACATGATGGACCATGTCTATCCATCACGATGACCTGGCTAGACTATCATGTCTACCCATGCACGCAGTGGCTGCAGGTTTGTGTCCTGATCTGCCGTCCACCAAATCCCAAAGGTGCTCTATTTGCATTGAGATCTGGTGACGGCGAGTACAGCGGCCATGTTAAGGAAACCAGTTTGAGATGATTTTAGCTCTGTTAGCTTTCTGGTCTTAAAGGGATGGACATTCTCCACAACAATACTTGGGTAAGCTTTGGAATTCAAATAATTCAATTGGGACTAAGCCAAAAGTGTGGCAAGAAAATATACACGCTCCATTAAACCACCACCACCAGCCTGAATCAATGATACAAGGAAGGAAGGATCCATGCTTTCATGTTACTCCCACCAAATTCTGACCCTGTCATCGTAATGATCATCCTTCATCAGAACAGGCAGTGTTTTTTCCAGTCTTCTGTTGTCCAGTTGTGATGAACCCATTTGATGTATACCCCCCAGTTTCCTGTTCTTAGCTGACAATAGCAGCACCTGGTGTGGACTTTTGCTGCTGACGGCCATCTCCTTCAAGGTTCAGAGATGTTCTTCAGACATACTTTGAGTTGTAACGAGACATTATTTGAGTTACTGTTGCCTTTCTATCAGCTCAAACAAGACTGGCAGTCCTCCTGACTTCTGGCATCAACAAGGAGATTTCCTCATTTTCAGACCATTCTCTGTAAACCCTAGAGATAGTTATGAGGGAAAATCTCAGTAGATTGGCCGTTTCGGAAATACTTGGACCAGCACGTTTAGCAACAACAACCATTTCACATTCAAAATCACTTAAATGACCTTTCTTCCCCATTCTGATGCTCAGTTTGAACTTCAGCAGAAGTCTTCATCATGACCATGTCTACATGCCTAAATGCTTGCTAAGTTGTCGCCATGTGATTAGCTGATGAGATATTTGAATCGGGGTACCTAACCAAGTGACTGATGTGTGAGTAATATTCCTCTGTAGTAATGTTTTTTAAATAAGTTTGTGCGATAACAATTTCTGAAGTCCTAGTGTTTGAAAAGTGCGTTTTTGTTTTTAACCACAAATCATGGCAGATATTTCCAGCGGCACGGTGATGTGGGATAAAAGCAAGACCTGGTAAGATGTTTGTGTGCTCTCGAATACTGAATTTCAATTTATAAAGCTACACCGATCAGAGCATTTCATTACAGGGTGCTTAAGAAAGACACACATCGTAATATAATGGTTTGACATGAGCTTCATTAACTGGAGTTCCCATGGCTTCTAACGGCTTAGCGCTAGATCAACAAACAAACGTAAGTAAGGAGTGATTATATAAAATGTGTTAGGAAAAAATAAAAAAAGTGTTAGCTTGCCTACCTTTTTATATCACTGTGTAGATTGATTAACTCAGTCATAGTGCATTTGTTAATTGCTTTCACTGTTCATTAAAAATGTGTGATGAAACTGAAATATCAAACACACAATACAGTGAAAATTATGCAGTTTAGCACGAGCACAAAGCAACAGAGAGAAGAAATAGAAATAACAAGAGTGAAGGTAGGTTTAAATTCTTACCGGTACTATGCTTTAGGAGAATAAACCATGGAGGTAGTGGGCAGTCTTGTAAACCTTCTAAGTTTCTCTGTGCATTTCTACTTATTCTACTTCAGAAATACAATATAATCTGTTAACTTCTGGGTTTAGTGGTTAAATCTCAAATAGCATTAAATAGAAAGCCTAGTGCTTTGGTGAACAATCCATTGTTCCACACACCAAGTAGTGCCCTTGATCAGACAGATTTGGGATTCAGCCTTGTGTTAGAAGCTATTTAGGTTTGTAGCCATAAAAAAATGAACCTGGGTTGTTGAGAGACGATTCAGAACGACTTACAAGCGATTATTAAGGAATCAAAGGGTTGTTTAAGATGACGTAAGGTTATCAGATGTGTGTTCTTACTGAAAGTGCTTCTGCGACTGGTTGGGAATGTGGGTTTTGGCAGGCAGCTGCTCTCTCCTCAGTATGGCGGACCATAAAGACCTACTTTCAGATGGTTAGTGTAATTAACGATTATTAGAACATCCAGTTAAATGTCACAACAAACTGTGGTATATTATACAGTAAATAATAAGAAAGGGTTGTACCATGAGTCCTGAGGTTCAAGCGCTCAGTGGATACACACATTCATTCTTACCGATGCTCAAAGGGGCATAAAAAAAGGCAAGCACTTTGTCATATTGTGTCGAGCAGCACTGTGTCTCTCAGCCTCAGCAATTTGACAGAAGTTTGTATTGTTGTGTTTTCTGGCATCAGTGCTCGTACAGCTACTCTAAAGTGAAGTGTAAGCATTCCTCTAGTACTTTCAAGTGTCACACAGGAGGAAATTCAAGCTGACAAGAAGAAGCAAAGATTTAAACCAGAATACGGTCAGGCCATGGTTATGAAGAAAACGATGGTTTGTTGTTGTTGTTTTTTTGTTTGTTCTTTGTTTTTGTTTTTTACATAGTTTTATTTCTGCGCATTATAATGAGTTTGTTAGCTCATTTGTTTGGTACAAATTAAAAATGTCAAGACATCGATTTCGAGCAGCTGGGTGCAACGGTTTAATGTAAAGCAGCAGGAAATCATTTGTTACTTGTACCACTAATTCTGTGGAGGATATTTGGAATTGTGGCTCACGATCGCTGCTACACACCAAGAACTCGCTTCCAAAATTACGAACCTACGGTGTGATTTTGCAACGTGGAAAATTTAGATTACAAGTTTTATTTACCTTGTCAGTTGTGCGTTCATTTCATATTTCTCAGTGAGACATTAAAGCATTCTTAATTTGTAGGCTATTAAAAAATCATCCGGTGGGCTAGCTAGCTTTAATAGGGGCGCGCTCATGTTATATCTCATTGAATGTGTTCGCTATGGAAAGGTGAAACGCATACAGTTTTATGTTAAAATCCTTAGTGACTAGAGGAAAGCATTGTAAACTGCTGTATTTCAGGAGATTAGTAATTTGTACGTTTCTTTGTTAAATTAGTAATATTTGCAATAAACAAGCCTTCGGGCATAAACAAGACTTCAGCTATGCGCTTTTACTTATTAAGAGAAAGACTTGCTAAGTGACAAAAACAAAGGAAAAAATTAAGTTGTTTTATGGATGGAGCAATGATGAACGAATTTAGTGATTATTTATATATTATTAAAAATGATGGCGTTACAGCTAGGTTTTCATATATTTTTCTTATGTTGTATATTTTGTCTTCTATAGATGCATTATTCTTATCTTAGCTAAATTTATTTTCTATTGTATTTCTTTTTTATAAAATTTCTTTTTATTCATATTTATTTTCTATTAATAATCTTTTATTTTTAAGCTCACCGTTTAAGCATTTCACTGCATATCATACTGTGTATGACTGTGAATGTGACGAACTAAATTTGAATTGGATATTAATTTCTACATTTAAAAAAGAAACTATAAAAAGCAGTAAACAGTAAGTAATGAAACAAAGTCAAAAACTGGTGTGACAACCCTTTGCTTAAAATATATTCTCAGGTAGTTTGTAAGGAAATACAGAATTTATAAAGAAGTGAGCTGCGTAGTTTTACTGAGTATCCTGCAGAACCAGCTACAGTCCTTCTGAGGACTTTTTTTTTACATCTGCTTTTTATTATTATTTTTTCCAACATAAAAAAAAATATTTTTTTAAGTAATAAGATACTTTCTTTTCTTACCTACATATTTTTTTCTTGCAAGAATATTGGAATTTTTGGATTAAAAAGTATTTGGAAATTTCCTTCAGAATTAATAAAAACATCTATCTGTCCAGTTATCTATTTTATTTGTTTGGGCTGGAATA
>JAOTQY010000003.1:4024701-4036303 GCA_026413445.1 Dolichallabes microphthalmus
TCTCAATATCAACTGTTCAAAGGAGATTCATGCATTTTTTGGACGCCTTCAGCATTCCTTTACAATGTAGAAAGAAAGAAAAATCAGGAACCATCATGGAGTTAGAAAGTGTTCTAAAACTTTTGAAGTGTGTTTGTAATTTGTAAAAATGTTTGCATTTGAAAAAAACTATTTTACATAACGCTCAAAGCTTAAATTTGTGAATCTGAAACTTTATTCTATTCTGAGACCTAAAAAGTCAGAGACCACTTTCGAATTAAAACCATCTTTCCCCTCCCACTTCAGGTTCCTATCTACCTGCCGGTTATCCGTTCTCACCGTACGGCGGTAAGATGGGCGAAGAAGGCGAGAAATCCCGCTCGAGTCCTACAGTCAGCGGCAAGTCGTCCTCTGAGGCCAAAGCCCTGGACATCCTGCACCAACACGCCAACCAGTACAAGAGTAAATCGCCCACAGTCAGCGAGAAGGCAGCACACGAGCGGGACCGAGCAGCGGCAGAGAGGGAAAGAGAAAGGGAACGTGAGAGAGAGCGAGAAATGGATCGACCGCGCTCGTCTCCCTCACAGAGAATCATGCAGTCTCACCACCACCTGGGCTACCCACTCGTACCTGGCCAGTACGACCTGTCCTATACCACAGGTTAGCGCCTCTCCTAAATTTTCCACTCCACTCCAGTCTTAACGGAACAATCGCATCATTTCTACTAAATGCGAATAACATCAGCCTGTGGTTTGTCATGTCATGTCACTAAGCGGCCAAAACAGGCTTCATTGCAAAATGCTTATTTTATAACTCAGAAATGTCTGGTTTGAAATTACTGCTAATTCGCGTCTGTGGCGTAGCAGCACGCTCGCATCAGCAGTCCGCGATGTTTAGCAAGTTTCAAACCACAGCCGGCCCCAATGGTCTCGTCTCCTATCGCTGCATAGAAGGGAGACCGCGAACGTCTGGAGTGTCTAGTGTTTCACAAGTCATTTTTAGTGGTCTTATTACATCATCCATTATTTTAAAATGCAAGCTGACCGTTTCCCATGACTTAAGGTGTAGAGAGTTGGACTGCTGTTAGCATTTAAGCTCCGTATGATGAGAGCTTCATGGAACTTATCGAACATACTGGAAAGACTTCACTTGGTCTCGTTTAAGCGGCTTTGTAGAAATGTTACCGGGTTAGCATGGTGTCGCACCTATCGTTATGATTTGATGTCTTTACCTATAGACGTAAACAAACGTGCGGTCCGATTCCCTCTGAAGTATTTTAAACCTTTTTGCCTGCACAATTTCAGGATTTTTAGGTGCTCTAGTAATGTGCCATCGCTCTTTTTTTTTTCCTCTCTCTCTCTCTCTCTCTTCCCCTCCTGTTTATTTGTACAGGTCTACCCTCGTCAGCTATTGTTGCTAGTCAGCAAGCTGCAGCCTCCTCCCTCTACCCACCAGCACGGAGGTGAGAACGGTAAGACCGTCAGCTGAATAACACACACACACACACACACACACACACACACTCCGCTCCCATAACAGGAAAAACTCGCGTGAAATGTGAGGGAGGTTTTCCTTCAGCCTGCTCGTATTACTTTAACGCGGAGCAGCATTTTTTTCAGTTTTCTCAGAATCGGTCTCGGCGCTGTACGAGTCTAAATGCCATGTATTTAAAAAGGTTTGTCACACCAAGCACCTTACACCCCTGAATCATCATGATTATTTAAAGATACTCGGGCTCAAGCTGGTGTGTGTGTTTAGGGTTGCTGGAGTGGAAACGGTTTTCTGGAAAAAAGGTCTTGCACTGACACCTGGTGGTTAATCACAGAATTGCGTGGAATTATAAAGATTAAAAGATTATGTGTAAATGTCAGGCTATTATTATTATTATTTAAAATATGAACTCTATACATCAGAAAGCATTGGGGGAGGGACGAAGAGTTAGAGATATCATTACTGTCAGCATGGTGTATAAACCTAGACACTCGGTCTTTACTGGACTGAATTACATTTTATTTTTCTTTGTACCTACATCACTACATTTCTTAGCAAAATTTATTTGGCCTTAATTTTGGCCAAAATCTTAAATGAACTATTAGTCATTACTAGTAGATGACTACACATTAATATATGTTTTTGTCTTTTTAATATTAAACTTAAAAAAAAATTTTAAGCAAGTTTACATAAGACTTAGAACTCTTTATGATCAAGTACAACTCACATCCTGCGTTCCGGCTGCTCGATCATCTTTCTGTTTCACTCCTTTTCCAAATGCGCTGTTTCACTGTCTGTGGGTTTAAACAAACTGCCCCTGAAGGGTCCTTATCAAACATTTCCCACATAATAAAAAAAAAAAAAAAGTTTTTTTTTACATAAAAAGCATTAATTCATGTAGTTGTTCTCAATATTTGGCAACAATAAAGTTGATTTAACCAGTGGCCTCCCAGTGGCGCAGTGGTGAAGTACTCGCCCTATCATCCAGAGATCGCTGGTTCGATGCTGTAACCTCTTGCAGCGTGAAGTCTAGAGAGAGCTGATTGGCCCAGCTCTCTCAGAGGGGAGGGATGAGAGGTACTTAGCGCTCCCACATTAATCACCGCTCTACAGCCGATCAGGGGGCGTGAAGGAGCGGATAGAGCTGTCCTCCGAGTGTGTTATGCTTGATCAAGTAGCAGTTCGAAAAGATGCGGTCGGCTGGCATCACATGGTTCGGAGGAAACGTGATGGTGTGGCAGTAGTAGCCTAAATGTGGGAGCTCCCTAGTGACTGGGGGGATTGGACACGACTAAATTAGGGAGAAAATCGGGGAAAATCCAAAAAAGTAAATGTAGGAATTGACCCTTAATAGATGTTTGACCTTTATTGTAGCCCTTCAAAAAAATCACGCAGAGATCTGTTGAATTGGGACGAAGCCGAGCATCGATCTCTTGGTGTGTGTGACGTGACAATAGGGGGAGAATCTGATTCGCTTGGTTAAGCCCCAGCCAACACAAAAAAGGGAAAAAATGACAAACAGCTGGCTTTTTTCTTTCGTTTTTTTTCTCACATACCAGAGGCCTTTTTGAATGTTCAAAAATGAACACAAAATGAGTTTTGCATAATAAGTTTTATATAATACAAATAAAAATAAGCTTTTATTTAAAAAAAAAAAAGACATGTATACTTTTTTTTTTACTTTGCTATGTTGTATTTGTTTATTTACTTCACGTTTGTTTACATCCCTCCGGTAGAGAACTACGCTCATGCGTCTTTCTTTCTTTCCTCCTTTCTAGGAAACAGTGACTGACTCGACCTCATCTCTACAAATACGACATGTGACTGGATCACATGAGGAAGTATATGGAGTTCATTTTAGACATCAGTTGAATGGTGTTTCTATATTTTTTTTTCTTTTTTTTCTTTTCCTGCCGGAATGTTGTGGCAGAGTGACGTTTTCTTAGCATCCGTACCTCGTTATCCCACTGAGGACTGTGAGACCAGGTTCAAAGCCATCCTGCTGCCCCACCTCGCCCAGCCGGCTACTGAACTCTCTCTGTGAACTCGCGAGGAGTCGTTTAGGGGGAGGGGATAAACAACCCAGAACGAAACGATACGTAAAAACCTCTACTCGTGAGAATGTTGGACTGGACGAAGCGCTCCCACGTGCGTGCGGGTCGTGGTCGGGTCGAAGAGGCGCAGACCGGTGGGTCAAACAAGAAGAAGAAGAAAAAAGACTGGACGTATATTATCATCATGTTGAAATGGTTGAAGTTGTTTTGTTTTTGAGTGCACATCCTCCTCTTCCTCCTCGCTGAAGCATCTGTGACTTTCCACAACGGTTGTGTTCTGAGATTCTCTCATGGGTGGCGGTTCTCGTGTAGTTCTCATCACCACACGCCTCAAGACTGCTTTGTATTTTTGTTTTTGTTTGTTTTCAGGAGGCTCGGTGTGTTTTTTTTTTTGTTGTTTTTTGTTTTTTCCCCCTCCCCTCACACCCCCCCATCCCGATTACAGCTCACGCTTCCACGCCAGCGTCTGTCGTCGTCCTAACCGGTTTCAGTTCACGGATCAGGGTGGATTTTAAAAAAAAATTTATTTTGCGTTAGTATTTATTAAAGCGTCAGACTGGTGGCGGCCAGTCCTGCAGAGAAAGCGGTGTTGACCGTGTAGACATGGAGGTCATGCAGAATCAGATGAAACCCACCTCGCCACGTGCTCAGCTCAACCAGACGTCGCTAAGCTGCTATATTTTTAGAGATCTCTTTCATTTCGGATTTCCCTCCCTCCCTCTCTCTCTCTCTCTCTCTGTGTGCACTGTCAAGACGTATTAACTGTTAAATCGACTAGTCAGTGATGTGACGACACGTAACGTGTTTTTTTTTGCCGAAGCAGTGTGTGACACCTTTCGAAGGGAAGTTTAGTTAGGGATGCGTGTCGTTGACGTGATGTGCTGCTCTACCGTGTTGCAAAAGTCTCAGAGCTTGATTTTTCTAAACAAAAAATATTTTATTTACATTAACCCTTTAACTTTTTGTTTTGTTTTGGTTTAAAGCAGTGTGTTGTGGCTCAGCATGGTGTAACTCTAGCACTAGAAATGTTACGGTGTCTTCTCAGGCAAAGCTTTTTTTTTTTTTTTTTGTTCCTCAACTTTTTTTGTTTGTTTGTTTTTTGCCTGTTTTAATTGCTGTCTTGCTCTGCACACACAATATGGTGTCTGTATATGATGTACAGAGGAATTATTTTAAAAATGCGACTGGGGAACCATCGGTTTTTATGGTGTTCAGCGCTTTATAAGATGTTTTAAAACTTTGAGGTCTCTCTCTCTCTTTTTTTTTTTCCTTCCCTCCTCCTCCTCCTTTCGACATGTCATAACACTATATATTTTTTTAAATAGAAATTTCATCATGGCCCATTCCTGTTAAAGCAAAAAAAAAATAATAATAATAATTAAGGACTCTTCAGGCGCTATTCATACCCAAATATATCATTATCGAATATGTAATTTGTGTGGACGTTGTCATGGGTTTTATCTGAGAGGTTCTACCCTGACTAAGCCACATGCACATCCTGACTAATAAAAGCATTTCTTTTCTTGTATTTTCATTTCCTCAACATTGTGAAATTATTCAGCAACAAATGTTTGTTTATCCTCTGCAATGAAGCACCGTCAGCTGAAATCCGGCTACTCGGCGAAATGCATTTCATATCCACCCTGAAGGCGCTAAGAACAGATCATGGGGTGCGTTTAGTTCCGAATGCAATAAGGTGTACTGAAAATCAGCTCTGATTTTGGCCTCCTCGTCTCCTGTCCTCTGTCAAACCTCTCGATTGGTGCTCGACCTTCTGTTTGTGGAAGCTGTGCACTTTGGCATAGTTCACCATCACTCTTCACACTGGACTCCCGCTCTTCCTCCGTAACCCGAGCACCGCCCCCCAACCCCCACCTCGCCCCCACCCACTCGGTCTCTGGATCCGGCGAGACCGTTTCTACAAAGTATCAGTCGCTGGTACTGAAAGGATGTTTACATTTTTTTTTTTTTAAACGGTTACGTTTTAAATAATTCCTCGGCTGTGTCGCTCAGATCCTCCAGCTTCCTCCTGGACTATCCTCTTATATGTAAAGTGTACATTACCATGTTTCTTTTTTTTATACAATACTGCAACATGCCTTTGTACATTTAGGCAAAAAAATAAATCTTTTTATGAGACAATCACATCTGTCCTTGTGTGGCTCTCTTACTTCTAACCAATGTGATGAAAGCTTGTAGAGATGAAGTGATGAAGAAACCAGATTTCTTGATTGACAGCAGTCAAGTGCGGTAATAGATGTTTAAAAGCAGGGGTGGTTTGGTGGTTCAAACCTCTGCACCACTGAGTTGCCACCGTTGGACCCTTGAGCAGGCCCTTAACCCTCAAATATGTAATGAGATAAAATGTAAATCGCTCTGGATAAGGACGTCTACATGTATAATGCTGTACATGTTTATACAATTATATTAAAATATCCAGACATTTTTTGAATATTAAACAAATGTAACTGCTTTGACAGCGTCCAAAAAAGCTGGATCAGATGTAGTTTAAAAAAAAAAGACAAAAAAGTTATTAAAGAATGGAAACTATTGAAAATTGAATGGAGATGTAGTTGTTGGGGTTAATTCAGTTATAATCTGTATACAGACTTCATACTTACTGTTTGTAATGTACTGTAAGTGATTTAATGTAAAAGCTGCTGCATCATATAGTTACTGTATATACTGTACACTACCTGACCAATAAAATCACCATTTCAGTAGGAGCAAATTATCGCCGTGTGTCTAATGAAGGAAACATAAAAATTGCAGTCCAATGCATTATTAACACCGGGGAGGATTTTACTGAACCGTCAGTTTCATGGAGGAAATGCGGCGAGAAACGATCGTGAACGATTGTTGATCAGAGATCACTTGAAGTTGCATCGTTAAAATATATATGCGTGTTTAATAGTGAAAGTAAGAGCATTTCCACACACACACAATGTTATGAGGACTCAAAGGATTGGGACTAAAGCAGCTGCGTGTAGCCATAAGAAAACCAGTTGTTGGTGGAACTCATCACAACAAAAAGGCTTCAGTTTGTTAAAGAGCATAAAGACTGGACTTTGGTGCGATAGAAGAAGGTCATGTGGTCCTGATTGACTCCAGAGTGACGTGTGTCGTTTATATTTAGACTTTTGGCAGATGCACTCGCTCAGAGTGTCTTACAAAGCGTTTCCGTCATTGGATTACAAATACAGTTGGAAAGGAGTTTTTTTTTTAATATATAAACCTGTGCAGTGGGATTAGTCCAAGTACTGAAGAAACAGACACGTCGTGAGTGTCAGAGTAAGAAGTGAAGTGAAGCACCCATCATGTCCTCTGTACAAGCCTCGGTTATGATCTGAGGTCACTTTAATGTACTGAGTGACTCTATGGAGGGGTTTTTTTTTTTTTTCCCCCTGATGGCACGGCCACATTCCAGCATCTCATCAAATTGTGAAACAGTGGCTCTGGGTGCACGAGGAATCATTTCATATATAAATCTGCCAACACGTTGTGTGCTGTAATAAACGTTAAGGGTGTCAGATAAAAAAATATTACAGTAGAACTTTAGTGTTTTTTTTTTTTTGTCTCAGTTATTGGTAACAGTGCCGGTAAAGAAAAAGTGCTGTGGTGCCATCTGTAGTAAAACATGCAAGTAAATACAACTGTTTATCTTTTAAAATGTAAGTGATATTTTTTCTGAAGCGTCACGCTTAAGGCATTTATTAAATACACAATAGGAGAAAATATTAGATTATTGACTTAATCCTCTATATAATGTAGCTCGTCTTGTACAGTTTCAGTGTTTGTGTTACTGTGTTTAATAACAACCACTGAACAGGTGAGTCTTGAGCCGTCTGTCTCTGTCCCCACTGTCGGCTTTATTGGCTGCTAACGAGTGAAACCCGTCGACTGTGGTGACGTGCCGTCGTAGCCCATCATCCTGGAAGTGTGATGCGTCTTCTGAAATGCTTTTCCACTCACCACAGAAAGCATTGTAAAGAACTCTTATTCGATTTACAGTAGACGTCCCATCTCATCAGTTATAAATATGATTACGGTAACTGCTGCTTAATCGGTAGGGTTTTTTTTGGGGGGGGGGGATTATTGTTTTTGTTTTCGGCACCACTTTGTGTAACCCTAAAAATCCCAGGACAGCATTAGGATCTGAAATACTTACACACAGCTTATCTGGCACCGTTGCACATTTCGTTTCCTGTTCTGATGTTCGATGTAAATATTAATTAAGGCTCGTGTGTGAAAATTGTTCATCGTGCGTCCAGAAAAACTTTCACATTTTAAGTCTTGGAATATAACCTGTGACATCAGGGAAGAAAAACTCCATAGATGTGATAATCTGGTCATTCAGGTTGTCATTGTATTGCCACATGACGTTGCTGAGTCTAGACCAGAGCGACTGAATCAACACCAGATCATAACACTGTCTCCAGAGGCTCGTACAGTGGACACTATGTATGATGGGTGCATCGCTTCATGCTCTTCCCTTCTTGACACTCTGGAACAGGATCAGTCATCAGATCTTTTCCTGTTTTCCTGCACCAAAGTCCAGGCTTTATACTGAAGCCTTTTTCTGATGAGTCTCATTAACAAGTGGTTTTCTTATAGCTGTTTAGTCCCAGTCCTGTGACTTCTCATCACTTACTCTCACTATTAAACATAACTGAGATTTCTGCTGTTGTTGTTGTTGTTGTTCTCCTCCTGGCCAGGCAATCTCTTTCAGTGTGCCAAAACTGGTTTAAACTGATTATCTTGTGTAGAAATGATCAGGGATGTGAGCTAATGAAAGGTGAAGGGGATTTACTATTACTGACACATGACCCGATTTCCCGAATCTTAAAGCTAGCCTTGTTAATCCTCCTGTTTATCTGCATCACCTTTCGATACCCAGTTCATAGAACATAAAAGAAAAAAAGCGAAATGAAACAAACAAACAAAAAAATCCTCATATCTGAGTGTGTGTGTGTGTGTCATAACTTGCAGCAGGAGCGGTTTAGCCAGGTTGAGTTGTCTAATGTGCTCGGTGTCTGAATAACTCTGTCTGCAACACTGGGGATTGTGTCAGGAGGATTTGTGGAGAGTGAATATGAAATCTGATTACTAGTTTTGTATGTGGAGGGCAGGGAGATGTGCTGAGGTCGTGGATTTCTGCTCGCAATCCACCCAGGACGCTTCACCGTCATGAAATGTTTTGTGTTTCATCGGAGCCACGACATACAGTATGTACAGAGAGGTCTGAGGGGGCCAAACACCTCCGAGGTTAACTTCACTTGCCTGCAATAGGTACTGTATGATTTGCTTCATATTGGTCTGTAATACAATATTTACAAAAAAATGTTTTTTCATATATGCATTTGAGGGGAAAAAATATTCTTTAATGCAGAAAGAACATCATCATCATCATCCTCCTCCTCCTCAGCTTGTTCCAGAGAGACGTGCACCCATCATGCCTAGTGCCTTCCGTCTTATGATCTGGGGTTCCTCCTGTCGGTTTGGTCTACTGTAGGTTCAGCGATGTTATGTGGCAATAAAATTAAATCAGCTGTCGACCTGAATGACCAGGTTTTCACATCTATGGAGCTTTTCTTCATATTCCAAGATGATGATGATGATGAGGATGATGCCAGGTAGCATCAGGCTCAAATGATGAAAGAGTGGTGATAGTGTGAGACTTGATTTTCTCACATGGGTTGGCCACCACTGATGAAAGTGCTGGAGAAGACTTTCAACTCCGATCATCAATACAAGATCTCGGGGAGAAATTAATGCGACTCTGGATGGAAATAAAATAAATATTGTGACATTGCATAAGCTTAACCAAACCGTGCCGTGTCTATAATCCAAGTAAAAAACAGACTGATGAAATAATAGACTAAAATATATAAATACATACACACACACACACACACACACAAGAAGTTTGTAACTGGGTGAAGATACAAATTCTGCAGCTGTTTAATGCTTAGTTAGCTAACCTAGCTAGTTTTTATCCTAAATACACATCAGTTCTACTTATTTTAAGCAACGCTACTGTAGCTGTTTCATTACGTCCATGCTGGAATATACAGTACTGTAGATTTTACTGTGCACAAACCCAATGCGTTCACTTCATTAGTAGCGTACAAATATTGTAAGCCTTGGATTTTATCGATGTATAAGACTGTACAAGATGTATAAGTCCAACTACATAGCATTCTACTGACGTGTGTATCCATGGCAGGTCTGAGATCCGTACACAACGGAAGGTTCGACTAAAGGACGAAGAGATCCTTAGAATTCTTGTCGACCTCGTCTGATAGAAATCATCATTCACAAGCAGAAGTTGATAGGAGTTGATCTTGGGAGCTGGGGATGAGATTGCACTTCAGGTGTGTTTTTCATTCCACCAGCATACATGGCAGGGCTGGGATTAAAATGTACACACACTCCAATTAGTGTCTTTATTTCTGTATTTATTGGTTATATCTATTCGAAAACAACACAGTGGTTAAAGACTAACATACTAACATAATAAAAATTAAGTATGTATGTACATTAGTGTTGGGTCGTTCATGAACGATTCATTCTTTTTGAACGAATCTTTAACGCGACTCAGAAGAACGAGTAGTCTCGGAGAATGATTCGGTCAATTTTTTCCTGAGCGCGCAGGCGCAGATCCACCGCAAAACCTCATTCCTACTCAGTGACTCTTCTGGTTCGAGTCGTTCGTTCTTTTGTCATGTGACTCCCATAGACGCCATGTAATGCAGTACACAGGAAACAGAATTGAATGGTTCTCATCAAAGTGTTTAAGTCCCGAGTCGTTCGTTCCTTTGTGACGTGACTCCCATAGACGCTATGCGGTGCCGTAGATTCAAAAGAATGAACGACTCGGACTAGAAGATATAAGAGGTGAACGACTCATTCTGTTTAATATAATATGTCCTTAGCTGCATTGTAATATTTTCATTACTGGAACTAGACATGCATGTAGACATATTGAGGGTCCGTTTATTGAAAATGTAACATTTTATTTTATTTCTGATCAAAAGAACGAAATGAACTAAATGACTAAAGAACTGACTAAGAAAAAGATTTGTTCATTTTGATGAACGAGATTCAAAGAACTGAGTCAATAAAACGATTTAAACTTCCCATCACTAGTGTACATCTTGTAAGATTCAGATCAAATGTTTACAATTTTCACTTGAAGAACTTGAACATGCATGACCCTTTTTCAGCCGCTTTTTCATTGTGTGTTCTGTTTTTAACTATTAATTTGTCTGTGAACAGTTTTAACATTTGTTATATTGGTTACAGGTGATGATGCTAATAAGTACAGCCTGTTAAGGCATTCCCGAGGTTGTAAAGTCTGTCTCCTTTCAGTGAATCAAATTGTTTGATATATTACCCATGTTCGACACTATAATCATATTTTTAATCAAAACTTTTAGTAAATAATGGAATAAATAGACATTAAACCTCATTTAAACTTAATTCATGATTCCTCCTGGCACCAGCTCCTTAAAAAAACTAAACTGAAAGTGGCTCGGTTTTCTTGTTGCTACCATCCTTGATAACGTTCTTAGGACTCACGGTGCGATGTCTTTACTAGATCTTGTACAAAATGGCAACAACAAAAAAATTCCACACAAAAGAAGTTAACTTGCTTCGCTTGGCTTTTCACTGAGGTGAGTAAGTTTTGAGCGGCTAAGTTTTGAGTTTGCCGCACAAACCCCACGCTCGGTTCGATTCGGTTCGGTCGCTTGTATGCTGAAAATGCTTTGTATGCCGAAACAAAATTTCAGTTCTTAAGATGATATTTTGAGGTCGTGTGCTGAGGTACCACTGTATGGAAAAAAATTTACAAATAAATAATTATATACACTCAGCAAAAAAAGAAACGCCCCTTTTTCAGGACTGTGTATTTCAACAATAATGAGGACGTTTCCTTTTTTGCTGAGTGTATATATATATATATATATATATATACAGGGGCGCCGTAAAGGGGGGTAAACGATGACGATTCTCGGGGCCCATGACTGAGAGGGGGCCCAGAGAAGCCCCCCAATAAAATTGTGGTGCTGATAGTA
>JAOTQY010000003.1:4112740-4125553 GCA_026413445.1 Dolichallabes microphthalmus
TCGAGCCTGGCCGGGAATCGAACCCGGACCCTGGAGGTGCAAGGCGACAGTGCTAACCACTACACCACCGTGCCGTCACTTTCCAGACAATAAATCCATAATCTATCAACAGCAGCTTTGTACAATGTTAAGTTCAATAGATTATTATTATTTTTTATATATCGAAACGATTAACAACAGACCGCGTCAGAAATGTAGTTTTACAGAAATCCGGGCACAACGATGGCGCTCTCATGTTCAGGACGACAATCTGACGGGTGCTCATGACCAGATCTGTTCGGCTGCGATGCTGGAACAACAGACAAAAAAAAAAAAAAAACAGTCGGATTTATTTTGTTCAATAATGATCATTAAAACTTCACAGACATAATTGTGCTTAATGTGTATTTTAACCTTTCTGTTTCTCTGAGGAAATGCATACAGTGCCTTTACATTACCAGTCACCTAGAAGCATAACCGTGTGGTGTAAAGGCACCACTAACGCTCAAAAGTTTGGGATCACTTGCAGATTTCTTTGTGTTTACTGTAGTGATTTATTTTCTACATTCCACAACAATACTGGGGATTTCAAAACTCTGAAATAACACACATGGAATTAGGTAATTATGAAACAATAACAGTCAGTTGTTGTTTTAAGACGTAGAGGTCAGATGTTCGGGAGCAGTTCTTGCAAGAACAGTATTGTCAAGTGCATTTGTAAAACCAATATCAACTGTTTAAAGAAGATTATTGCATAGTTTGGATGTGTTCATCATTATTTTACAGTGTAGAAAGAAATAAAAATCAGGAATGACCGTGGCATTAGAAAGTGAGCCCAAACCTTTGAGTGGTAGTGTATTTAAAAACAACCCAAAGGGAACTTCATCAGTTCATCTGGTGGACTTAAATGTACTTGTTTAACACATCATTCCAGATCTATTCTTCCCTTCCCTCTTATAATAACCTCCGCTCTAGCAGGAAGGCTTTCCACTTGATTTTGGAGTAAAGTTGTGGGGGTTCGTTCATAAGTGAGGTCAGATAAGGTAAGAATGATGGGTGGGTGGACTCGGTGTTCCAGTTCATCCAAAAGGAGTGTGTAGGGCAGTTGATTTTATTTACTCCATCGATGTCCGAACGAACACGTGCTCATGGAGCACACTTTGTACATTAGGAGTTTTGTCATGCTGGAGCAGGTTTGGGCCTTTTGATTCCAGTGAAGGAAAACGATAAAACAACAGCATTAAAGGATATTCTGTACAGTCGTATGCTTTTAAATTTGTGACAAGCAGTCTGGAAAAGAGTTAGACCACGTGCACACAGACTCCCTTAACAGGCCAACCGCAGTAATCAAGTCAAAGATAAGCAGATGTGTTTAAGATCATAAAATTCTGATTTTCTTATCTACTTTTCCTGAGCTGTTTAACCATGAACTATGCGTACCTATAGTAACCAAACCCAAGTTAAGTATCGTGAGCAGTGAAATCCAGTTGAGATAGTGATTTATTACCACATAATAATAGACTGTTGAGTAGAATTCTTAAGATTGCTGCAGCCTCGAGTCAGAAAGAACAGAACCGGTCCAGGCCTGGGTGGAGGGCGATGGTGTTACTCAGTCTCCCCGTCCATCACGGTGACACTCGTGAGCGTCTGTGAGGTCATGTTTGCAAAAAAAAAACGGTGGATAAAGCTCTGCCCTGAGTGTTCAGCTGCCCTGTCACGTGAGCGTTGAAAAGTGTCAGTCGCTTGACCTCACTTGTTGTAAAGGAAACACGTGCTTGCCTTCACTTCACCCTGCTGTCTGGTTGTTGGGGATTTTAAAGTGATGGCTGTATTTGAAATACACTCGTTAGTGCAGTGACAAACCTTAGTTTATACTTGAAACAAATACACTCATGCGCACGCTCTCTCACACTCACACACACACACGTCTCACACAACCATGTGATGGTCAGTTGGCAGCCCTAAAGGCTCGAGTGTGAACACCAACAGGCCGTCCTTTCATGCCCTCGCTCAAACGTCTCTCTGCTTTTCATTTCCATTCAGACAGACACCTGGCTTTCATACTCCTGTAAATATGTTTTTTTGTTGTTTTTTTTTTTTCCCTCCACTCTTTAGACTATACATGGAAAATAATCACAAGAAGATTTATGTCCGAGATTACCAGCTGTCCACAAAGTAGCCAGTGTGTGCTCGCAGCGAATTCCAGGCGCTTTTTCCTGAGCGCTGTCACAGTTCCACTCTTTCTCAACTTTCAGCCCAAACGACACTCCTAGGACCGCGCAGAAATGTCGAGAATTTCATAAGCCACGTCCAGAATTCTTCACATACACTTCAACCTCGACGAGTTGTCAGTTTCTGTAAAGTATAGGCATCTCGGTTTAAAAAAAACAAAAAAAAAAACTCCTTCCACTGAACTTCACATGAGGTATTTTAGTGACAAGTGTGTGACATCCGCCCAGTGCACAAGTTCATAGCATGAAGAAAGTCAATGTATTATCTGGGTGAATCTCTGGAGTTTTAAGCTTAATAATCAGCATTTTCAATAGACGTCTGTTCATATGTTTTAAAATACTTCTTCTCCATTATAGAGCGGTTATACATTTATATTTTTTGCCGCCTCGTTTTGGACGAACTGTAAAAAAAAAAAATGTCCGTTTTGCTGTTAATTATTTATCGTTTATTGATTGCTAATGTGTTGAAGTATAGTTAAAGAAAAATGCAAAGGCGTAGTCTCAGGTCAGTAGTGGAGCTAGATAATGAGCCGGCGTAGTCGTGTAAGTGTAGAATCTCACCACTTTCTTTCCTCAGTATTTCTAATCAAGTATTTCCACTGGGAAAAAAAAAAAAAAAAAGATTGAGCATGGCTAATTCTGTTTCATTTAATATTTATATTTTCTCTTCCTTTTTTCATTCCTGCTTATCAGGTGTGTGTCTCTGCTACTCCTCATTAAAATGAATGATTGTTGTAGATGACTGACCATCCTAATAGATGTAGTTATTTGTATAATCCTGGGTCATGCGTCCAAGTCAAATGCCTCACTAATACTGCATGTAGAGAGTGGAATGTCTGAATGTTGCCTAATCTCATGTGCCTTACTTCCAGATGACAAAGAAACCACAGAAACTGCACTGGGATAATTACTATGAGAGTGAACTGGTCAGTATTTGTGTGTTGATCATCGTGTGTGTTGGTGATGTAGGGTTGTGGATCACTGGCTTCCTCACACTCCTTTTCCCTTTTCCATAGCTATTATTTTGCACCAGAGACCTCCCTCACGCTGTGTGTGTGTGTGAGAGAGATTTGGATTCCTTTTTTTTTTTTTTTTTTTTTGGTCACTGTGATTTGTATATCGTTTCAAACCGGACACATATGAAACCCGAAACAAGTATAAAAGCTGCATATCCAGTGTAGCTGCAGAGAGTTCATCTCTGGGCTCGGCTATCTGGTAGCAAACACTGACAAGATTGAACAAGGGCTTGATAAGTAAGAATATAAACACACTCTTGTTTACATTGGGAGAGTTTTTTTTTCTTTTTCTTTGCTCCACTTGTTGACTCAAAGCCACTTTTTGCCAGCCGTTTGAACCGTCCTGATAGAATTGACTTGCTCCTGAACTTGACCTCTGACCTCAGACTGAGTATCAGCTCTGCTAAAGGTTAAACTGCATGTCAGCTTTTGGTGATAATGAGACCACAGAGTCTGGAGTTTAGTTCTGCGCACAAACAGTGACCAAAAAAAAAAAAAAAAAGCTTCGTGTTGGTTTGTTTGCCGGTCGTTCAGTAATTTCACATTTGTGAATGCAGACGCGGAATGTTTATTTTAACCAGTTTTTCACTAACAGGTAAGTGATTCCATCACCCTTCAACTTTCATTCGCAGTATTGAGAAACGCGCGCAGTGTGTGTCCTCGGAATGTTATTAATGTCAGTGGAAATAAAGACCCTGGTGAATTTTTCTCCTCCGCGCCAAAACATTAATCCCTTGAATTGCGAGCAATTCCGTAATAGCTGTCATGCCACTTTCGAGCTGAAACCGTAAAACACCTTCCTACATCCACGAGTATGTTGTGCTTGGAAAGCTCAGTGACAGTTAACATGAGAAATTACCCCTCGTGCAGTTCCTACACCAGAGACGTGAACACGAACAGGCTGGATCCAGGGCTAAGAATGGCACTGATTTATATTTCAAGGCTATTTGCGTTTTCCTTCGCTCTGCTGTAATTATGAGATCAATGGCCGAGGTGGGAGACGAAGGAGACTATTTCTCATTACGAGTGTTTTTCATGAGCAGGTAGATTCTCTCCATGCCAGCGCAGGAATTCTGCTGTCAGCGACACTTTCTGCTAAGGCTCAATACCTCCCACACCGTTTACTATCAAAACCGGGAGGAAAGGGAGCGCTTACAGACATCCAAAAAAAAAAACCTGAGGTGTATCTTTATGACTAGTCCAAGCCTAACAAGAACCAATCTCCATTCGGCGACTCCTACAGACTTGAATTTCTGCTATGTCTGGGCTCAGAGCCATTACATTTCAAACTCTGCTAAACATGTGCTACTTCTAAAATGGCCCTGAATTTATACTCATTTCTTATTTAGATCACCTGCTCCTTTATGCCGTAGGCCCAGCACGCTTCAGGTTGCTGCTCAGCTCTACTTCATTCAACTGGATTAAGTAATAAATCGCTGCTTTCCGTATTGCGTTTTACTCAAGAGCCAGATTTCCCACTGAAGCACTGAAAGATTTTCCACTGCATGAGCAGAACATACACGTGCTACCGTTCACCAGGGCTATTTCCAACCCAGGAAAATGCACGGTTTCAACCAAATTTCTTAACGATGCGGTGTTTCGAGTCACACGGCTAAAATCCACAACATTGAAAAAGAGAGACATGGAGCAGCTCCGCATTCAGACGTGTGAATATTACTGATCATCACTGGCTGGTTTCTATCGGTAGTAGCGTTTCCATCCATCTGTTTTGTTTGGAATGCAAAAATCATAATTACTTTAAGATTATCGACTCAATCAGGAGAAATTTAGGTTCCCGATGAAACATTTGCCAAAAAAACAAACAAACAAAAAACTTTAATATACAAAGTTGGAAAGAAGAAAATGCAAATAAATATAAAATGTTCTAAAAACAAACTGGAAGCATTTAACCAAAAGACAAAAGTTTTTACTTCCTTATATGAGGTTCAAGTCAAAGCGGGACTTTTTTTCATTGTGCAGAATAAAGTAACAGTTATTTATGAGAGTAAATAGTAACCTATTTTTCACTCTGTACTGTATTTCCCTGCTACATTAACACACTTACCCAGTGTTTCACTAGTGCTTGGATGCCATCATGGAAGACATATTTCTCAGTGTGCCGAAGCCGTGACCAGACTGCAGTGGGCGCAGAGCCACCTTGGCCAGAATCGTCATTTACTTTTTTTTTTCTTTTCTTTTCTTTTACACCATTCATATGTTTTACTGCGCCTGAGGGTCTCATCACTGTACCGTGCTTGAAGTCTTCTGTAAATGTCGATCAATTTTACGCTTTCTTTCACGAGAACCTTCATCAAAACAAGCCGTTCCATGCTTGCACTTACACATTTGTGTGAAATTTCGCCTAACACATGACTTCAGGATGCACTTGGATATCTTCATGATCTTCTCATGAGACAACAAATCCCGGTTTGACTCGAACGGCCTCATAGAAAGAATTTATCCAGCATTAGTTGAAGAACGCGTATTTAAGGTGAATTTGCGTTTCTTTAAAGGGGAAGAGGAAGCAGTCGGGTAAAAGAGAATAAGAAGCGGAAAAATACAAGATAATTTATATAGAAACTTTAACCGAAGTGAAGACGGCCTTCATAGATCTACAGTACGCATGCACAGTACAATGATTTATTTTTCCTTCTTTTTCCCTGTACGTCTTAGGAAGGAGATTGTGTTGGCACAATATATTCTAAACAGTGGTTTTGTATGAAAACCATGAAACTAGTGACATTCTTCTAATTTATTCATTTTCAAATTGCAGTGCTTTTTTTAACTAATTGGCTAATAGTGATGTCGCTTGAAACCCCGTGTTCATAGAGAGCTTGGCAAAATGCAGAGACACACCCTAAGTATTAGATTTTCAAGAAAGAATTAAATTGATGAAATGATTCCAAAGCATGTTCCAGTCTTTCCAAGATTGCGTAACATCTCGTTCTGTCCATTAATAATATTCCGGTATCCATAGCGGATAAACACATTCGCACTCCTGGAGTTTACAGCCGTTTTAAATCTCTGAGCATTTGTGTAAAAAGAATTATAGCAATAGTAAATTAAATAAAAACATTTGGATGGAACGTTGTGTGTTGGTGTGAGAGGCCCTGCTGGGTACACAAATGCAGCGTACATGTTGTGCATGCCCGAGCTGGAATGCAGCAATGTGTAATGTGTGACGTGCAACTGCTCCTTGGGGGGAGAAGAGACCTCACACTGTGGCAAAGTGTTTAATAACCGGTGACGTTTTGCTTCTTGAAACCAGCAGGACTGCTTCACAGTGGAAGGAGAGGATCTGAAGCACGACTTTGAGCGGCTGCAGCTGGCCATGGAGATGGTGGGCTTCCTGCCGGCAACACGAAAACAGTCAGTCGCTCACGTCTCGCCTCACAGTCGTCATTTTATTCACATTTTATTCACATACAGATTAGAACTAAACTGCTTGTCTCTCTCTCTCTCTCTCTTGCAGAATCTTTTCCCTGCTCTCAGCCATTCTTCATTTAGGCAACATCCGGTATAAGAAGAAGACGTACCGGGACGACTCCATCGATATCTGCAATCCTGACGTCCTGCCCATCGTCTCAGAGCTGCTAGAGGTATAAAGACCGATGGGTTTGTGTTTATAGAGTCGGTTTTCACAGCATCAAGACAAAATTATCCACCGAAGCAAGCCAGAGACTGGGCCGTTTATCACCGTTTATCATGTGATTGAAGTTGAAAAAGCTTAGCTAGTATTTAAATTTGAAAAAATGAATAAATATTGAGATAAACAGACTAATACATATTAAGTTGATAGAGATCTGACAAATCCAAGTTGACTGTCGGGTCATCAAAGATTATGGAACATTCAATTCTGTTCATTCATGCATATTAAGTAACATGATTTAGTGGAGGCTGGGCCCTGAGTAAATTGTCGCTTAAAGCTCCCAGAGGCTCATAAATTGTCCTGCACACAGAAACTCATTACTTACATTTTCCATGTAGTTCCATGTGTGGTTTTCAGGCAGCACCAAGTCGAATCCAGAGGCAACACGTGGTCTCAAAAAAAGAAAAGCAGACCGCCATAAAAGGAAAATAATGTGGAGATAGAGCTTAGTTTATACAAACCTTTTTTTTTTTATAGAATTTTTGAAAATCCTTTAAAAATATGTTTCCACATATTTATTGACCCGAAGATCATTACTAAGCTTCCACTGTAAAATCGGTCCTGTTCTTTTTCAGATTAGAGGGAAATATGCTGAATCTTGTGTCCATTATTTGCCCCGTACGTTACAAATGCACTCTGTAAAGATAAGACTGACAACACCTGGAGTATTTAAAACTGACTGACTTCACTTTTGTAAATGATGGAGGTCAGATCGTTTTAGGAGCCGTTGAAACAGAAATCCGAACAGTGACAGCTCTGTATTAGGAATTTATAGTTGTACTGCATTTGTAAGTCAGCAGAAGGGGTGCATTTGGGATGAGTGATGTGGTGATTAAACACGAGGGCATACGATTTAATGGCAAAAAACATCCCAACCAGTAGCCTGTGCGTCTTATATATATTATATATAATATATACTGTATTTCGGTATAGCCAGGGGAAGGAAATGCTTATGCCTGCTGCCTCGCTTGACTTTATGTTTCCGAGTGTTAAAGTGTTTACAGGTTTACAGGGTGACATTACCTGGAATAAAGGAGGAATGTGTTTTCTAAAGTGTCGAATAATAAAGAACTTGTTCATGTTACATTGTAAAATGTCTGACTGCCAGTTAAGTATGAATTGACCAGGTAATGAAATATCCCCATTGTGCTGTTTACTGCCATGTAAAAGTACAAGACTACAAGTGCAGCTTGGAAAAAGACACAGCTTAACATAAAAAAAAACTTCTACTTTCAACACAAAGGTATTTGTGACATAAGCAGGCACAGTGTAGAGTGAAATCACTGTCAGGAAGCTGGGGTTATAACCTGAACCTCTGAGCCACACTATAAAAATAGACAGGTCTCGCTGTACATTTATGACGTCTAAACAACCTCTCACTGTGAATTCGTTTAAGAACACGAGAATAATAATGATGCTCTGCATTCCAGGTGAAGGAGGAAATGTTATTCGAAGCTCTGACGACACGCAAGACGGTGACGGTGGGAGAAAAGCTGATCGTGCCCTACAAACTGGCCGAGGTAAGAACCAAACCGCCGCAGACATTTACACACATCGACACGTTTGTTGCCACTCTTTTATTTAAGGAAAGAAAAACCCACAATTGTCCCTGAAATAACAACGTTGTTGCAAGTAATAATAAAATATAATAATTTAGTGGACAATGGCTAATGAAAGTCAGACTTTTGCTTTTGGATTCAGTAGAATAAATAAAAACAAATAAAACTAATGAAACTGTCCTGGACAAATCATTTGGTACCCATGAAAAGATTGAAAATAATTTGGCCACAGTGACACGTTAAACTAAAGTGTCCTAAAATTTGCAACATCCTATTTAAATGGTAAAAAGTGGCCACCCTGCTGTTTGGTACAGTATGATGGTGTGTATCACACTGGGCATGGACCAAAAAAAGTTATCTATAAGCATGAGAAGGGGTAAAGGCTGTAAGACCATCCTCCAAGCAGATTAATACTCCTTTGACTATAGTTGCAAATATTATTTAGAATATTATGGTCTGTGGGTTGTGGCCAATCTAAACTAATGTCGAATTGAACAGAAGGATAATACAAATGCTAGCCAAAGAGCTTAGGACGTCCAAAGGTGAACTCCGAGGTCACGATACATCAGTGTCAGAAGACATTATCAGTCACTGTTTGAGAAAAAGTGATCTTAATGAAAGACGAACCAGGAGCACTCCACTGTTGAAAGCCAATCATAAAAAAAAAAATAAAATCCATGCTAGAATTTATCATATTGTGCATATTGACATAAGCTTCATGTCCTTCAGAAAGATGAGACAAAGCTGGAGCTTTTTGGCAAGTCACATTACTTGTAGGATGCCCCTGCGGTTCTGCTTTACCGAGTCTCAGTTGCTGGTCCAAATAAATGGACTATTCTGAAGTACACTTCTACAAGGCCCTGATCGAAATCCTTATGAACATCTGTGGAAAGAGCTGAAACATGCAGTCTGGAGAAGGTAGTCTTCAAACCTGAGACAGCTAGAGGAGTTTGCTCATGAGGAGTGGACCAGAATACCTGTCGACAGGTACAGAAGTCTCTTTGAAGGATACAGAAATCGCACTGATTGCCTCAGAAGGTTGTGAAACTTGTCCAGGAGACTTTCATTGGTGTGCTTTTTTTTATTATTATTTTTTTTTTTTATTCCAAGCAATGTCTGATTTGCATTAGTCCCTGTTCACAGAATTATTATTTATTATTACATTTGTCGGTTTCAAGTTATTCCAGTGACCACTGTGGGTTTTTTTTTTCTTTTCTTTTTTTTCCTCTCTGTAATTGAAGGGTATCTACGTTACAAATTCGTTCTTGTGTGCCTGCAGCCGAATTCGTCATCATAAAATTGTACACTTGGCGGTTTTTACAACCCTTTTCTCATCCATAGCACAGCCAAGCTAAGAGTCACTGGGAATTAGCATCAGAATCAGATCTCGTCGTACGCGCCAAATACAGATCTCATTCCTTATTTAGGAATTCTTCTTTCTCTCCGTTTTTCGTGATGCAACTCTGTCGTAAGCAGCCGTGACCGTGACTTTTACACACAGCTGCTGAAATGCATTCAAGGCGTAACAGCTGCAGCATTATTTAAACTATTATTCTAAGAGACCAGCAATTATTCCTGATTTCTGACAGGTTGTTTATTAACTGTGTGCATCGCTTGGGTAAAAATGCTAGATGAGACTGACATTATGAACTTAAAGAGAAGTGCGTAATTATGAAGAAGTCTGCGTAGCGCATAACAGTGACCTCCTCCGAGTTGCTTGAGTGACGCGGCTCGAGTGCTTCGACGTATACAGAGATCAAGGAATGATTATACAAGGACGACTTTCCATCCAAATGAATAATAAGCAAAGAATGGACAGTGTATACGAATTGTGTAAAAGCTCCCACTTTCCACTGTTTAGACAGGTTGTGTTCTCAGTATGCACAAGTCTGTTTTGCTATAAAATGTGTCAATCAGCCGCATAAATTAACACACATTCTTTACTTTATTCTTTGCTCACGTTATCCTGTTCAGTATTCAGTCTTTTGAATTCTTACATTCTCTAAGGTTTTTCGAATAATGGTTGACGTTTTTCCCGTAATGGTAAAATATGCCACGCAGTCAGCTGTTCTGCACAGTTTATTTTACAAGGCTGTTCGGTCTGTTCGGTTGATTTGATTAGTCAGAGATTAATTAAAAAAGATTTTTTTTCACTAGGATTAGCTGCAGAAAACACTGCCTGGCCAAAAACAAACAAACAAAAAGTCTCTTAGCTTTAATTACAGCACACAGTGTGTCAAGCTCCCAGAAACAACTTTTTCACATTCATGAGTCCTGGAATATGTCCCGTGCCTTCAGTGAAGAAAAACTCTGTAGATGTGATAAGCTGGTCATTCAGTACATTCAGGTCGTCAGCTGACTTCATTTTATTGCCACATAATGTTTGTGAACCTAGACCTGACCAACTGAAGCGACCCCAGGTTGTAATAACACTGACTCCAGAGCACAATGTGTGTTTGTGTGTGCGCATCACTTCCTGCGCTTCCCTTATTACCCTGAAATCATCTTATTTTTGGGGGGATTACATTGCTCCAAAGTCTAATCTTTATGCTTTCTAGCAATTTAAGGCCTGTTTTTCTGATTAGTCTCACCAACAAGTGGACACAGCTGTTCAATCCCAATCCTGAGAGTTCTCATCATATTGTGTGTGTATGAAAATGCTCTTGCTTTCACTTTTAAAGTTTTTTTTTTTTGTTTTTTACCATGCAACATCACAAGGGTTCTCAAACCAGTTAAAGTAATTTCAGATCTCCTTAGTTGTTTTCTTTGCTTGATGCAGCCCGATGATTTGACCCCCTTTCTGAAATGTTGACCTTTTTGGCCAGGCAGTGTAGTAGACATTATTGTTTCTTTAGTAACATTAGTAAGCCGTATAAGGCTGTAAGTAGTGAAGGCTCCTCAATAATGAAATAAAAGTGATAGATTTTTTTTTGTTTCTGTAAGGAGTCTCCTGTGAGCAGTTCTTCCGACCCACTTTAGCAGGCAGTAGGAAGAAAGTATCTTGTTGAATAAATTATTTCTTGTACATTGCCTTGCATAAGTATTTGTTTTTCCTGCTTTGTTGCATCGCAGCCTTTTATGGTTTAAGTTGGATTTCTTTTCTTCTTTTTAAATGTAATGGGCTAAGCAAAGCAGTCAAGATTCTTGAACATAATGAAAGTCAAAATTTGCGTTCGTATGTATTCACACCCGGTGTTATGAACCCCCTAAATAAGTTTTTGGTCCAGTCAGAGGAGTGGGATAATTTTCTCTTAATTATAGTTTGTTCCACAATACAGCCTTCAAAGTGGCAGATATGTTGTGTAAATTAAATAGAACAAACTTGGCAGCTTGCTATTGCTGCCTCTCTAGGCCCATTACAGAGCTCTAAGGGTTTGAGCCTTCACTGCTTTAACATAAGTGGTGATAAATGTTCCACAATATTAAATCACTATAAATGGGATGAAGAATATTGTCATTCTTAAAAACAGAAAAAAAAACATAATTGTTATAAAGTGCTGGGGTGTGTACAATGTATATAAGGAATAAAACACTTGATGTAGTTATGGGAAATTGGAGGGTCATTGATCGTTTTCTTACAACACTGTGCACTCAAGCACTTTAGATCTTCTGATGCACCGTAACAGAATGATTAGGACTACCTCAATGTATGTTTGGTTTTAGCTTCTAACTGGGATTCTCTAGAACAAGTTTAAACCATTTTAATTAATGCTGCTATTAAAATAAACAAATAGCACATTCTAGTTAATGTAGAGACACGTGCAGAATCACAGGTGGCTGACTTCCTGCTTAATGCACACTTTCCATCAGGAACCTGACACCGGGGCTGTTAAACACTCTTTAATCAACACAACTTTATCTCACAATCACTGCTTTTTCTTAAAATCAGTCGTTCTTGTAGCTTGGCAATTGTGTTTTACAGTAAAAAGAATAATAAAGACTTAAGAGTTGTCTGTGCAATGTAATAAATAAATTAATATACTATTTAGGATTCATTTGTCCAAGCACTAAAAGGGCACATAGTGAGGAATCGTATAAAATGTCACATGTAAAGCATACATGAATAAGGTTTTAAATATGTATCTTTTTTTTTCTTGCATGTATGGATGATTACATGTCTAATATAAAGCTAGTTAAAGTTGGTGACGGAGAAATGTATAAAAGCCATAAAATGTGATGATCTGATTTTAATTGATGAAGTAAATGTTTTCACCAATTTAATCAGAATAATCCCAAAGAGGAGTCCATACAGGATGTGCCAAAAATATTGCTGATGTGTTTTGTAAGTTAAGTTCTTACAGTAGGGAAGGAGAGCATCCTGAACTATAGGAAAGCTCTTAGTGTAGCTAGATCAACATATCTCTCCACTCTTATAGAAA
>JAOTQY010000003.1:4125579-4141917 GCA_026413445.1 Dolichallabes microphthalmus
TTGTTTTTATTTTGACAGATGCCATTCTTTAAGCCCCTGTTAGACTTTTGCAGTTTTTTTTTTTCTTTTTCCTTTTTACATGAAAAGCTCCAACACTCCTCACGGTTGCTGCTGTAGTGACCGTTGACTAAAGCCACAGATTTTGCATCGACTCATCTTCAGGGAAATGCCAACGGTGCAAATAAATAATTTACACAAATCAGATCCCGGCCTGCCGCGGACGTGTGCTCGCACCAGATTGGATTGGCAGAAGCTGTGCCACGTCGAAGAGCATTAAAGCGCCTAATAATGTTATTCATGCCTCAGGGAAGAGCACAGACATGATGAATCACACCCAGTGTCTACTTAACATTAACCTCTTCTCGCAATCACCTACATATTGTACGTTCTCTTTTTT
The DNA here is from genome assembly GCA_026413445.1 of Dolichallabes microphthalmus. Taxonomy (NCBI): domain Eukaryota; kingdom Metazoa; phylum Chordata; class Actinopteri; order Siluriformes; family Clariidae; genus Dolichallabes; species Dolichallabes microphthalmus. The sequence continues at coordinate 4,125,977 of JAOTQY010000003.1, forward strand.
ATTTTTTATTTTAATTTTTTTATCTTGGCACAAGTTGAGCTAAAGTTAAGGTAATAATATTGAAAATACATTCAGCATTAATTAAGTCACACTGAGAAACACGGACACACGTAACTAATGTACATTGAAGCAAGTGGACAGTTTCCATGAAGTTGCTATTAGGGATGGGAATGACCAGGGACCAAACAGAACTGAAAGATCTGCAAGCCTCACTTGCCTTAGTTAAGGTCAGTATTCATGATAAAAAAAAAATTTTTTTAAAGGGCCTTGGGCAAAAATGTTCCAGCGAAAGCCGCTGCTGAAAGGCTCGTCTCACATTTGCCAAAGAACATCTTAATTGGTTTATGCCACAGGACAATGAACTGAAACACACCAGCAAATCCACTTCTGAATGGTTAAAAAATGACAAAATTAAGGTTTTGCTGTGGCCTAGTCAAAGTCTGGACTTAAATCCGATTGAGAAAAAACCCTCCAATGTGACTGAATCAAAACAATTCTGCAGCAGAGAGTGTGCCAAAATTCCTCCACAGTGATATGGAAAACTTAATGCCAGTTATTACATACACTTGCCAAGGGTGGCACAACCAGTTATTAGGTTTAGGGGGTTTTACATTTAGACAGATTTTTGTCCATCTAATAAATGTAATATTAATTTAGTAAACTGCACTTTGTATTTATTCTGGTTATCTTTGTGTAATTAAAAAAAATATTTGATCTCAATAATTTAAGTGTGAGACATATGCAAAAAAAGAAATAATGAAATAAAAAAATCAGGAAAGGATAGGGGCAAAAACCTTTTCATGGCACTTTAAAACACCTTTAAAAACACTTATGCCTACTGAAAAAGCTATTTTCTGAATTTTCTAAATTAGAGATTTGTTTCAGAGAAGGATGGAGCTTGTTTGTCAGTTTATCAAATTAAATCGCTAAACATTACTGTTTGATTTAGTGGAAAAAGATGGACAGAGATGTTTTGGCTCTGAACTGCCATCTAGTGGACATCACCTTTCACCCTTTAGATGTCCGTATAAGATACATGAGCGATTAAGATATAGATTAAGATTAAGATATAAGATACATGAGCGATTATGCAAACTTTTGAGAAATATACAGTAGTTCAGGATAGAATGCTTTCTTTAATTTGAAGGGACAAGATATCTTTCATTGAGAATCTGTCCATGTGGACATGTGTCTGAGGTTATACAAACATTTCATCTACAACTGTAAACTTCAACAAACAAGTTTTTGGGCTTGTGTGCTTAATATGAATGTTGTTGTTGTTTTTTTTTTTTGCTAAAGTAATCCCAAAATGAAGCAGACATCATCATGCACCGTGTTTTACTGGCAGCTTTTTAACGTCCCGTCTTTCTGCTGTTGTGTTTCAGGCTGGAACTGTGCGTGACTCTATGGCTAAATCTCTGTACAGCGCTCTGTTCGACTGGATCGTGTTCAGAATCAATCACGCCCTGCTCAACCACCGAGAGCTAGAGGAGTCATCCAAGGTGAGACCGGGTTCATTCAGACGATTAGAGGAACGGAAATATTCCAGCTCTAATGGATCACGATCTGGATTCATCTGCTGTGTCACTCTGCAGTGCTGTTTACTGGAGAGTTTATTCTGGTTTATTCTGTAAATAATAGATGCAGGCATTATGTAAGGTTTATATTCTTGCGTGCTCGGAGTACAGATATTTCAGGGGAAATATGACTCACTTTCTTCTCAGATATTATCCATCGGCGTCCTCGACATCTTCGGCTTCGAAGACTACGAGAATAACAGCTTCGAACAGTTCTGCATCAACTTCGCCAACGAGAGACTGCAACATTACTTCAACCAGCACATCTTTAAGCTGGAGCAGGTGAAGGCTATGATCTTCCTCATCAGCAAATCCAACCCTCACACATGTCAACGTTATAATCTAGAGTCGTTCAAACAGAATGATAATAAAGGCTTACACACCACTCGAGTTAATCACACACCCACATACATTACAGCTTGCATTTTAATCCAATTCTTCATTGATAAACCATCATGTACTGAGGGGAATAACTTTTCATGCATGATTTATAAGCTAAACACAACCAGCCAAAAGTTCGGGAACACCTTTTAATCCCATTGGATTTCCTGATTATTTCTTTGTACACTAAGACAATGCTGAAAGCGTCCAAAATGTACAATAATCTCCTTTGAACAGTTGATAATGAGGTGTATATCTGCTACTCATGATCGGTAAATCCTTCATAACGGCTCTAATCTGAGATGCTGGTTGTTAATTGGTGATTTCTGAGGCTGGTGTCTCCTCTACAGCAGAAGTCAGTTTTGGTCTTGTTTTCCTGGGATGGTCTTCATGAGAGTCAGTTTCATCATGGAGCTTGATGGGTTTTGCAAATGCACTTGACACAATACTGTTCTTGCAAGAACTGCTCCGGAACAGCTGACCTTTGTGTCTTAAAATAACAACTGACACTTGTTGTTAGATAGTTAGTTAATTAATTACCTTAATTAGTTAATAAACCTCCAGTATTGCTTTAGAATGTATAAAATATAAACCACTTAACAAAAAACATGAAATTAGAAGGTTTGTCCAAACTTTCGACTGGTACTTTACTATGAACAGTGTTGCAGTTTTCCATCATGCATAGTTGCTTAGTGTATAATTTAAGTCAGTAAAAATTTGGGTTTAAACATATACTTGGTTTTTATAATATATTTACAGTGTATATGCGCTTATTAAATACTATATACAAGAATTTTAACGTTTCCCTCTGCTGAGAGAAGAGCTTCATACTGTAAGTTCATCTACGTAAATGTGTACATTTACAGACTTAAACGAATTACAAATGTACTAACCAGGTACTAGCTGTACAGTATTTGGTGTCCTACCCAAAATGTTGTTGCCTACAAACTCAACGTAGTGTAAGCATGATAAATATCACAGCTATGTTGAATAGGAAAATTAAGAACATTTACACACACACACACACACACACGCATGACTGTAATGAAAACTCTCAGGGCTAGGATTAAACAGTTTTGTGTTCATAAGAAACCACTTGTTAGTGAGACGAATCAGGAAGAAATATTCAGTTTGATTATGAACAAGATTGGACTTCAATAGAATAAGGTCATGTGATATGATGAGTTCAGATTGACCCTATTTCAGAGCCATGGGCGTGTCATGGTAAGAAGGGAAGAGCATGAAGCGATGCACCCATCATACATAGTGTCCACTCTACAAGCCTCTGGAGGCAGGGTTATGATCTGGGGATGTTTCAGTCGCTCAGGTCTAGACTCCGCAGCATTATGTGGCAATAAAATGAAGTCAGCTGACGACCTGAATGACCAGGTTATGAGGTTTTTCCTTCCCTGATCACCGTAATTATATTACGTGCATTGTATTATATTATAGTGCATGACATTTTTTGGGGCCAAACAGTATTATAAAGTATAATAAGATTGTCTTTATCATTGCATTATTTTGTCTAGTGTAAGTTTTTCTTTTCTTTTTTTTTTCCCCCTCAGACGACTTTATTACTATCAGACAGATACACTATTTGTATCCTGAGCAGATAGTCAGCAAGTTACTTGCCACCTTTTTTGTAATTTATTTATTTATTTTTGCTGTGAGTGGGTGATACTGTGTGTTGAACGGTTTACTCAGTGGTTTGTCTTTATTACAGGGATTGTTATAGTAAACAAACCGACTGACTGTTGTGAGATGACTAAATAAACCAGTCTCAAAGACATACAAAGACACTTTAAATAAAGAAAAAGAAAAGCCCTATTGTAGTTCTGTGGATCAACATTCATTTAGTCCGTGTTTGCCTGCGGTACCTACAGCCCCCACAGGCTCATCATTTTAATCACCGGCTGTCAGAGTGCTGCCTTTGTGACTCGCCTTTTAATGCCCATGTAAGGTTCAGGCTTTTATTTAGACCGAGAAAAAGGGGACACATTGTCACAACCTGATATCGTTTCTGCACGATGACCTGGTCTTGAAGTTGCGATCACAAACAGCTTCTTTTAAAGAAAACTTTAAGCAGATTTAAATTCTGATTATGTATAAAGATTATATATACAATGTTGAGTATATATTCCCTTTAATGCTTTGTAGCATATACTTTGTTTATATTTCTTTCACACATGCACTTACTCTCTATTAACTATCACTAGATATACAAGTGTATATAAATATCAGTAATATTTAGTGATGGTTAAAAGAAAACACAAAGCTGGAGTGGATTAAGGAACAAGATGTAGTGCACTACCTGGAGAACTCTCAGAATCTGATATTTAACAAGGTCATTGACTCTCTTTGATTTAGGGGTGGACGATATAATTACTAAAATACTGAGACATTTCCATGATGCTTGATATTTAGGTTTTGTTAAGGAATGCCAAATTTAGTAGTGTTGTATTTTTAAATAAGGAAGTTAAGGGTTTCAGAAATCACAAGCTTGGATCCCAAGGATAATCCCGACGATGCAAAGCCTGAGTGCTTATACTGACCGCGGTGTTATCATAGATCGTTTTTTAGTAAAGCTCATTAAATATGTCCATCTTTAAGTGTACTTCACTCCTAATGCGGCGTTCGTTTCGGACTAAAGCGATGTTGAGTCTCGCGCTGCTGCTGCGGCTCTGGAGACATCCGAGTGAGTCTTTTAGTCTTCTGAAGTGCGCAGTGCTGGTTTAAGTGCCAGATCAGATTCACCTCGCCTCACTGGTTGCTTCCATTATTTGATCAAGCTGCAGAAATCACGGCTAGCAGTCCACAAAAGAGCAGCTCTCTCATGCAAGGTGCCATCCTGTTACGAGCCACAGACGGCTGGCATCAAAAGGCGAGGGATCTGATTGCGATTAGATTAGATTACACTAATGCACCGCTTTCACAGTTCTAATACAAAGGCACATTTAGGACGCGGCAATTCCAAATCACATTATGTTTAAAGGTGTGTTTTCCCCGAAAAAGCACAACTGTGGGGTAATGAGGCCTGGGCTGGTTTCATACTTGGTACAATTACCTCAGGTTGGAAAGAACGTCATTACACAGGTTTTATTTTTCCACACTGGCAAATTCCTAGATTGATCAGACTTTTTTTTTTTTTTTTTTTAAATATGATCATAGATATCCATTAATTATTATGATTAATGTTTATTTAATTTAGGTTATTTATTTTTTTGGTTATTCCTTGATCTACTTTTGCTTGATACACATCAGTGTGTCAGATTTTTAGGGACAATCTGAGCATTATGATTTATGAACATTGTTAAAAGCGTTCTACAAATAAAGTTGACTTGACTTGAATTGTATTGGCTGAGGCTGGAAGTCTAATTGGAAGTCTGAGGAAACCTAGCTCTGTGTGATTTCTTAAGGTGGTGAATATCAAACTATGATTAAGTTGTTACTTATTAAAAAAGAAAAAAACGGGCTTTGTAATCCGATACTGTATAGTTTTTTTACAAGTAGCATCATGAACATAACTTTTTTAAAAAGACGCATGCATACACACTGTACAATCAGGAAAGTGTTAAAAAAGATGTTTGAATTATCCGGTCAAAAAAAAACTATTAAGTAGCATAAAAGACCCGACCGTATTAATCCATGTTTATTTCCTTACTGATGTTCACACGATCAGTGGTGACAATGAGACTTGTGTTTAATGTCTGTGAGTGATTTTTTTTCTACAGGGATGAGTCTATCTGTGGTAGACGATGATGGTAATCAAAGTAAGGACTCATTTCCCTAGTGCAAGCATACAGTTCTTTTGAAATGTGACATCAGTGTAGGTTAGGTTATAAATGTAGAAGTATTTTGTATATATTCAGGGCATCTGTGTATACTTTCAGCAATAATATAGATGTTAAAATGTTAAAACTTTCCTTGTGGTTGAAATTCACGCAGAATAGAAGCATATATCAGAAACGTGTGTAGATTTCACAAATTCAGAGGGGCTGAAAAAGATTTTATGCACACTTCAGTGTGAAAAATATATGCATAAGAATGTTTTACAAAATTCATAGCATCAAATTGTATCCAATCACATTTGATGCTCAAAGTGGTCACCATTAACATCCAGGCACTTTTGATTGTGGTGAACTGCTGTACGAGTGTACACAGGGATTTGCTTCGTATGATACTTTAATTTCATCTCGTGGTGCAGCCAGTCAGTGGTGTAGTGTCGCCTTGCACCTCCAGGGTCCGGGTTCGATTCCCAGCCAGGTTCGATTGCTGCCATGGAGTTTGCATGTTCTCCCCGTGCTTGGTGGGTTCCCTCGTTATACACGATGAGTGAGTGAGTGCAGCCAGTGTACAAATTTTACAATACCACTTCAAAACGATTTGTGCTGCTCGAAAGTATAGCGCACCGCCGCCATTTTCTTTGGCTCTCGTATGGCGGTTACATGACTGCATCAACAATCATGGCAACCTCATCTTTAGTGGAAACACAATAGTGGAAAAAAAACGTTGCTGCTAATTTGAGATTTAAAAAAGGGTGTAGATGATGACTGTTGAGTTGTGCATACATTTTTGGGCTCCTCTGTACACTGTATGGGACAAAAAGTATACAGTATGCACACTTGACCTTCAATTCAATTTTATTTGTATAGTGCTTTAAACAGTCGTCATTGTCACAAAGCAGCTTTACAATCAAACCGTTGTATGTGAATTGCTGCCAAAAAGTTGGAAGTGCCAAGTTACGGTTCAGCGTAGATTGTATCTGTGTGCCACAGCGTTACAGTTACTGCAACTAAACGGCCCCAGACCTGTTCCAGCAAGGCAGTGCCCCTGACCTCTAGAAGGACATGGTTTGTCAGGGTTGGACTCGTTTGGAATAAAACCTCGTTTATACTTCTGGTCTCTAACAGCAGTGCCTAACATGTGGTACTCTTGACATATAGCTGAAATTAATACTGTATATGCTTTAAAATCTAGTGAAAAGCCTTCCCAGATGAGTGGAGGATATTTGAACAGAAAAGTGAACTAAATCTGAGATATGGTACAGTACAAGCATGATGGCCAGGAATTAACCTAACTTTTAGCTTCGGAGATTATACGTTATAAAAGAGAACGGACCATGTGTAGAGTTTTTCCCAGACAACAACTTTTTGTTGTTGTTGTTGTATTTTTAGTGATTTTTAACATCAAGAAAAGCATAGCCAGGTTTACAATTGACACCCACAGCAAACATTTGAACGGAAACAATCTGTAAAAGAATGATCATGCAAAAGCTAAAGCATAAAAAAAGAGAGAGGGAAATTAATTTAGAAGAAAAATGTCGGGATTAGGGTGTTGATTGTTCAAGTAAATCCTCCACTGGGGGCAGGAAACCACCAGAATACATCAGATTTGCTTTGTGAGTCATATGTAAGCTCTTCCAAAGGAAGAAGATTAGCTACTTTTGAGAGTCCAGTTGGTACACGAGTTGATGACCATGAAATAAGTATACATTTCTTTGCCAGATAAATGATGAAATTTAATAAAACCAAGCCAATTTTTTTGGGTTCGTATTTGAAGATCTTTGGTTTTATCTAAAGACCACAACATGCTTCTGCACTCCATTGTAAAACTGAATGGAAATACTGTGACGAGTTCAACCAATCACATGGCTCATTCCGCAGATGGACGTTATTCATGTGCATGCTTTATATAAACTCTATTGTTTTGTAATTAGTCCGAATAAATTTGGCGTTAAACAAGTATCCATTCTTTATATTTGTCTCATGCACAAGTTCTTGGTTAGTTTAGGAAAAGTTTATTTGAACGTCCTGGGAAAGGGAAAAGTACCTCATGGTGCACCACCCATTTGTTCTTAGACAAACACTTGGGCATGTGACATCCTCTGCCAAGTTCCACATTTTAATTGCACAAAGACATGAAAAATAGTGGATTCAAGTGTCAGGAATGAGTTGGCGTCTGAGTGCCTGCTGAACTCATAAAGGGTTATGAGCTTTTTCCATCTCACAGAGGTTTAAAAACAGTCGTAGTTTTACCTCAGGACGTAGCATGCCTTGTGCATTTTTAAAATAAATAAAATAGTAGTAGCATGAGTGGAAGCAGTAGTGGTTTAATAGATGCGTCAGTAGTATTAGTAATAATGATCCCGCTGCATGCTGCCTGAATCGCGAGCGCTCGGGCTCTCGTCTGTTCCTCCGCTACGTCTGGCATGCGTACCATCTGCCGCCCATAAATCCAAACACACTGGAGTGGCTCTTGGAAAAGGCGGACATGCAGCACACGCTCTCATTATACCATTAATGGCAGTTTTTTAACTTCTTCTTTTTTTCACTCCGCCATTTATGGGCATGTTGTAAATGGAGTTTTATTTGCTTTCATTTGGAAGCTGTTCGGCCTCATTCCTCTCGTCAGCCAAAAAAAAAGGCTGTTCAAGAAAAGGAAAGTACCACTGGTTGGAGTTGCATTAGTTCATTAGTGGCTGTTTTATGTAGTAGTATCATTAGTCCTGGTGTTTCATAGTATTTTCTTAACGCATTTCAGTGGAAAGGATTGTAGTTATTTTCTATTTGATTTGTTAATTGTGGAATTTCCCTACATGAGCAGTAATCTTGCCATGTTCTAATTTTCTGCTTTGGCCTTTAACAAGGCTGAAAGCTGGACATCAGCAAGGCTGAAAGATGCTACTGATTTTTCACCTGGATACTCTTGTACGCATTTACATTCTCTGAAGTCCACAGAAAGTGCAAAATGTTAAGCATGCTTTTCATATTAATAAACTGCAGAGATCACGGTCAAACTCTGGGAGCGCGTCTTCATTCACGGTCATGAAAACACTTTGGTGGCCTGTTGTTTTGTTGCTCTGGCTGCTGTCCAGAGATGAAAGAAATTCCTCTGCCTGGGTGGGGTCACGTAGAAGCATAACATACCACATCGTAATGAAAACAGCATAACTCTTCGTTTGTATGAAATAATCTGTTTACGTGAAGAAGAAAATGAAAAACTAGCGGGACAGCGCAGTGTTTTTTTTTTGTGTGTGTGTTTGACACCGTTCGTTTCAATGTCGCACATCAAACGTGCGCGTGTTTACAAGGCGTGTTAATGTTATCGTGTTTCTCCCCTCAGGAAGAGTACAGGGCAGAGGGCATCACCTGGCATAACATAGATTACATCGACAACACCGGCTGCATCAACCTCATCAGCAAGAAACCCACAGCGCTGCTCCACCTACTGGACGAGGAGTGCAAGTGAGTGACCGAGAGAGAGCTGGTACACGTCAGGACCTGACCTGCTCCTGGTTCACATCAGTTACATTTTGAATGCTAAGCCAACGTTTTGCTCATTAATAAGTAAAGAAAGTGTTTTTTTTATTTTTTTGCACCACTGTTTCTATTGTTGCACGATCAAGGGAAACTCCTGGAATAGCTTGAAAATCAGACCTGGTGGTTTTCATAGTTCAGTTCTCTTGGCACGTTCTTCATCTTCCTGTAGCTGTTAAAGTTTTGGCAGCAGCTCTCGTTCCCCTTAAGGCTAAAGGAACGCGGCATGTTTATCATATTCCTGCATTTCTTTCCTCTTTCTTTCTGTCTTTCTCCCTCTGACCTTCAGTCTCCTTTCACAATGAGCCTCACTGTGTAAAGTTACTAAGTCTGTGTCATAACACTCAGCTCAGCCATATTCATCTGAAACTGTGTCTGATGTTGCTTCTTGAATTTCATTCCTATCATAACGCCGAGCTGATTTAATAAATATTTTTTCTTTTGCATTGTTGTTTTTCTTGCCGTGTTATTCATTTTGTTTAAGAGACAGATTAATTTTCTTCGTTTTAATATTATGACGAAGCAGCACTGACTCTCTGGCCGTGATGAGACCAAGTTCATTGCAGGAGTCGATGGTTTCAGTCAAAATGCTTCAAGTTTTGAAAGTGATCAAGAACTTCAAAGCAAAGCTTAAGCCTCAGTTTGGTCTTTTATGTACAGTAGTTCCCTCGCCAACTTTACAGTTTTATTATATGTATAGTATGTTTTATATAAAAAATTTTTTTTTAGCACATTCAGTTGTTCAATGGCCAGATGACGCGTGTCTTTCTTGGAAGACTCACATTTTAAAAATATTTTTTACAAGCAGCTGATTCACATAATCCAACTTCCACTTCTTAAATCAGTGTTTTTTGTTTTTTTCAGTTTGTGTTATATTCATATGAGTATCGTCAGGTTCGAGAGAAGTCGCCCACGTTTAAAGGCATTGTAAATTTCCGTCGGCTTATTTCATTGACTTTATCTGTTCCATGTTCAGCTTCCCGCAGGCCACCAACCAGACGCTGCTGGACAAGTTCAAGCGGCAGCACGAGGGGAACAGCTACATCGAGTTTCCTGCCGTCATGGAGCCAGCGTTCATCATCAGACACTACGCTGGAAAGGTCAAGTACGGCGTGAAGGTGAGAGCCATGCCCATTTTCTGGACGACAGGGCCGTTTGTTTGTTTATTTGAAATAATTCTAAGTAAAATATAGCTGGCAATACTTTGCATATGGCAAAGAATGGATTCTAGAGGACTGTATACTTCCGTAATCATTAACTTTCTTCATATGCTCACCTGTATGTCTTCTGTACATACAAAGGGTTAATCATTAAACATAAAATGTTCTCTAATCTCTAATATAACATAAATTTCAGAGAACATGCACAATCCATGTTCTAAGCAACTTCAGAACACTTACCAGCTGCTTTTCACATGCCTAGGTTTTAAAGCGAACGTTATCCGATCTTAACAGCTACCTGTAATGTTCTGGACAAACCAAGGTCGACTATCATCATCCGTTGACCTGGGGGAGACGACTTGTTAGACCTTAAGTGCGCTTATATACGGGATGCACTTAAGGAAATAATTACCAGAATTTCAAAGAGTACGCAAAGCGTATCATAACTCTTCATAATGCTCGAAGAAGCTCAAAGGAGCAGTAAAGTAATCCCAGACGTGTAGAGGAGATCACACACGTTTTATTCTTTACCCAGATCCATAAGGTGGAGTAGAAATAACAAGCCCTGCTGGAAAATATTACATCACTGCATTAGAGTGTATGTTGGCGTTTCTGTAAGCAATTTTGTTGTCCCATGCTCTGAGTTTCTGAAGGCTGTGGGAAGTCGTTTTTATGCTTACTAACAAATCAGGATTTTAAAAAGAAACGGCCAGCAATTAGGTATCCTGAGAAAGCTTCAGTCGTTCGCTTCAACCCGAAGATAAATGGCCCGTCCCTGTACAGGGAGCTTAATCACACCGCTGGAACACATCCTATTAATTAAATCACGATTTGGGCCTTAATGCACACGTGCAGACAGTAAAGTCTTTAGTGAGTTGCAATCATTAATGATGACTCGTTTAAATATCAGGAGCTTTCTTGTTTTTTTGTGAAAAAGAAACATCGTTAAAATTGAACGGCTCTTAGAAGAGAGATTAGAGGAAACTGTGCATGCTGTTGAGAAGCTTGTGTTGATGAATTTGTTTTTTGATTCACACGTTATTAGATTCACATGAGCTGGTCTGAGCTAGCTAGCAGTAGTTTCAAGTCTTCACGGTTACAAATATCCTAAATGTTAAGCTGTATAAATTAATGTATAATCTACACGGTATAGTATATACAGGAATAATTATAAATGCACAACAAGCGTATAACATGCCTGGGGTTCATCTTCATGGTAGAGGATTTCATTTCATCTTAGGAGATATTTTCTATTAACTTCTATTAATTTTTTTATTAATAATTTAAATCAGAAGGTCTTAATTAATACAGGGACTTAAACAGATTTCAAGAGAGGTGTTTTTAATTTTTTTTTTTTTTATGCAAGTGTAGAAAGAAAATGCAAGTACATTTAAAGAACATGCTGTGGTATAAGAGGAAAAAAAGCATGTTATAACCTCATCACTGGTTATTTTCCTATAACAGCACTTTGCTCCCCTTTTAAAATGCCCACAACATTTCCTGTAATGGGAATGTAGGTTTTTTTTTTTTTTTTTTAATGCGTTTTAAACCAATAAATCTTTATGCAGTGGAAGAGGAAATCACTTTAGCTTTCCTTAAGCTGATAAATTTTGCATTCGTCTCGCTCTCTCTTCTTGCAGGACTTCAGGGAGAAGAACACGGACCACATGCGGCCTGACATCGTAGCCCTGCTGAAGAGCAGCAGAAACGCCTTCATCGGTGGCCTGATCGGCATTTACCCGGTGGCCACGTTCCGCTGGGCCGTGCTGCGGGCGTACTGCAGAGCCGTGGTGGCCTTCAGGGAGGCGGGGAGGAGACACACCGACAAGAAGACCGGTGAGTCTTTGTTTTTAGTGGACACGTTGTGAGCAGGTATGAACAGACAGCACGTGGGGCGTTCGGCTGTTTTCAGCATTGAGCCATTCAGGAGAGATGACTAAAGTACGACTGCACCATGAATTAGGCAGCACTTTCAATAAAAGTCACTGCGGGTGTCTTAGATTTACAGCCATCACTGCCTCGGTATCTACCTTTGCACAACTGTTTTATAGTGGGGTTTTTGTTGTTTTCCTAAAACCTGCACGGCTATTGGAATACAATGAAACAGTATTTTAGTGCACAGGAAAGTCTTCAGTATAGAGGAGTTCGGTTCTGCGGCTGCTTCGACAAGCTTTAGTAGGAATCCGAATATCTGATTATAGCCACTTTGATATAAATAATAACAGGAGCTCAGAAAGTCTCTCTCTCTCTCTCTCTCTCTCTCTCTATATATATATATATATATATATATACACAATGTCATTGTTTAATCAGTAAAATGGCTATAGTTGATTTTTTTTTTTTCTTGATACAGTAAAATAGGTTAAAAAATGTTTCACTATTTTTCCATCACTAGCTTGGAAATAAATAGACAGACAAATCATTTATATACGTACCATCTACAGTACTTTGCAGTAGTCTTGATCCCCATCATTTCTTCATATTAAAGTAATGTGATTTATACAGATTATAATAAAGAAACAGGAACAAATATTTTACCTCGACAAGCCACAAGTGCCTAAAGATAAAATTTTTGGATCTAAAGATGCAATTTTAAAATTGGTTGTTGTTTTTACAACTTCTGCAGCAACCTCATTTCCCCTCTCGTCGGTTCCAACCACTCAGAATTCACCATCACCAGTACACTAATCACCGGCCTGATCATCTGTAAATCATCTTCACCTGTTTCTTGCTGGTTTATGCCTCAAGTTAGATGATTTTTTTTTTTTGACGCTGCAATGGTTAATGGGTCAGTGTGTGATCTAACAAACTGCTCAGGTAGAGGAATTGGACTGAAAAGCCTGGAGAACGATTTCTCAACACTATATAAAAAAATTACATGAAAGTCTGGTTCTTTGGACGTAAATATGAAGAAATGAAGGGAGACTCGAGACACAAGCACATCACTGTCTATACAGTATATGCACATTTTTTTTTCTAATAGGTCTAATAGATATTCTTATAATACTGATGAAGAATTGCATTTAGATTTAGATTATTTCTTTATTCATTTGAATCTCTGGGTTTATTGTACAGTAGTAAAGCTTGTAATATTTATATTTCCCCGTAAGAGCCTTCAGTTTGTCTTTATGGTACATGTGGCTCGGAAATGGATTTTATTGTTATTCTTTGTGTGTGTGTTTGCAAGCCAGCTCAGCTTCTGCACTTGCTCAGTGGTCTTGCATACTGTAGCATCTTTAATGTTTTCCTTCTATTTTTATATCTACTGTACATTAGCATCTTTTCCCTTTAACTGTTCTGCAAGTAGCACAGTCAGCTTTGATCCTGTCGCTTCATTGAGATATACTGTATATATATTAGCTGAGCGGTAAAGGTCATCAGGCTTTGGTTTAAGTGAGTAACCCTTCTTTACCCCCCAGATGCCCTAATCAGACACATACAGTACCCTTTCACCTTAAACCATACACACACATGTATAACTCTACCATCATCGCTGCTCTATGAACGAGCTGTGTGTTTCTCCAATGATATGGTCCATGCAGGGGGGGGGGAAAACGATTATTCATTTAATTTATTTTAATGAAACTATTCTTATAGATGATATTTCATCTTGCTGGAGGAAAGAGAGAAGGTGATATCATTTTCACTGAAATAGAGGTTAGGGAGTGAGTGCACCAGTGAGAAGACACTCGATGCCTGAATGCTGTCTCTCTCTCTCCCTCTCTCTCTCTCTCTCTCTCTCTCTCTGTTTGAAGCTTTGTAGTTGATTCTCTAGTAAATTGAGTGCACATCTTATTCCTACCTGTTTAATCTGTCTTTTCTGTATCTCTCCATCTCTTTTTTTCTCTCTCTGTCTCTCTCTCTTTTTTTTTTTGTGCTTTCCAAGGGCATGATGCTGCCGCTCCATGTGCAGTTTTGAAAAGTGTGGATAGTTTTAGCTTTCTGCATCACCCTGTGCATCAGAGAAGCTTAGAGATCCTACAGAGGTGCAAGGAGGAGAAGCACAGTAAGCCTGCCTTTCCACTATTCCGTCTCCTCACTCCATTGCACCCAGGGGCCGAGGCGATCAAGGGAGGGGAGGCACCAGCTATAGATCTAAGCCAAACTATCAAAGATGTCAAATTTGAAAGTATCAAAGACATAAAGACCGTTTCATCCTCCGTCAGCTGTATACATTTTGTGAAAGCATTACATTCAAATACAGTCAGTCATCCAGCCGTGTTATTTATTTATTTATTTATTTATTTAATGTGCTCTGATGCAAGTCAAACTGCAAGCGATACTCTACTCTATTACGGTTCTCCTTTAGCTGGTCTTCCCCCTTCCTGTCTAAGCCCTTTGGTTCTGCGCCTGTCTTTGTGTCAGTCCGCATTCTTTCTTGCATGATGTCAGATCCGTGCCCGCATGTGTTTTCCTCTCTCTCTCTCTCTCTCTCGCTCTCACTCACTAACAGCTGTTTGTGTGTGCATGTGGGTATGAGTGAGTGTGTGGCCGCAAATGTGGGAGTGGGTTCAGCATGGCCTGCAAGCTTATCCAGTGGCTCAGTCGCCAACATCTGCAGCACCGGGGCACAGTGCGAGCTCATCTCCTGCTCTCACTTTTATTCATGAATGATAACAGCACATTCATTTGTATTGTTTTTACCTGGTATATGATTCCCCCTCATATTTCATTTATTCCCCAGATGTTTTAGGGTAGATTTTGAAGAAGAAAAAAATAATAAATCTTGTACCAGAGAGTCGTACAGTATTCTCGATTCTGATTGGTCAGATGGTGTGAATAAATTTTTACAAGGTGTTAGCAAAATGTAACTTACTTAATGAAACATCCTCGACATCAGTGGTTGTGTGACTTGCATCTGGCATTTCTGTCAGAGCCGCTGTTCCATACAGCCTGTCCCAGACGTCTCCGTACATGCAGTAGAGGAAGTTCACACTTTTTCATCATACTGAAATTATCATCATGGCTCGATTGAAAAGCACAAGGTATACAGTATGCATAACTTCAGATGTGTTAACGGAGGTCCATCATGAATTCGAGAGACTCTTGCTAACCTGGTCCTGGAGAATCCTCTAACGAGCACTTTTGTTTTTAAAGATTCCCCTGCTCCTGTTCAGTAAAGCCTGTTTAAATAGCTGATTAGTTATATCAGGTGTGTTAATAATTAAATAGTTAAAAATGTGCACTAATGAGAGCAGGTGGATCTCCAGGAGCAGTATTGTAAACCAGTGTAGGGTCGCCTGCCCGGCCCCTCTTACTGTTCTCTCCCTGCTCCATCACACACTCCGAGGCTGTTAATTAGATGATTAGTTAAATCAGGGGTGCTGGAAGCTGAGTAAACTTTCCGAAGTGTACTTCACAGGGTGCTCCCTACTCATGTTAGTGAAGGGAACTTCAAAATACACCATTCGGAAACACTCCGCGAAGTCGCCAGCGCAGACGTCACGTCCTCTGTGCTCGTCCTCCATGGTAACATAAGCACCTCGGATACCCGTCACTACTGCTGA
>JAOTQY010000003.1:4151536-4163095 GCA_026413445.1 Dolichallabes microphthalmus
TCTGTAGCCCACGAAGAAGGAAGCTTGTGTTCCTTACAGCAATAAGATAAATGTTTTTCTAATCATCTTAACTGCTTTGAATATGTCTAATCTTCACAACAGGGGCTCTGTGAACAGCTTAAACAGCTGTATGTCATATAAATTATGTCCCATAAGCAGTTAAAATATCTGTCAGTGTTTATTTTCTACTCCGTTCCCTCAGGAGTTTATCCGGCACTTTCACGTGATGCTCCCCGAGGACGTACAGGCCATGCAGGAGGACATCAGACGCTACATCTGCCAGGCGGACCTCGCCCCCGATGCCGTTCAAGTGGGCCGCACGATGGTATGACTCCACCTTTCAGTATTCGATGAACGCAGCGAAAACGTTACCGTAGTGGAATTTAATTTCTTTTAATTTAAGTGAATCAGGTATCCAAGTGACTGCAACCCATAGCTGTAGCATGACACACAGTACACACTTTTATTAGTCGCATTCCTAGAGAGTGTGTTGGTCACTAACATAGTGTATGTGCGGGCCAGGTGTTCATGCGTGAGGTGGCGCGCCAGAGACTGCAGGATCTGCTCCATCGGGAGGTGCTACGGAGGATCGTCAATCTCCAGCGGCGTTTCCGAGCTGTGCGCGAGAGGAAGATCTTCCTCAGGATGAAACACGCGACCCGCCTCATACAGGTAAGGCACATGTCTCTTAAAAACGACACAGCTTCCTTCTTCTCTGCAGGTGCGATTCTATGTTTTCTGTACTCTATAAGAGCTTCCTGTGTTCCTTCTGGTTCGTCGGCGCTTCGCATCTGAAGAGTAATATTTTTGGTATTTTTGTGCTGTTCTTACGAGCAGGAACTGAGCTACTGAACATGTGGTGAAGCTTTGCTTGATGGAACAATAATAAATATGGCTAAAGTGGAGAAAAGATCTATGGAAATGTAAATATTGTACTAGCAATCAAAACCTTTCATCATGATGTGTTATTGTAACGTCAATCCTTTGAGAAATCAAATAATTTTAAATATTTCACTCATATTTCATTCAGACACTAATGCATTTAATTTGATTTCTTTTCCAAATTACTGCCTCTAAAAAAACTGATGGAAGGATGCCTAATAAACTTTATGCCTGTCTGTAATGTTTATAATAATTAAAAATAATAATAATAACAATAATACATGCCCAGATGTTAAGGGCACTTTTACATCTATTAGTCTTGTTGCAGAGCCTTACTGCTTAATTCAATTCAGTTTTATTTATATAGTGATTTTTATAATGGCCAAAAGCGACAGCAGCAAGGGGGGGGGGTGATTTGGGTGATTATCAGATAGATTGATCTGTAGTCCTACTGCGTGTTAAGCGGCTGGATGTTCAGTTTAACAGGAGTCATGTTTAAGTTAATATGAAGTACAGTTTCGTTATTGGAGGATAGGATACATTACCGTTTCTATACACTGGAACTGGGAGACACAGATCTTTTCCAACACAAAACCTGGCATCAACTCCACAGAACACCTTTGGGATGAACTGGAACTCCGATTGCACCCCAGACCTTCTCATCTAACGTTAACTCAATTCAATTTAGTTCGATTCAGTTCAGTTTATTTATATAGCGATTTTGACATTGGCCATTATCACAAAGAACAGAATAAAAAAAATGTTTTTTGACTCAAAAGTTAGTTTAAAAAGTGTGAGGAAATGAGTTATAATTATAATCTTTTTTTCCCCCTGGGAAAAAAAAACTCCATTCAATACATACAGTACATATAGTAATTTATTATATAAGGAAAGAGATTGCCTGAAATATTATTTTGAACCTTCCTTTTTTTCTCATTTGGGTTAACTGTCCAAACATCCAGAATGCATTGCTTTTCTACAGTGCTACAGCTCAGCCCTTAGACTCATTTTGTGAATTGCAGTTGTACTAAAAAAAAAATTAAAAAAAATTGAATGCAGCCCGAGACCCAAAACACATGGCATGCTTGGGTCAATTCCTGCAGTCATATTTGATTCAGCATTAAAATGCTTTCTCACGGCAATTGACTCGTCTAAAGTTCATTTGGGCGGTTATTTTGGCGCAGCACAGAATGTGATGTTTTCTCACCTACGGTAGGGTTCGTTTCAAACGGACTAATAACTGTAAATCCCCTGAAAGCACCCGATTTGCATTATTTCTCTAATGTACAGGATTGGTGGCGGAGCATCCAGGCCAAGCAAAGAGACGAGCAGCTACAGTATGATGACAACGTCAGACAGGGGGCAGCAATCTGCTTACAGTCAGCCTGGAGGGGATTCCAAGAGCGCCGCAGATTCCTGATGTGGAAGGAAGCAGTAGCAATAATCCAAAGAAACTGGAGACTGTGCTGCTACAGACGCGGTCAAGCTGCTGTCATCATCCAAGCCGCCTGGAGAAGCTACAAGATCAGGGAGCAGTACCTCCATCGACGTCATATCATCATTCTCTTCCAAGCAGCGTGTCGAGGTTGTTTGGCAAGGCAAAGGTAAGCGAGTCCTCTCAATACAGAGACCTGCTTTGTTTAGATGTGTTGCTCAACAATACCGGACCCTAAAATATCCTGGATCAGTCCAATCCGTGGCCTAAGCTTGTTCATGCCCAGATCTTATTGGTAGTCGGCCAAGCAGAAATCTCCGGGTTTATAGAAACACTGAGCAGTTTGTTGGGAGAAGTTTAATGTTGTTTTGGTCCTGTTTCAGTTGGGTAAATGCTTATTTTATGCAATTCTTTGATGGTTTTTTTTTAATTAGTTGAAGTGTTATTTCAGTCTTTCAACATCCTCAGCAGCTGTAATCAGTCTTTTTGGTATCTTTCAAACATATAGGCTCGGGGAACTGAAAGAGCAGAAGTTGAAGGACACACAGCTGCTGAATGGACAAACAAGCCCATCATCTCCAGAGGAAGAAAAACTAAAGATCATGGGTCTGGATGTGAGCATGTGGGAGGACCGTTCATTCGAGGAGCGAGAAATGAGTGAGGCCGAGGCTCCCCAGGAAGACTTGCATCAGAAGGGTAAATGGATGCAAGGAGAAGAGACGGAAGCACAACCACAAGCTCAAGTGGTGATCAGAGAGCGAGCACGGCCATTCGATGACTCCAGCACGGGCCTGAAAACACGGGCTAAGAGAGAAAGCCGGCGTATGAGGGAGTTGGAGCAGGCCAAGTTTAGCCTGGAGCTTCTTAAGGTGCGTTCCACAGGGGGAACATCTCCGTCCGAGGAGTTCCCCAGTGATGGTGCACTGTCACCTCAAGGCACTCCAGATAGCCAAAGCTCGAAAGGAAGCTTTGAGCTGGTTAGTATGGATGACTATGCAAAAGAAAAACCTTCATGTGATGAGTCGGGGGACCTTAACTCGTCTTTTTCAGCACCTCCCCTACATGAAGTGCTTTCTAGGAGCCCCACGCTCGCATTTCCTTTTGAACCTCAGTCGCCTGCCATTCTCAAAGCCGAATCAGACAATCTTCCTGCTTTGTCCAAACTGGAGAACTCTCTTCCTACTTTCTACGTTCCTCCACAAGAGAAGAACTCTGTATTTGCAAAGTCTAGTATGAACTCATCCGCCTCACAGCATCAGAGTCCAGAAAAGCCAGTAAAGGACGGAAAGCCGTTGTCGCACAGACCGGTCGTGGTTGTGATTAGCATGCAGAAGGATGGCTTGCCTGATGCCTTGTCTGATTTGAAGCCACCAGATGTAAGAGAGCCTCCCAGCCCGGTGCACGGTGAAAGAACCACCAGGTCTATGCTGGAGAGGCTTGAGAAGCTCAATGAGGCCAAACAGGAGCGGCAGAAGCACCTGCAAGAGCAGAATGAAAGGGAGATGATGGAGCAGATCCGGCAGCAGAAGGAGATCCTGGAGAAGCAACGCAAGGACTTTGCCCATATTGAGAGAGAGATGTTTGAGAAGCAGAGAGGCGAGGCCCTGCAAAGGATTGAGCAAAGTAGGCAAGAAAGATCCAGAAAGTCCTCATACAGAAGTGTTCCTATAGCACAGCCAGAGCCTGATCTCATCTCACTACAAACAAAAGACAAACAGGGTACACCGTCCAAAACAAGAGAAAGACCAAAGGGCAAACAGAATGTCTCAGATGGATGGTCTCCAAAACTTACCTTAGACTCTCATCAGGTTGCCCCCAAAGAAGCCCAAAAGAAACCACCTACCTCAAGTGTCAACATTAACATGTCCGAGCGACGTGGAGATATTTTTTTTTCTCCCAAGGACAAAGTTTCCTTCTCGACGTAAGTATCAATTTTTATTTTTTTTTAAATAGCATGCTGCCGTTCCAAAATAGTAGAAACTAATTTTGCGGTAACTTAATAGACGCCTGTGTTACAGGTTTGAAAAGGAAATTACCATTAGAGGGAAGTCTGCAGGAGTTCAGAAGGAGGCCAGAACCTCAGATATCAAATTCCTGAAGCCTCTCAAAGGCCGTGAGGTGAGACAGAAAAAAATAAAATAAATCTTAAGCACATGACTGTTATATTCGACACCACTGGCTTTGTATAGTGTTTTAAATCCTCAGGAATTTCTATTGTTATTACTCACGAGTGCATTTTGTATGTAATGTAAGAACTGTTAAGGAGAGACCATCTTGGATGACGGGAGCACCTGCTTACACAGCGGGGTTCATCACAGGAGCGTTTTTTTTTTTACTTGTGTTGTTGTTATTGTTTGGTTGATCAGGTTGCCAGACCAGGCCATAAAAAAGCCCGCATGGCGCGGACACGCTCAGACTTCCTGACCCGCGGTTCAAATCCTCCAGGGGAGGGGGAGTCAGAGGAGGAAGAATACGATGAGACCCCTCTGTCCATTGGCCCACCCCTCCCCAAGCAGTACTCAGAGGGGGGGACACTAGACGCATGTCACAGTGACTCTGAAATGGTAATTAAACGGCCCACGCTTCCCAAAAAAAACGCGTCCCTCTTACGGCGCCAGACCCGACAGCGTGGTTTCTCTCTACAGCTAACCTACAGAATCTCCTAGACCTTCTGTACTCACCGCTTAAAGAGCTGCCGCACTGTGGATTTCCCTGAAGCCTCTCAACTGTACACTGTAATCTAGGAAACATTTCTTGAAAATCATCCTCATCTGTGATGGCAGAAACAATAAAAAATGTTTTTTTAATAATATCTAAAATGTGATGGACACAAACCCAAATTATTTCTCAGGCCATTTATTAGTTTTGAATACTGTAGATTGTGATCTGGGCATTGTTGTACATCTCAGCCACACAGATGTGGATTAAACCAAGAGTGTTTCCGCTTCTGACTGTTAAAAACCCGTTTTAACCCAACTATGCTTTACATTCTGATTATTGCACTAGATTAGACAGTAACCGTCATTGTAGCTCTGGGTTTGCCCACAATTTGCGTTAGTCTGAGATTCCCGTGGCTCAGCACCCAGAATAATCACCACTTGCATGCTCTTTAGATGCCAGCTGTTTCTCTGTTCCTCACCGGTACTGTAGTTTCCTATAAGCGCCAGGAGCAGGACTGGTGTCTCCTTTGGCCTTCCCTTACCCTGTAGATTTATTCACAGCCTCTCACCATCTTTTATCTTGTCTTCTGTTGCTTTCACACTTTTTCCAGCAAATGTTTCTCATTGTATTGAATTGTAAGTTCTTTGAGTGTCCATTTGTTCATTTTGTATTTAATGGAATACTCCAGTGTTTCAAGTCACTTTGGATGAAATGCTGTACTGTAAATGTTTAAATCTTTTCAGTTGTGTATGTGGATTATTTACGGCAAGAATTTCAACAACAACAAAAAAAAAACCTACCTACAGTAAAATTCTAAGGGCAATTGTTCTCTACGTTATTAACTGGTGCTTTACTTCATCAAAAAAAAAAAAGATTAATGCATATTTGTAAATATGTCGAAATTTAAGTTTTGGTCCAAAATAGCAGCAGTCAATTTTCCGTCACAGAAATCTATCTGTTCTTGTAGATCGCACGCATTTCTCTTCTTTTTTCTTTCTTTCTTTTTTTTCTATTTTTTCTTTCTTAAGCCAAAGCAATTTTGTATGTAAATCTGTCCAATTCATTTAACATGAATAATCTCCAGAATTGCTTTTTATTTAATCATAGGTTAAAAGTAAAGAACGGTATTGGTCAGACGTCCCCTTATATTATTTAAATTCAATTAACAGCTGTCCTTAGTCATGTTGAAATTCCTGTCTGTGGTAATCATACATGCACTACAGAAGCTCAGAAGTATGAGCTATAAATCATCAATAGTGGTAATGATAGTGTTAATTATAGTGAAAAAAACTGTTCTGTTGTGCGTGAAGAGTATTTGATTATACAGTAATGTTCGTATCTGTTGCGAGTTTTTTTTATATTTATTTATTTATTTTTAAACATAACCCGAAAGCACAAATAACAGACGGCTCTGTTATCAGTTTAAACAAACTGCTTGGTCATTTCTCAGCCGTCCACATTCCTCGGAGAGCAGAAGAGGCTGATGCATAAAGCCATGTCTTCTGGGGACCTCGGCAAGGGTGACTCGCTGAGGAAGATTTCACATGGAGACGGGAGGTCGGAAACCAGGCTTCTTCTTTTTTTTTTTTTTTTTTTTGTTCAGCTATTTTCCCTCTGCAAGTATCAAAAATAATGTGTGTGTTTTGTGCTCAGGGTTCGGGGCAAGATGAGGTTCTGGGGGAAGACAAAGCAGGGAGAGAAGAAAACATCCAGAGACAGACTGATGTATGCCGGTGATTCTCTAGACGGGGACTATCCTGATACTGCACTCCTCGTGGCGGAAGGTGAGATGATGGTTACAAGTAATAAAACAAAATGTGTTTTTATTTATTTATTAATTTATTTTATGTAGATTCTTGTGTTAAAGACTGCTTTTTTTGTATGTGTGTGTGTGTATGCAGGAGAGTCCTTGTCCCCTCCTAATAGCCCTGAATTCAGCTCCCTGCCAGAGTTCAAGGAGAACAAGGAGCCCTCGCCCAAAGTGAAGCGGCATCGCAGTGTAAAGATCAGCACTGCAGCTCTAGAGCCCGCCCAGTGGCAGAACGACGCACTACAGATCCTCACTTGTGCAAACGACTACAAGAGTATGAACGAGTTCCTCATGAAGAAGGTACAGTACCGCATGCATGTAAAAATTCTTCTCTGAGTTAATTAATTACCTTAAAATCAGAATCAGTACATAATGTACCTAATGTTTCACAGATTGCTGATCTAGATACGGAGGACAGTAAGAAAGACACGATGGTGGACGTTGTTTTTAAAAAAGCACTGAAGGAATTCCGCCTGAACATTTTCAACTCTTATACCACCGCTTTGACTGTGAGTAATTTAACAAGCGACTGATAAACAGTGAATTTTTGTTTAAGTATCACATTTGTGAAACTTTTCTCCACATTTCATATTTCTGTTGCCTTAAGTCACTCAGAATACAGTACATTAGAGAAACAGTTCAAATGGTTACAGTGTCTTTAATACTAATACTAATAATTGACATAACTTTATAAACATTTAAAATGGTAGATTTGATATCATCTCAGTCAGGTGCTGTACAGTTAATTGCAAATGTTTTCATCCCCCATAGTTTTGACGGGAATATGCATTATTATTATGAAATGTATTAAAATAAAAAAGAGGAAGTGCAACCAGCTATAATTGTATCTATAACTTGCATGTTTTGGTCATCTCTTTTGCTTATTGTTTCGTGCAGATGGATGATGGAAAGAGCATCCGCTATAAAGACCTACACGCACTGTTCGAGCAGATCCTAGAGAAGACGATGCGTCAGGAGCAGAGAGACTGGAGCGAATCGCCCGTTCGAGTTTGGGTGAACACCTTTAAAGTGTTCTTGGACGAGTTCATGACGGAGTACAAGCCACTGGACAGCAGTATGAACAAGGTAACTGTTCTTACATAAATTGATCAAGAATTCATCTCTGACTGGTCAAATTCAAAACTAAGGAGAATGTCCGCTGGCTGTGCCGCCCATCAAACATTTCTCACAGATGTGGAAGCACACACTTCGTATAGAATGTCTGCTTTTCAACTGGATCGAAGAGGTCCAAACCAGATCCAGCACCACAATGATCCTGTACACAAAGTGAGCTCCATGAGGACATGAAGAACTGTTTAATGTCCCACACAGAGACATAACTTTAACCCAACTGAACACCTTTGGGATAAACTGGAGGCTCCTCACCAACATGCACTACATTTGCCAAAAGTATTCACTCGCCTGCCTTTACATGCATACGAACTTTAACATCCAATTCTTAATCCATAGGGTTTAATATGATGTTGGCCCCGCCCTCTTCGATTCACCTCTGCTGGGAAGGCTTTCCACAAGGTTTAGGAGTGTGTGGGACTTTGTGACCATTTGTCAGGTCAGACACTGAGAAGGCCTGGCTGACGGTCTCCGCTCTAATTCATCCCATCAGGTTGAGGTCAGGTTTCTGTGCAGGCCAGTCAAGTTCTTCCACACCAAACTCACTCATCCATGTCTTCATGGACCTTGCTTTGTGCACTGGTGCGCAGTCATGTTGGAACTGGTGTGGGGTTGTTTTTCAGGAGTTGTGCTCCAACGAAAGGAACTCCTTAATGCTTTACACTTTTTGGCAACAGTTTGGGGATGGTCCCATCCTGTTCCAACATGACTGCGCACCAGTGCACAACGCAAGGTCCATAAAGAACACCTTTAGGAGGAATTAAAGCGGAGACTGTGAGCCAGGCCTTCCCGTCCAACATCAGTGTCTGACCTCACAAATGATCTTCACAAAGAATGGTCAGAAAATTCAAATAAACACACTCCTAAACCTTGTGGAAGCCGTTCCCAGTAGGAGTTGAGAGTTGAAGCTGTTTTTCCTTCTTAGAGGAGTGGAGCTTATTATAACTGCAATGTACTCAGATTTTGAACAAGGATATGTAGGTGTAATGGTCATGTGTCCACATACTTTTGGCTAGTTTGACCACTTTTAGCTAAGTAATTAAAATGGCTTTACTACTAATCGCAGGAAATATTTCTTGCCTGTTATTATTATAATCATATATTTTGATGACTGTTTGATTAGTTGTTTTGTAATTGTAGTAGTAAAATGTTGAATTGATTGTGTTTCAGGTCATCAAGCCGGATCGAAAGAAGAGGAGGAAAAAGGACATTGATATTGTGAGTGTGATTACAGCCTGTATTGTGCATTATTGCCTTTTTATTAGACTATTAATGTTTTGTTTTTTGTTTTGCTCACATTTTTATTCTTTCTTTCTTTTATTTTTAACAGGTAGAAGAGCACAATGGCCACATCTTCAAGTCCACTCAGTACAGCATCCCCACCTATTGCGAGTTCTGCTCCTCCCTAATCTGGATGATGGACAGAGCGTGCGTTTGCAAACGTGAGTTTGTGTCGTCTACAGTACCTCATGAACATTGCCATGACCCCGGTTCACTATAATCAAATTGTTTACTGTTGAGCACATGTTGGTGTGTATGTAAAGCAATGCCTACTTCAACTTAACAGCTGCTTTTTATATAATGTCTGACCTTTCTGTATGATGTACATGAGAAATGATTGTAGCTGGAAGGAGACTGAATAAAATGTTTGTTTCGTGTGTAGTGTGCCGATACGCTTGTCACAGAAAGTGCTGTCTGAGGACAAGCAGCAAGTGCAGCAAGAAGGTAAGGAACTATCACATGCAAATGGGAATTAAAATTTGTTCCTTGGACTATCTGAGACACAAGTCATACACGGGCCATCCTGAAACGTATTACATACACCGATCAGCTAACACACCACTAGATCAACTGAATAACATTGAATATGAATTATATACCAGTAAATTTGAGACAGGATCATGGACAACCAAAGGCTTATCTTTACATAAGGGGCCCAAAAGTCCCATAGAAAAGCTAATGAAGCACGAATGGAAAGATATCGGAACACTCGCTGCATCACAGCCTGCCGCGTATGGGGCTTATCAGGCAAGGAGTTCAATGTTGTTAATCTGTTCGACCAAGCATCCATGTAATGCGCCAAACAAATGAATCTGATCAATGGAGGCCCCAGCCTGCAACCAACAGCACCCAAAGAATGCCAGACACCACAGCACCCCCCTGAGGACTCATGGAGGCATGCTCTGAGGGGCCAGAGCTCCCCTGGCTGCTCAAGTGGGAATATTTGGTGTAATCTTTTTTTATGTTTTCATGTTATGGCTGATCTGTCTATTATAATATCACATTATAAAATTATTGGGCACAGGAAGATTTGGCCTCAAAGAGAGCAAAAGCTACATGACACAGTTGTACAGATTCGCCCTTCATAGGCTAAAGATTAACAGGACGAAGAGCGTGATGTAGTCGATAGCATTATAAGGTTGAAAGTTGAATATTTGTAAGCTGTGTACAGATGAAAGAACTGATCTTTGAAAGATAAAGGACTAAAGTGCTGCTGCATTGTTCTTGTTACACAATCAGTAGCTAGTCAAACGGCATTGTGGATAATAGAGCCACACAATTAATCATAGAAAAATCTAAATTACAGCGTGGACCTGTGCAATTATTTAACCACAAAAAGCTGAAATTTATTCCAGGTAATATACCTGATGGGAATTTATGTAGAGTTTTCCAGTAATGTTTTTAATATGTGTGAGGTTAGAAACATTGCCAAAAGTCCTCTAAATGAGATCATTTGTCCAATTATTTGGCCTAGATAAATATATGTTTGGATATAAATTTAATTATATTGCAGTTTAAGTCACAATTGCAATGATGTGTCAGAATTATCACAATGTGATTTATTTAAGAAATTAATAATTAAATTGTGCATCCTTTGTGAGTCATTTAAGAAGCCATTAGCAAAAGTGAAGTCAGATCAACATATTACAAAATAAGTCTTGCAGAATCAGTCATTTAAAAAATATGATTATCCAGTTTGTTCAAGGTGGATTTGTTTATGCACTGTTTTAATTGTTGTTTTGGTGTGTGTGTTTATGGGGTAGTATGATCCTGAGCTATCATCGAGGCAGTTTGGTGTAGACGTCTCCCGTTTGACCCAGGATGACCGATCGGTTCCTCTGGTGGTAGAGAAACTCATTAACTATATCGAGATGCATGGCCTCTACACAGAAGGCATCTACAGGAAATCCGGCTCTGCCAATAAGATCAAGGAACTGAAACAGGGTCTGGACACAGGTAGGGTACTTAAACTAGCTTACTGTATTAGAACAGAGACGTTACCCACCAGTAGTGATGATTGTCAGCATTCCTTATGAATAAAATGATGTATTTTGTCATTTTCATTGTTGTTGTACAGATGTTAGCAGTACAAACTTGGACGACTACAACATCCATGTCATCGCCAGCGTTTTCAAACAGTGGCTGCGTGATTTGCCAAATCCTCTAATGACCTTTGAACTGTATGAGGAATTTCTAAGAGCCACGGGTAAGCGATTAGTACAAGTTCAAAGGCTTTATTGTCATTTCAACCATATACAGTTAGTACACAGTGAGACGAAACGATGTTCCTCCAGGACCAAGGTGCTACATGCAACATAAATTTACAACATAAATTAACAGAAACACTAAACTAGCTAAC
>JAOTQY010000003.1:4300388-4311020 GCA_026413445.1 Dolichallabes microphthalmus
CCAGCAGGAATGATCATGGAAGCAGGTACGGTACTACTACTACCACAGGGCAGCAGCAGCGCCTGACTCCAGTGAGCCGGGCAAGTTGAAATTTTTTTTTTACAGCACATGTTCCATTCTGGGGGGGGGGAAATTGCGTCTTATGGTCCGAAAAATACGGTAATCTCTAACTAATCTTCAACATAAACACACCTTTGTACACCTGTACAACTTTGTACAAAAATACTCAAACTTAAGATATACTTAAACTGATAAAACTTTACTAACCAATAATGTTTTGCATCATATTTCTCCGTTGCTCACTCTGTTAATCTGTTACTTTTACACCACTAGAGGGAGCACTTGCAGTTCAGGCAGCATGCGATATTGCAGACTCGAGACAGAAGTGACATCCTTTGACCTACACAACTATAGCTGATAAATTAGGAAGGCATGCGAGAGCATCACTCGTGACATTATTTCCCTGAAATATCAATATTATTAGGAGCAGAGCAAAGGTTAACTTTCTTGTTCTCTTCTTCTCAGGTTTTTAATTCAGCGTTTTTTTTTTCCTCTTTGATTTTGTTACAATTCAGTTTTGTCACAATTCTAAACTTCTCAAATAATTTGCTTCAACCACATACACAGGATGCAATTTGAATATTTTACCTGTAGGATTATCAAAGAACTGCAACCACCTTTTTTACCACCTGAAATGCATTTATAAAAACAAAAAACAAATATAAAAATGAAAAAAGATTTTGAAGTTTGTTCGGTGATGCGTAAATGCTTGTCGATGGACTGTGCGAGGAGGAAACCTGATTATCCAGAAGAAACGTGCTTGGAAAATGCAAAATCCACCCAACGGACCCCA
Source organism: Dolichallabes microphthalmus (assembly GCA_026413445.1). Taxonomy (NCBI): domain Eukaryota; kingdom Metazoa; phylum Chordata; class Actinopteri; order Siluriformes; family Clariidae; genus Dolichallabes; species Dolichallabes microphthalmus. The sequence continues at coordinate 4,301,242 of JAOTQY010000003.1, forward strand.
GAGACGAGATTCGAACCCGCAACCCTGGAGAGGATGCTCGTGCCTTAACCAAAGAAACTCGTTACATTTGCAAAAACTGACATTACTAGTTTCTTCACTCCACAAGATATGAAAGGCCGAGATGAAAGGCCGTTCTGCCATTCTCCAATAAACAACCTACTGGTCCTGAAAATGTATGTTGACATTCTGTTTCTGCTCCGCACTGACGATGCCGGCGAGTGATTGTTGTAGCTCGCACTGATGTCTGCCTGTGCGTCGCTGGAGACGGAAGTGTGATTGAACTTGTTACGGGGATTAGAGGTGCTAAACGGGAGAGACGAATTCGGAGAGGCAGAGGAGACGGATGAAAGTATAGGGGAGAGAGATGAAAGCGTACGCCTCCACGTTGGCTGCAGGTGAGCGAGCGGATCTGAAAATTGCCTTTTGTCTGAAGCGTGACTCCACCACTTCAGACAGACTTGGCGGATCAGGAGGATGTCGTTAAGCGCTTATCCTTTGTTCTGGAAGAAGATGGAAGGTAGATTTTATATTTTAGTTTTAAGTAGCCAGGAGAACACTGATTAATCTGCAAGCATTTATGCATTAATGGCTTAAGGAGATGTTCATAGTGCAAGTGCAAGCTCACTGAGAGAGAGCTAGAAGGTAATACAGTCATGAGGAGGTCACACTGAGGCATAAAAGCAGCCAGACACTTTACTAAACTAACCTGAGGGAACCTCAAGCAGCAACCTGACTAGGGCTGAAACCATTCCTCGAGTAACTCGATTACAAAAAATTAACGAGGAAAAATCTTCTTTAAAATAAGAATGTACAGTACAGCACTGTAATGCACTTAACTCATCTCAGTCAACTTTAATACCCCTATGTCACCCACGTGGTTTTGCGCGGCTGGCCGGAAGTACGGTTCATCACGATTCACCGCGAGTTTTGGCGCTGCGATTACGTTTCCAACTTTCCGCGCGGATAAAGAAAAATTAACACGTTAGAAAATTTAACGTTACATTTTTTTGCCGGCCCTCGTGGAAGCTCGCGGACCTTCGCAGAACTTCGCGGAATGTTGGCCAGCAATTGCAGCAGCTCACGCCGCAATTGGTGAGATAGGGGTATAAGCTTTTCTAAAAAGAAAACCAATTAATCTTTGTTTCTCTTATATATTTTACGTTGCCGTTCAATTAAACAAAAGTACATTTTATCCGATTACTCGATCAATCGAGACAAACTTCACGTTCAATGTGCAGAGCAGAAAATAATAGCAGAGGGTAAATAGAGGAACATCGTCAACATAAAGCATGGTCTATACTGCGTGTCTTCCTGTTCACGGTTACTTTAAGCTCTCTGAAAGGATAGAAAGAGATTTTGCTTATGAAGTATTGCGTTTCACAGACAATGTCTGGGTCACCGATTCAGCCACGAGGTAGAAAAGCTTTTCACTCGGGCTGAATAGAATCATCTGGATCCAATAAAGCGGATGAATAATGCATGGGCAACAGGGCTGACGCTGCATGTAAATCATCCCTCATGCCTGGGATCGTCTTCCTTCTTTCCTATCCAGAGTCCCACCTTTAAATGTCCCCATGTTTATTGTGTTGACGCTGCTCGGCGAGGATGGTCAGAAGCAGGCCAGTGTTTGCGTGGTTGATGTAGCGTAGCTGTGCCACTTTAGCAGCGAGATCTAAAAGACTGTGTGAAGGTTTTTTTTTTTTTTTTAGTTGCAGCACAGACATGGTGATGCTTTCAATCTATTGTGCACGACATCCGAATACAGATGGCTGTCTATCCCTCCCTCAGACTGCCACTCTTCTCCGCTCGTCCTCTGGAACACCATTTAAAATCCAATTTGGGGTCAATCACCGTACACTCGCCGCTGTCCTACACGGAGGAGGGGCTGCAGGACCGGGAGAGTGGCATTGGGAAAACCGCTTATCAACGTTAATGGGCTGTAATTTTTGCTGCTTTTCCGTGCAGTGTCAGTATTATTACAAGATTAACAGCGAGCGTCTGCTCTTCCCGGTTCATTCATTCTGCATGTGTAATTTATGTCCTCTGTATTAGAGCAGCGCCATGAAAGTCCAGCCAAGACGCCCTGGTCTTCTTTAGTGTATGCTGGGAAAATTTTTGCTTTCTAGGCCAAGCGTATTTTTTTTATTAACTCTGGAATGGCACCAAGTGTCCGGATTCCTTCGCCATCAGCCAAGCTAAAATGAGGTCCAGGGTGACTCACTGGCTGACGCACCACGGAAGATAATGGTAGGCTTGGAATAAATATAGACTGGGATAACTTGTTGAGGGATAAATAGCGTTGGTTGGCATACACTGGACAATTCCAGCTGCTTTCTGTTAATGCGTAATTCCGTAAATGCCAGTGTGTCTGTGTCAAGTTTGATAAAACGTTGTTGATGAATAGATGGGGGAATTCGGGTCATAAGAAAGCAAGTAGGCAAGATGGCGTAGGGATAACACAGATAACGCGCACCTCCAGGGTCGGGGGTTCGATTCCTGCCTCGGGTCTGTTTGCAAGGAGTTTTTGTGTTCTCTCCGTGCTTGGTGGGTTTCCTCCAGGTACTCTGGTTTACTCCCACAGTCTAAAGACCTCCAGATTAGGCTAATTAGTAGGGATGAACCGATACCGGTATCTGGTATCGGCCTCGATACCACATTTTCTAAAGTACTCATACTCGTTAAAAGACTCCAGGCCTCCTGCGATCCTGTACAGGATAAGCAGTATGGAGAATGCGTGAGGGAAAGCAAAAACGGTGGTACCTCAGTATATGAACTTAAGAATTAAGAATTTCCACCTTAAGAACTGAAATTGTGCAAGAAGTTTGCTTCGGCATACGAGCGACTGAACGAACCGAACTCTGACTAAGTTGCGTGTACGTCCGGGACCCTTTCAAAACTGTTTTGTGTCGATGGAAAGCCAAGCGCAGAGTTTACAAATTTTTTTTTTTTTTTTAATTAATGAAGACATCACACCATGGGTTCATATGTTATATTTATATTTTATATTTAACTTAATTTTCATGTCTTTTCTAAATGTCTGAATGGTTTTTGTATGCAAAAATATGATTAGAGTGTTGGAAATTGGTAACATTGGTAATATTTTTGGTTATTTGGAACGGATTATCCGCATTTACAATATTTCCTATGGGAAGATGCGTTTTGCAATATGCCTTAAGAGCCTTATTAAATTTGTATGCTGAGGTACCACTGTAGAGGTTTTGAACTGTTTGTGGATGTTGATTTGTTATCCCCCCCCCCCACCCACCCCTGTACTCACCTTTCCTATTTACCAGATGCATATCGGCCCCTCCGTGCACTGAGCATCTTTGTCTTAGAGCTCTAACGTCTGCATATTACACAGGTCGAGGCTTCGGTCTGTGTCGTTACGATCTAATCAAAATATCGGTGTGCCAGCAGAATTTCTGGCAAAACAAATAGGCCGTGGTGCACAATGCCTTCCAGTGGTCTAGGAGCCAAGTAAAGCAAAAACAAATCTTCTCATTCTTTACATTGGACGGGTCATATTGATTTTTTTTTTATTATTTTTTTTTAAACACCTTTCCAATTTCTTTTTCGAGAAGGTATATCATCAAAGGTGTTGTTTTGTGGGAGCATGCATTAAACTGGACACCCAGACAAAGTAGTTTTTAGCCAACTGGCGAAAAATAACCGTCGTTAGTTTATGAGAGTCGCACATTTTCAGCCCTTTGAACTCGAGTTTGACAACTGCAGTGACAGCTTGTCTCCACCAGGGGCAGTTGGAGGGATCAGTCCCAGTGGATGTATCTCATGAGCAAAGTAGTCCAATTTTCAATTGTCATCGGCAGCTCGATCCTATTCGTTCTGGATTCTTTAAGGCTTCTTGATGGTGTAGATGCTTGGACGTTGTCAGAAATAAAGACTAGGATTTAACAGAAGAGTAGCAGCTTTAAGAAAGAATCCTCATTGTCTGCAATCTTAATTGTCATCAGTGATCACCGGAGCTCCCCAGTCACCAGCTTAGTCTCAAGCTTGTTACTGTGGACGAGTGGGAGAAGTGACGGTGAAAATTGGTGACTAATTAAAAGGTCTTCGTCGCGGGACAAGCTTTTGCGTAATGCATTTTTAATCGATTTGTGTTCTCCCGCTTCAAACGCTACAAAAGGCCACATCTGGTGAACATGCTCTCCACATCACGATACCACTTCTGCTGATTTTTATTTCCGTTAACCAGACAGAACGCATTTTAAGCATAGTGCTAAATCTTACGAATTCAGACCACAAGAAACCTCATGCAACTGATGCTCTGCAGTTCTTGCCTTATTTTTATTCCGTAACGAATTACATCATCAGAAAAAAAAAGGACACAAAGGAATGTTCTGTGGTCTTGTGTTTGGCAGTATGGCTTATGTGTTTGGTTTGGCCCGGACCAGGATGACAAAGGACCCCTTTATGAGAAGCACTGAGAGAGCGTTCTCCTGTGGGTTTGTGTGTGTTCGAGTGCCAGAACTGCCCAATGGCTCTCTTGGGGGGGGTTGTATTTGAGCGGCTCATTTCCTAAAGAACATTTAGTGCTGTATCAGAGCCAAGGAGCCAAACTTTCGAGTACGTCCTCAGCATTCACGTCACATAGTATGTCCATTTTGTTTGGTGAAGAAGGTGTGAGGTTCTGCCTAAAAGCATGTTGAAACTCTTCCGCGACAGTCGATCAAACCTGGCTGTGCGCCGGAGTCTGTTCCTGTCTGTGTAATCAGAACCCCAATGCGAGCTCATGATCCATATACCCTGCACACAGCAGATGGTCCCGGTCAGAGAGAGATGCATGGATGGTGTAGAGAGAGAGAGAAATGCTCTGTGCATAAAACCGTAGTGTTAGTGGCCCTGGGATTTGAGTCGATCGATAGCTGGTGGATCAGGTTAAGCAAAGGAACTGCTGTCGCTGCATCTCTGTGTTAACACTACAAGAGGCCAGAATACTTTTTCTCTATTTCTCTGTCTCTTTTTCTATTTATGTCCCTCTCTCTCTCTCTCTGTTTATTTCTGTCTGTCTTTCCTGTCTGTCAACTCTGCACTACCTAGGGCCGTCGATCTTGATTCTTATCCTGTCGCTCATTCTAGCTGTCTCATCAGCTGTTCTCCTTCAGCCTATTGATTTTTTATTTTTTCTCCGTCAAAGTCTCCCGTTCGGTCACTGCAGTCAAACCCCACCCCCCTTCACCACATGTGATCAGGAGGTTAAAAGACAAAGCAGCGTAATGTCAATGTAAATAACTTGCCTCCTTTCCCAGTTTGTAAATGTAACCATTTTGGCGTCGAATTGTTAAGGACAATTTGATCAAGCTTTTCCTGTGTAACAGATCTGGTTGTATGCTTTGTGCAATTTAACGCCATCTTCAGAATGATGGAACTGTTTATTTATGCTCGCACATACACATTTGACCACACCTCCCCACTGCCGCAGGTTCCTCGATCGTCTAGACGCTTTTATCCACTACTGCAGGTGTTCTGGTTAACCCCGGATGTTTATGTTCTGGCCCACCTTAACGCCAGCACGTACCCTGACTCCGCCCACCTGCACACACACCTACAGATACATGGACCATGTCTGGCCACTCAAGCATTTCTTTGTTTTTTTTACGAAACGCTTTCTTTTCAACAAATGCCAGACATTTCTATCACATGCATTTGTCTCGTCCCCTGATTGGTTGATTAAGGGAGGTCGAAATTGGGGGGGAAAATGTATTTGTTTCTACTTCAGCATCATGTATTCATTCAGATGCACACATCAGTGACTGTATTTAATAGCATTAACCTAAGTGAAAGTGGACACAAAGCATCCTGCTGCGTCTGTTTGTTCTATTTCGACCCTTCAGCAGGAAGCGCACTCCGGTATTGACCAGGTTCTTTCTTCTCTCCTTTCCTCTCTGCAGCGACAGCCGCTTTGAGCTCCTCGGCGGAGGCAGTCTACAGATCTCTAACTTGACCGAAGAGGACGGAGGGATATACAGCTGCCTGGCAGATAACGCGAACGACTCCATCGAGGCCCGGGCCGAGCTCACGATTCAAGGTAAGTCCAAAGCAGCATGCAGCGTAACCTTTATACGGTGTGATGTGCAGCAGGTGGCTGTTAAAGCGTTAATCTGTTGGTTGGGTGTTCGGCAGCGTCATCACATGGTTTGACTCGAATGGATTGAGATGGATTAGTTGCTCAGCTGCTTCGTCTCCTCGTATGATCCATATTGTGCTTGCAAATGTCTCATGGGATTCACAAAAGCTACCTCTAAATGAGTATTGATGGTTTTTCACTGTGTCCAGATGTTCCTGATGTTTCCCCTAAATCTGCTGTTGATTTGACTGTACATAAGCTGCATTCTATGGATACTGATATGCAATAATGAATGTTGGCTCAAATCACTAAATGAATTTCTAGATGATTTTTTTTTTTTTGTCCAAGTTATTATGTCTCTTGTTTTTTGAGCCCCAGGTTGATGCTGTGTGTAAGAAAGCATTTCAGCGTATGTACTTTTATCGCGAGCGTACTTTTCATCTCAATAGAAGTTTTATGGAATTGTAAAGTTAATTTTATTATTGTTTTATTGAATCAGTTCTTAATTTTGGCACAAGTTACTTTTTGTCAAGTATAGACAGATTGCTAGATAGATGGATAGATAGATATTGTAGATTAATAGATATAGTACTTTATTCATCTTATTTACAGGGTCTTGTAAATGTGTGTGTGCCAAAGTTGGTGCTCCATCTTTGAATGACCTTCATGATTTATATAAAGTCAGGTCCTTGAAGAAACCTCAATCAAATTTGGCTGATCCGAGTCGTCCCTTGTGGTGTGAATACAGGTCCCTACCATGAGGGCGGCGTTGCTATATTCTGCCACAATGCACAACAAACCGCATTTTTAATTGTGTTGATATTTATTTGTCCTGTCTTTGTCTGATGTTGTATGTTGCAGCTGGATGTGGGAACCAAAAGGGTCTTTACAGTATCTAAAGACGTTTTCACATTCGGGACCGGGGATCGTTTTTCTGCGAAAACATGTGACCCAAAGATTCGGCTCATTTTTTTGTCAGTGACAACACATGAGTATTTAAACATGTAACTGGGTCTCTTGTGCGTGTGCAAACAAACACTGTGTATTAGGTGTGATTAAAACAAGCCAATTAGTTTTTCCCCCTATTGTGACCTCATATAAGCTCTGCAGCTCATTTACACAGACACTGAAACGGCGCGTTAGGAAGAGGAGTGAAACATGGAGTTTAACGTGTGAAAGGGTGGTTATCTGAAGGGTATCTAAACAAAATAGTAAAATATGGGACCTTTAACATAGCGCTGATAGTGTAATGTAGTGCAACACTGAAACAATACAAACCGTCAGAATTTCTTTATATAAAAGATGACAAGAGCGTAAAAAAAATGCGTCATGCCAAAACCGACCCCAAGCTTTAAGGCTAAATATTGTGTCCCCATTTCTAAAGTGACAACCAGCAATCTGAGATCGGCTCTACGCATAACTTTACATAGGATCAACACTTGCTATTAAATTGAGCACAATTTAAGAACAACAACATAAAAAAAGCCTGTCATGTTGAGTGTATGGTTTTCTCCAGCTCTTTCCTCCGTTGTGTGTGCTTTCTAAACAGCATTGTTCTGTGATTGGATTGTCTGCTTTCAGCACGCTTCGGCCATGTTTACACAAACAGGTAAAGAACTGGGACTAATGGCTGGAATCGGCGTGACACTCGAGCGAGTGCGACACAAAGGAAGCCGTCTGTAATGCGCACGTACGTGTTGCGTCGGAGATGAAGGGTGCACAGGGAAGCACAAAGTGAGTGTGAAATCAGGGAAATGGCTCCGGACCCAGATCTCCTTCCCGCGCTTCACACTTGATGAGAATGCACAGTGCGATCCCGGGTGTGTGACCGAGAGCCTTGGCGGCTGCGTGGGTGGGAGAGTTATTGTGTGGATGCACCAGTGCAGGGGCCCAGTGCTCACAATTCACAACATGGCAGAGCGATGCCGCGCCAAGGCTTCAGCTTCCCAGTTCCTCTTTTACCTCGTAATTTTCCTTGGCGTTTCGCACAACCCCATGGATGAGCGTCTCTCATGGGCTTTCTTTCAAAAGCGTTGGAACCGATGCGAGGGGCTGTCACCGGACCGAACGATCCAGAAAAAGAAAGAAAGAAGGGAGAAAAAAAAACCCCGCCTTTGTGGTAATGAAGTCCACTCCAGCCAGCTGCATGGCGGGATTGACGGCTCTCTCTGTTTCTGCACAGACGGGACAGAAAGGCGCTTTCAAAACAGCTTTTTCCCACATCGTGTCCAGCTGATTTTCTTTCAGCGCTCTTTAGTATGCACCATGTGGCTTGTTTCTTTTGGATATGTTTGTGCTGTCGCAAGAAATTTCTTTATTTTTTGATCACTTAATTGACTTTACATCAATTGAAACCTGACCCTGTGCCATTTGGGGAGTTTGTCCTGCTGCCAAGTACGAACAAAATTTGTTGATGATTGAAACAAAGCGTAATTCTTGATCATTAGCGAAACCCGTATGTTTTTCTTTTTGTATATATATATAAAAAAAAAAAAAAACAGGGTTGTTTTGGATTTTTTTTAAACGGATGATGGCATGTCGGTCGGTCGCTCGGAGACCGGCTGATGGACGCTTTGCCCGTTCGAGTGCAAGTTCTGTCTCGCCAGCTTTTCTGAAACCGAGGTTAAAGACGAGAGCGACAGATTAAGGGCTCGGAGAAAGGCGAGCCGCGAGGAGGTGCAGGGTAACTGCGCTGCCTTTCGCTTTATTGGAGCTGGCAAGACAATAAATTGGGCCAGAGCTCACAGTAGGTTTTAATTACGGATTGGTGTGATTGGACCTCGAAGTCTTTATAGTCAGGCCCCCCAGTCGCACTAATGGGACTGTGTATGTGTGTGTGTGTGTGTGTGTGTGCCGTAATAAGCCCACATATTTTACCCACAGTATGTTTCAGTGTATTCTAGCCTGCGTGGGAAAGCGTGTAGGTGTCCGCATGCTATGTAATATATATGTATATACTGTACTGTATGTGTGTGTGTGTGTTCCAAGCCTTATAGCGGTTCATGATTTACAAGTTTGCTCTCTTATTAAACTTTCATCACCTGCGTCTGAGTTAACATGCTGCACATGATCGGCTCTACCTCCAGGCCACTGTTTGATGTCGGCAGAGTTGATGTCAGGAGCTGGTTTCTCTCTCTCTCTCACTCACACACACTCACCATGTACACACACACACACACACATCGGGGGTACAGGAGTTTCCAAAATGAGGAGAGCTTCTGTGGAGTTCTGTGTGCTTTTGTTAAAGCTTCTTTACAAATAAAACTAGGTACAAAGTGAAGTTAATAGAGCCAGGTTTAATTGAGTATGCAGCTTTAACCTTCAGTTAATTCAATTGACAATCGATTCACACTTCTTCAATTATTTAGCTAAAGTTACAGATGCCCTAAAATGGACGTACAGTGGAACCTCGGATTACGAGCATAGTTCGTTCCGGAAGCGGGCTCGTATTCCAAAACACGTGTAAACCAAATTTAATTTACCCATAGGAAATAATGGAAACTTAAATTATTCGTTCCACAGCCCAAAAAAATAAATACATAAAAATTAAAAATTAACCTGCACTTTACCTTTAAAAAAAAGTATAAGTGATAACAGGTAAGTGTTTCTGTTTATGCGGCAGGCGCTGTGTGTGTGTGTGTCGCTATGTGTGTGCGCGCGCACGTAATTTGACACCGTGCTGGTTCACAAACAC
>JAOTQY010000003.1:4349063-4360355 GCA_026413445.1 Dolichallabes microphthalmus
TTTCCTGGGATAGGCTCCAGGCCCCCGCGACCCTGTATATAAGGATAAAGCGGTACAGAGAATGAATGAATGAATGATATCAACATTTTTTATTTATTCTTTTTTAAAATGTTGTTACAATTCTAAACAAACTTGCCGAATAAGTCGCTCCCACCACACATGGATGCTGTGCTGCCTTTCAGTGTGTGAACAGTTTAGAGTGCGCAACCTGCAGGATTATAGAGGAACGGGAATGTTTTACCACCTCAAATGAAAACAATAATTTAAATAAAAACGATTTTGGAGTGTGGCAATACAAGAATCACAAAACATGACTAAATCCTCCCATATTCTAATAAACATGTACACATGTATATGGTTGATGTACAAAGTGATGATAAAGTATTTCCCCCGATTTTAAACCTCTCCTTCATACACACCCCTTCGATACTAAGTTGGTCTGCCCATTGCTATAACATTTCATATTTCTGTTTTCATAATCAGGGAAGCGCTTTATATACTCCTGCTGTATAAAGTCTTTATGAAAGTCTACAATGTGCTAACAGCAGTAATTGTGATGCTTTGAAGGGAAATCAGGGATGCCTGGCAGTGAAAACCACATCCTGGTGATCGTTATCATCGTGTCTGTGGGAGGCTTCATCATCATCGCGCTGGTAGTGGGAGCCTTACTGTGTTCACGACGCTCCAACTCCCAGCAGAAGAAGTAAGTACAAGGCTCACTGTAATGGTGATCTGCAGGGGTTAGGTTCTGATTTATTCCACACCCCAATCGCGCACACACACACGCTGCACAGAGTCGAGCTGACACATATCCAGTCCATTCTCCAGGAAGCACGTTTTTGCCCCTGACCACTAAACGATTTATTTGCCCTTCAGGAAACGGGCAGCTTGCAAGTCCAGCAATGGATCTCACAAGTACAAAGGCAACTCTAAAGACCTGAAACCGCCTGATCTTTGGATCCACCATGAGCGCTTGGAGCTCAAACCCATCGACAAGTCCCCGGAGCCCAATCCGGTCATGACGGACACGCCGATTCCGCGTTCCTCCCAGGACATCACTCCCGTAGACAGCACCCTGGATCCCATCCTCCAGAGACGGAATTCGTACCGCGGTGAGACCGTCGTTCATACATGACCCCATCTCTAGCCGTGTGGTCCCGCTTCATTCATTGCTTCTAATCATTTTGGTTTTCTGTTTCTGAAAACCTGCATAGATGTGCTTAAAATCTTTGGATGTCTTGCAAGTGTGTGTGTTTGTTCTCGATGTTTTAATTTTGCTGTTTTTTTTCCTGCAAAAATGCCCTTCAGCCAGTTTAGTTTTGGGCTATCTTTTGAAGTGCTATGTGAATGGATGTTTAGTGCCCCCTAGTGGCGGGGGGGGAAACAGCTTAGCAAACAACAGGCAGTGGTCAAGCCTGGCTCGTTCTCTCAAAGGCTTGGTCCCTCTCTGGTTTGCAGGCCATGAGTCAGAGGACAGCATGTCTACACTGGCAGGGCGCCGGGGAATGAGGCCTAAAATGATGATGCCGTTTGACGCACAGCCCCCTCAGCGTAAGTCCTCCTGGTCCTTCCTTCTAAGGACCCCCTTTTTAAATAATTATTTTTAGCACACAATACCTCTAAGGGTCTATTTGTCCAGATCTGATAATGTAGAATCGTCCTCATGCTTGGTTATGACGATGCAATGTGTTTTATTGCTTAGTGTGTGTGTGTGTGCACGAGCTGTGTATCATACGTAAACAGCGCTCCCCATGTGTTCATAGCTCTGTGTATGTGTGTGTGTGTGTGTGTGTGTGTCCGTGTAAAGACTTGGCCTCTCTGTTATTTATGTCCATCCGCAGCCGTGATTAGTGCTCACCCCATCCATTCCCTTGACAACCATCACCACCATTATCACCTGGGCAGCCTGGCCTCGCCGAACCACAACTATCTGCAACACTCGAGCAGCCCGCGGCCCCTCACCTCCTCCATCTCTTATCTAGACAGGGCCGAGTCGCCAGGTGAGCCACCCTGCAGAGAGGAGAAAAGACGCTAGATCACTGGGGGAGCAGCTCGTGCTGTCTTTTCTTACACTCTGAGGTTTTAGGCTGGGTTCAGAGAGAAAAAAAAGAAAGAAGAAGTGTTTACAGGAAGTGGCAGATCTTGATGAAGTTACAGTATGTGGCGTAAGAGTGATGCCTGAGGTGCACTGCTCTCAAGGGCTCGGCAATTATGATATTGATAACGTGATAGATTAATTGTGTCACAATATGAATTATGTCTATTTCAGATAGAGATTTAGGGATATCTTTTTATTAATTAAAAAAAAAATTACTTTTAAAATATTGTACTTTTTTGTTGCAAATTTTTTAATCTTAATGTTTTGTTTAAATTAAATTAATTGAAATGATTAAAAATGTATGTATATTATAGAAAAGTCTTCAAGTTGAGTCATATTTATGTCATGTTGCCCACTCGTTAAAATGATTATACCCATAAATCCAGCTTTTATTTATCACATATACGTTAGTGCACAGTGAAATTCTTTATGCTTGGAAATTCTACATCCCAGCTTTTTTGTTAGTAGGCACAGGGTCAGCCATTATACGGCACAGACGGGGTTAAGGGCCTCGCTCAAGGGCCCGACAGTGGTGACTTGGTGGAGCTGGGGCTCGAACCCTCGACTTTCTGATCAGTAATTTAGAGCATCAGTAACACACTGAGCCACAACTGCGCCATGAATGATCTTCTGAATGCTCTACAATTATCTCTGAGCCCATACTTGCCCTTGTTGGAGCTTTATCACCTCATATATATATATATATATATACACACACATACTGTAGTGATAATGTTTTACAATATTAAGATGTACATAAAATCTGCCAATGAAACACTAAATATTAGTTGAAAATCAAGGCAGTGTAAGTAAAGCAGCACCTTTTCCTTGCACACCTCTGCTGTGATCAAATAATCCCTGATTCGGCTTTTGATTTGCATTACTTCTACAGCGTGACTGCATTAAGAGCATTTTTTTCCTGAACCTTTAATACGTACTGCTTTCTTATAATCTCTTGCCTTATTCCATATATACAGTAGTCACATGTCCATCAAATTCCATCGCACATAATAGTAGCCTCTATCCTAGCAGTTAGGGATGTGTGTGTGTGTATGGTCATGTGACTCCAGCTGTGATTACAGACACTCCCACTACAGACCTGCTGCCCGCCTCGGCTCAGCCCTCCTGCTCCATCGATCACTCGGAGACCGACGTCAGTTATCACAGCTCAGCGGCCGAGGACGAGCCCAGCTACAACCCCCCGACAGCACACGTACGCCCCACGCACCCTCTGAAAAGTTTCGCAGTGCCCTCCGTGCCCGGCCACGGCTCCGCCTACGAGGGAGTCTCCCTGCCCAGCACGCCCCTGCTCTCACAGACTGGTATGAGGATTCTCATCAAGTGAAATGACATGACCGGTGTTTAAAGGCAGACGAGATATAAAAGGCACCTGGCTTAATTTTAGTGCAAGTGATGATTGTATAAAGGATAGAAAGAAAGAAATCCACATAACACTTGCGAGGTGTTTCTAATGTAAGGGTCGTTCCTGTGAACATTCAGTGAGTCGATCGTTTGATCCTTGAAAATCGACTGATGATGGAGGAGACGCATCTGTCTGTGGGAACCGTACACACAATCATTCACAAACCCTGTACAGTCCTGGTTCTTCAAGCCATTTCACACATGTTTAGGAGTTCCTGGGAGGCCAGCGTTTCATGGCTCTGGCGTAATGAAAAAACTTTCTACCTTGATGCTATCGAAGTGCTTGTGAAACACTGGGATAGTGCATTAGTGTAGCGGGGGATTATTTAGAGAAATAAAGGGAATCTTTACTCGCATAACAGTGCGCTATCAAAAGTCCCAGTTTCACTTGGACTCCCCTTGTATAATATTATAATAAATTACATTAGATCAGGAAATGCAAAGCTAGTTTTGATCGCCCATTGAGCTGACGTTGTTGCCTATCTGGCAACCCGATTAACAGACGAGCATTTGTGTTATGACTGCCATATAATAAACGTCATGATGATTCGGTTGTAACCGTTTCCCGTCCCATACTGTCAAGGCACATCAAACATGTCTGTGATATTTATTTTTAGGTCCTCACTCGGTCAAGACCGCCTCCATCGGGACGCTGGGTAGGACGAGGACGCCGATGCCCGTAATCGTACCCAATGCACCGGACGTTCCAGACAGCCTAATGCTAGAGGAATGCGAGAGTGTGAGTATCCCTGCCTGTCTCTCTCTCTGTCCTGCAACTAGAAGAAAAGTTTTAGTCGAAGCAAAAGCAAGTTTTCCTAGCAGCTTGTTCAAAGTCTTGGTCTCTGATATACAGCGCATGGAAACTGCACAAGTATTCACACCCCTTGTAAAGATTAGTTGCTAAAAATTAGACAAAAAAAGAAAATCGAACCTTTAACTGAGAGAGATTTACTTTAAGGGGAAAAAAAATCCCACAATTATTGGCACCCATGCTTTAACTTTGTTTAACCCTTCCTTTGCCAATAAAACACCTTAAAGTTTGTCCGAGACTATTAACCGTTTAATACGTTATCGTTTCTATAGTAACCGCTCGTTTGCAGAGGCTTGACTAGCGGACACTCGACGTGATCAAATTCAAATAATAATAATAATCCATTTTAAAAGCTTGATGAGCAGTTATGATGATGTAAGCATTCTGTTAGGAGATGTTTATATAACGTTTTTTGAAGGAGTCTCCAGTGTCAGCACTTTTTCCCGACAGAAAGTCTTAACGCTGTTAAACTAGAAAGCCTGTGAATCCTAACTCGCTAAACATCATTTAATCGAAGGTGTATTTTATTTAAACTGTGACACTGTGCTGTATCTGGGTGTTAAAATATACTGAAATTATAATCCGGTTTATCTCCTCTCTCTCACATCTCTGCTCTCTGCCCTCCCTTTTAACTACGAAACCTTTTTTTTTTTTTTTCCCCTTTCTTTTTGCTGCTTGTGAAATCGACTTTATTGCATCCTTTGAAATTTGGTTTGAAACCTGTTATGTTGTCCGTGTTTGTTCCGCATTAATGACAAAAACAAAACAAATCCTGCCCTGTTTGGCGAATGCTTGTGAACGTTTGATTTTGATTTTTTTTTTTAAATCTTTTGGATGATTCTCCTCTCTTACAGTTCCACTGCCTGTCACCTTTATAACTTTTTACCCAAAATTCTATAAATTCCATTCCTGAGTTTTCTCTCCTTCCGCAACACCCATAAAAAAAAACAACCACCCTAAAAAAATTAACCTCCTCGACTCGAAGCCCGTTTTCTTTCCCCTCCCTCCTGCATTAACCCTCTCCCTCTTTCTCAGAAGTACGAGAAGGACGAGCTGTCGGAGGAGATGGCCCACCTGGAGGGCTTAATGAAGGACCTAAACGCCATCACGACAGCCTGAGCACAATCCCTTACACTCTCTCACACGCTACACATACACAAACAGATACACACACACACACACACACACATATATGCGCTTACATTTATCCTCGATTCGCCACGGCATGGACAGAGTTTCTCAGTCCTTTACAGAACCGAATGAGAGAACCTGAACATTTTGGCTCGCCTTGCTAACTCTCAGGAAGGAAACGGCCATCGGTTAAAGGAATGAAAACCATTTTGGGGACTGATTCCTTCGGGAACGTTTTTTTTTCCCCCTTTCCTCCTTTCTTTTGCGCTTCGGAGACGCTGTTTGTTACCTTACTAATATAAAAAAAAAAAAAAAAGGAAGATTACAATATGCTGGTGTTCGTGCTGGTGCTCAAGGCACAATTTACAGTGTTTCATTTGTGCGTTTTTGTATCTCTCTCTCTGTCTCTCTCTCTATATATAAATATATATTTCCACCCGTTCCAGTGAGGTGAACATTGGACATTGTTCCTTTTATTTTCAAAGAAAAAAGTCATTTTTGTATTACATTTTGTTTTGATCGAATGACATCGTTTTTTTTTTTTCTTTTTTAGTACGTCGTCTATTGTGCCATGTTGTTATTATTCTATGTTGTTCTTTTTTTGTATTATTTTATATACATATACACTTATAGATATGTATATAAGGTCAAAACTGCCTCATAGTTCTTTTTCAAAACAGCAATGTTTTCAGAGGAGACTGCGCCAGCCTTACGCTCCGTTTTTCGCTCGAGGTCGGACGGCGCGGCGACGGTATGTCCTCGGTACGAACCGATTTTCTTTTTCTTCTTCTTTTTTTTTTTTTTTAAAGGGAGCTCCTTTCAGAATATATTGCCTTACACTTCTGTCTGCACGGACACTCATCCTTTAAGGAGAAAAGCAAAAATCCACCGCTTGTGTGTCACCTGCCACTGTGATATACAGACTTGTACTGAGGTACGGAGCTGCGAGATCATGAGTGCGCTGGCTGCTAGACTTCAGCTTATGTTCTGTTTCCTGTCAAGTTTTTTTTTTATTTTTTTTTATCAACTCTATTTCATATGGACTGGAACTTGTTAACTGATGTTACGCAGGAAAATGCAGTACACACCGTCTCAGTGTCGGTCCAGGACTGTTTCAGGTCTATGATGTGATCTGTAGACGCGGACATGGAATTATGGGATGTCAAGCGCAAACCTTTTGAACGGGACTCTTGATGGTTGCTTTTTTTTTTTTGCAATTTCCTTTTTGTTAATCTCATGTAGCCATTTTATATGAAGAATTTCAATGTGAATGAAAACATGGCTGTCTGGGAAAACCTGTCAGATATCGCTATGGCAGGAAGAAGAAGAAGAAAAAATTATTATTATAGAAGATTTTATTCTGCCTAAAACCGCATCTAGGGTCTGTGTGCATGGAGTTTGCATGTCCTCCCTGTGCTTGTTTGGTTTCCTCCGAGTTCTTCGGTTTCCTCCCACAGTCCAAAGATATGCAGGGTAGGAAAATTGACATTTCCAAATTGCGCTTGAGTGCTCTGTGACAGATCGGCTTCCCGTTCAGGGTGTACCAAGTCTAATAGCCTCCTGCCTCCCTATGAGCGTTACAGAGATATATAAGTGGCGTTCAAATCAACCCAGGATTTTGTTATTGTGCAGAATAACAGCGTAGTTATGATAGTAATAACTATCTTTATTTCTCTATATAATCCTCTGCTACACTAATGCACTTATCCGAGTGTTTCACTAGTGCATCAAGGTAGAAAGTTTTCTCAGTACCCTGAAGCCGTGATCGGACTGCCTGCTTCATGTCTGAAACGCTGGCTTCCCAGGAACTCCTTTAATGCCCTAACATGTGGATAATTTCATCCCAAATCTTGGTTTGACTTGAACAGCCCTCGTACATCGATGACTCTGTTTTAAAAAAAGCATAAATATGTTTCAACATAAAGTGGATTTTTATTCCCACTTTTTAACCTAAAAGGTTGTCTAAAACCTCACTTAATAAATCATACATTAGGCTGATCAGTTCAGTTTGTAATCCGGTACTGACTATCAAACTGTTCATGATGCTCCTGCGCTGCACTCGAAATTAAATCTTAAAATATCATTTTAGCGCTCTGTTTCCCTTCTGAAGCTCACTAGATCTTAAAACACCTACAGTAGAAGTCAGAATCCATCCGAGAAAAAAAATGCAATCAAAAATAACCAAATTTCTCCACATGAAGGATTTTCCCAGACCGCCAACACAAATGTTCTCCTGCTGGAAATCGTTTCCCCTCTCCCCTTTTACCCAAAGAACAGCATCGCTGCAATCATTTGCTCGACTTTGATTACTCTTGTATCATATTTTTCTTTTCGAATGTCAGTATGACTGTAAGGAACCGCTGGGTTACACAAACACGTTCAACAGTTTACAGACGAGATTACTTATTTGGGATAAAAATAATATGGTGTTAGACAGTAAACATTTTTTGCACTTTTTTCAACAGGTTCTTGGAAAAAAAAACATTTCTTACATATCCTGTGTTTTCAATATAAAGCTATATTTGTGTAACGTAGTGTCATAGCTTAGCAGTAGGCAGCTGGTCTTGTTCATATGTTTCTTTTGTTTTGTTTTTTTTTTCCGCCTCTGAAATGGTATTCGAGCGACAGGTTTTACTGTGTTGCCGATGAGGAATTTTATTGTTGCTTATTTCTGTACAAAGATCTTTTTCGCTGTCTGTAGAATAATCTGTGGCTTTTTTAAAAAACAAAAAAAAAAGTTCTAAAATATGCTCATGGGTCACGTGTTATTTTCTAAAACGTTTTTCCCCCCTCAGGTCTTGGGATATTAGCAGCTCTTAAAAATATTTGTATAATTACAGTTGCAGTCAGAATTAATCAACCCTTATTGCAAATTGGGTTTATTGGCAAATTTATAATATAATTTCAGGCCACAGCAGTCATTAAAAGTCGCATTTTAAGTTGAATTTGAAGAAATCCAATTCTTCTTCTAGATTGTTTTTGAAAGTTTGTAAATTTTTACAATACACTTAATTCGCAATGGGGAATACTTCAGACTGTAACTGTACTACACAATGATAAAGAAGGGTCATTATATGACACAAGGTGACTAGGTAAACTTTTGAATACATTTATCTCCGTCACTTTGGGTGATTTCTGGTTTAATTAGCTCCATTTTTATGCCATTTGAATGTTTTTCTATGACTACTTGTGTAACCTGTTTGGATAGTATTTATAAAAGTGCTTTAAAACCATGTTTAGGATTCAAGCTTTCTCGGTCCTGCTGAAGCAACTGGAAGATGAAGTTTTTATGAAATGTTTTTTGAACATTTGATGCATTTCACCTTTTGCATTCAACCTGTGATATGACGTCACATTTTTCTCTCATCAGGTAGGTAACTATTTTCTGAACTTGTTTGAATCTTAGCTTAAGGGAGTAAATTCAAATAAGTAATCTTTAGCAATGCTTCAGCCAATTCTTGATTTTCTTGATGTCAGATGAATCTCCTGCTGCATGAAATGCATTTGTCGACAACGCACAACACAAATACTTTACAGATAGAGCTGAAGCTATACCGACTCTATAGTGGTCTTAAATCACCAGTGGTCACCTTTTATAATTTTTATTTTTTTATTGGTTAACAATTAAAAATCAATGTATGCTTTTGAGAATTGTCTTTATTTCCTTTTTCACTGGATGGAATTATACTCTGGGTGTCCTGAAGTTCATTCCAACAGCTGGCTGAGAAACCTGGAGTTTGGAGAGGCTTCCAAAGTCCTGAAAAATAAAACACCAGTTGATCTCAGTTTCCTGTGCCCACAGCTCTTAACATTTAAGGGATAAAATTTGTTTCCCCTTAATGGCGTCACTAATCAGTAGTCTAAAATACAGAAGAATGTAATGCGTAATATGTTCAGATCTCCACAAATAAAGATGGATGAGATTATAAAAATGACTACTTGATATAACAAGATGGTGTTCGAGTTTTTTTTTTTGTTTATGAAAACAAATAACAAGTAGTTTTGAATCTGCATTACCACATTGCTTTCTAAGTAAAAACAGAATTCAGGGGGGAAACGTGATGGTATTGGAAAAAGGAATAGTTAATGCACATCTATGCTATCTAATAAACGTTCTGTGAAGGTTTGGTCAAATTCCCATGAATGTTTTTTTAATCTGGATCTTGTGTGAAACCAAAGTGTGATGTGCGACAAGGTAAAATGATGCGAGACACTGATCCCTACCCAACACATATTAACTACTTTCTAAACTTTGTATGACAGCAATCAAACAAAACTCCAACTAAGCCTAAACACCAATCAACAAAGATTCTGAGTAAATGAACTACATTTTTTATGTTCGATTTTGCTTAACACCTGGATAAGGTGATAACCCATCACACGGTACAGACACCCACATCATCATACACTACGGTTATAATTTGGAAATGCCAATCAGCCTATACTCAATGTCTTTGGATAGTGGGAGGAAACTGGAGTACCCAGAGGAAATACACCAAGAACATGGACACTACACGCAAACACAGCAGAGGTGAGATTCAAACCTTCGACCCTGGAGGTGAAGGTGCTACTCACTCACCTATAATGTCCTCCTTATCTAGATGTAATCAAACTACTAAAATGCTGCTATATGTATGAAGTGGACAGGCTCTCCTGTAGGATTCCTCCCACTTCGATATTACTACTCATAATAATCCAGAATGAAATCCACAAAATAAAATTAATAGACCTACCAGCATCTTCAGCATGTCTTTGGTGTCAGGATCGACCTCGATGACCTCCTGATCCAAAGCAGAGACCTGAAACAGCAAGCAGGAAGTCACTTCAGAAATCTTTCACGACAGTGAAAAGCAATATTGCCTACTAAATTTAAAAAACATAAGTTAACTAGAAATAAACATACTAGCCAGGGTGGAAAGAAAAATATTTTGGATATGAACTCAGAAGGCTAAAGAAATATATTAAAAGCAGTTTTGAGTTCTCATATTTAATGTTTTCATCCCTCTTTATAAGAAGAGATAGTGGACAAGAATGTTTTTGAGTTGGTCTGATATTAAACCCGACTGATGCCAGTTGAACAAATTTAACAAGTGAGTTAGTTTTGATATTTATGTTGTTGTGCGGACTGGATATTCCACCGTGGCGTCCCCTTGAAAGACCCAACAACATATGACACTTATGTTGGGTTACGTCAACTATCACACCATTTTGGAAATGCATTCAATGTCGTTGTACAAGTATAATGACAATGAAGCAAACCTTAACCTAAGAAAGGGGGGAGGGGCAGTATACTGACCTCAGGGACGTAGTTGTCTCTCCTCTCTCTCTCTTCTTCCTGGAGTTTGATTGAGATGCCTCTGACCGGACCCCGCTGGATCCTCTTCATCAAATGCGTCACGTATCTGTATTCATACAAATAAAGACGAGACAACAATTGCAATCATCGTTTGCAATTTTCTCCTTATTACAATTGTATTTAATCAGCCAAGACATGGAACTCATTAAAAGAAAGTATTTATACCACAGTGCTGTTACTTGATTGGTCAGAAGGTGAAAGCAAATTTTCCATAACAGCTCTGGCAATGATCCTTGCTGTGATTTAAATCACGGGTTTCTTTTAACATATTTCTATGGCAACAACCTGCACTTGTATGGCGAATGCTCTGCTTAAACTGATTAAGATTTCTGTGAGGAGAGATATATATATATATTAGGGATGTGCACGGTTACTCGATCAAACGATTACTCGAACACATCAGCGATGATCGAAACAGCCGACCGATTAAAAATGAGAAAATGTGGTAAACAAAGTGAGAAATACCGGAGCACA
>JAOTQY010000003.1:4362022-4378451 GCA_026413445.1 Dolichallabes microphthalmus
TTGGTAGCCCTGATACTACCAAATTCAGCTAAAATGTTTGAATGTCCTTTTTGTCTAAAGAAGGTGACCTTTCAGAGTACACCTGTGAGTTGTTTGGTCCTTCTCTGTGTGCTAGTATAGACATAAAAAGTCACCAGACCACACTTTAGGGTGTACCAAATAATTTACAGGGCGATTTTAAAATGACAAATGTTATATTTTTATAGCAATGTAATGATATTGCTCTTTCAGCTTCTAGTAATGAATGCAATTACCTGTAATAAGCTAGCTGTGTGACGCAACTCGAGCTAACTCCGAAGAATGCAGTAGTTAAAGTCACGCGCTACTAATGAAAGTCCGTAACCTAGCAACGGGTAGTTACTTCCGGGAGTGCGTATCGTCTTAATTAATTTGATATTCTATAAAAATTCTATAACAATTTTTGTTAAAATCTTATTTACTCCTCTTCTAGTAATGTTTAATGAAACAAAATAGCTCGACAAACTTTAGCTGTAACGATTTTGTTTTTTTAGGACAAATTAGCTCCGTAAAGCGCTCGCGCTTTTTTCATCTCGGTAAGTTATCCGTTTTTAAAATGAAACACTACGCAATTCGCGCTGCTTATCTTTCCTGATGATGTGATAAAATGATATTTAGTGCTTCAGATACGGATAATCAGGGAAAATACGGAGATGACAACGGATTCCCAAACAACCCACCATGTTGACTCAGGTCTCAGAAAAGGACGCGACTCAGAGCAGAGCGGAAGTTATCTTCTTCTGGCGGAAGTAGAATAAAAGTCCCCAAATTGCTAAAGTTCTAAATTCCCTAAATAATATAATATTTATTGTAGGGTTTACACCAAAATCGAAACATAATAATAGAATAAAAAGAAATGACTCCTTGTGTGCACACTGGAATATTGTAATTATTAATCATATTAATAATCTTTCGTCCATCCATCTTCTATCCTGTGTACAGGGTTACGGGTGGGACTGGGAGCCTATCCCAGGAGACATTGGGCACTTTGGGACACCCATTAGCCTAATCTGCATGTCCTTGTACTGCTTTCATAATGGCTCTAATCTGAGGTGCTGTTAACTGGTGATTTAACAGTACCTCAGATTAGAGCCATTAGAGGCTGGTAACTCTAAATTATCATCTTCCAGAACAACTGACTTTCATGTTCTAAAATAATTTAAATTCTAAAAACTAACTACCTAAGGCCATATGTGGTATTTCATAGTATCAAAATCTCCAGTATTGTTCCAAATATAGAAAATTAAATCACAAATCAAAAACACTGAATGAGAGAGTGTGTCCAAATTTTTATCATCTGGTACTATATTTGTTTTTCATTCACACCAGCAGACGGAACAGATCCAGAAAGTCCAGAACAGTCGCTGCACAACGAGGAAAGCATCTCAATGTTTCAGAACTGATGTTCTTAAATGCAAAGAAATGTTCAGTGTTCTTGTACTCAGTGGCATAAAAAATAAAAGACTTTCAATTTGAACATTTTCTGTAATTTATACTTTTAAAATGCACTTCTGAATATGGATCCAGACTTATGGTCACACTGTACAAATGAATAAAACAAGATTATTAATATAAACCTGTGATCGATTGTCAGAGCTTTAATATAAAGATAAATTAGCTTCTATAAGAGCTGAACATAATACTGTTACAGGTCTCAGCAAGAAAAACACGCAAGAATAATAATACGAGGGGTGTTCAAGTAAAACCCGGGCCTTGTGATGAAATTTCTTGTGAATGAAGGCATCAAAAGACAATTAAGACCTCAAATACAGTACATGAACACAACTTGTACATTACAGGAACTTGTGTGCGAGTTATTGCCACATCCCCATACAGTCCTGACTTTGCTCTAAGACATTTCTGTATGTTCGGGCCATTAAAGGAGTTCCTGGGAGGCCAGGCACTCCAATCATGGCTCTGGCATACGGAGGAAACTTTCTACCTGAATGGTTTCAATCACTACTGAAACGCTGGGATAAGGACATTAGCGTAACAGGGGATTATATAGAGAAATTATGGTAGTTTCTTTTTATCCCCTAACTGCATTTGATTATTCTGCACAATCAAAAGACTTTGGTTGGCCATCGTAATAATATAAAAAAGGAGAGGAATCCTGTAAGATGCAACAAAGAGCCTAAAAGGTCACACCGACACAGAAAGTTGAGACAATTTCCTTTATTTTACATAAAAAAGGGTGCAAACTTGAGTTTCCCTTTTAGAGTGGAGGGAATAAAAATTGTATTTGAAAGGTTATATGTGGTACTTCATATGACTCCTCAGGAAAAATAGCCTTTAAGACATTTATCTTTCTGCATAAAGAAAAGAAAAAAAGACAACCGGAAAAACAAGGATGGGTCCCTCGTCACCGAAAGCCCTTGACTAAACGAAACCATTCAAATGCATTAACATTCATATTTCAGCACAGACTCATTACTTCAGATTCAATGCATGAGAGGATTTTTTTCCTTTCTTTTTTTTTCCTTAAATATGACCAGAACCAGAAAAGGGAATTACAGTACTGTACAAGTCAAAATTTCATTACTTGAAAAGAGAAAAAAAAGTACAAAAAAAAAAAAAAAAAAAAAAAAATCACAGAATTGTTCATGAAACACTGAAGGGAAAAAAAAAAACGTAGTGATAAAATATGGACGTTAACTAGAGTACTGTAGCGCTGATCAGGCTGAACTCTGTTAAAGAAACAATGTGCTGTTTTGTTTAGCAGATCTATGAATTTGTTCACATTAGATTTTCACACTGATTAAAACCAACGATGACAGATAGCAATGGCGATCCAAAAAGAAAAAAGAAAAAGGACATGGAAATACTTGCAGGACTAAAGCGGAGCTTAGATGTTCAAAACTGAAAGCAGCTTTTACACAAGCTGTACGACTGCGACTGAACAGAAAGTGTAGAAAGGTCATGCTCAGACTGTACATCAAATAGCCTAAGGACCGGTCTCAATGTATTCACTGCTGCGTTCTTACTCATAAGCCATGCGTGGTAGAAACTGCAGAAATACTGAACCCTCTCTACGCCTAATATCACTTAATGTTTTTTTGGTTCTTTTTAAATCTGTCGTTTTAACCCTTCAAGAGACCATTACAGTGAAGCAAATGTAACTGTGATTAAGAGCCTCTATAAAGCACAGGGCTGTTTTACTTTATTCTGAGGATAAATACAGTTTATTCCCCACCTTTATACTGCTGAATGATTAGCATGAAACCTGGCTGCTTTATAAACGTTTTGAAATCGGTTAGTAGTCAGTACACCGGCGTCGGCTAAGAGGCCAGTAAAAATGACCGGCGTCTCGATATTATGCAAAATGTCAAGGATTTCAATGTTTAGTGTTATTCATTTATTTATTTTATTTTAATATTTTAAAAACATGATCCCATTTTAGTGAAACTGGTCAGCAGATGGCTCCCTTTGCCTACTCTGGAACATTTTTTCTAAGTGGCCCTGCCTTGATTCTAACCATCTTAAGATTAAAAAAAAAATAAAAAAAAAAAAAGACTTCAACAATCAAATCCCAAAAACATGATCACCTTCAACACCAGGCTTCAAATTTGCTGATCTGGATATTTTACTCATCTGAATATTACATTTAATAACACTGATCCTGTATTCGGGCAAATCTAGCACACAGACATGTTAACGACCTGAAATTCTGAAAGCTGGCAAAGGGAAATTAAAGAGCGTGGGAAGAAGAAAAAGTGTATAGACTTGTTTTCTCTCAAAGTCATTCTCCCTTAAGCGAGCGAACGGGCACACCCGACAGCAGCGCAGCGAGGAGCGCCAGTCCAAAACAAACGCTAAACGCCTAGCAAACATTCATGTGGAGGCACATCATACGCAAATACAAGAAATAACAACTTCTCTAAGACTCTCCTTAGATACCCCTGGGAGAGATTCGGCGACTGGAGTTCAAACGGTGTCAGAGGGATTCAAGTACTTTCCATAAAAATAATTTAGAACCGAAGGGATGAGTTGCACAGGACTACTGTATTGCGAGATGTAATATTAAAGCAAAAATTTTTAAAATAAAATAAAAATCTTGATAAGCCAAGCATCTAAAGTATTGCTCACAATGCATGTTGCATATGCACTGGTTCGATGGCAAGCTTCCTGTTCTTGATACTCTGTTCCCACAAACACTGACATATCCTTCTCAGCAGCAACAACACCGGGTTCAGTCGATCCATGCTTTCGTACGAATAATTCCGGAAATACACTAAAACCAAGAGACCAGAAGTTAGCCAAACATCGTCCTTATTCTTCTTTCAGTCCGATAGGTGCATCCGGATCTAGTAAAAGAAGTTACCTTTCTCTTATAGACCACGCCCGCTATATATTCCAGCTAAGTTATCATTCTGCTACTCGATCAGAAATGTCTAGAAATTTTAGAGGAAAAAGGACTGAAGGTAGTGAAAGTGTAGTGCAGTAATAATCTTCCCTGGTTCCTCTCTCTCCCCCTCTCACACACACACACAGACTCACTCTTTTTCCAAATTGTGTATGGCCAGATAATGAAAAACCAAAATGGGGAAAAAAAAATCTATAAAAAAAAGTAGAATTTCTTATACTCATCAATTCACGTTTACTGTACATTTAAAAACCACACTCACTGAATTATCCTGCACACAATTCGATGACTAGGGGGCCAGAGAAAGAAAAAAATAATAATTGTAATTCCTTCAAAGTCACTTTCTGCAAAAATTAAAATAAACTCCTTAGGTACATTTAACTGATGAAAAGATAATCCATTTCTTGAGCACAAGACTGTGTGATTCGGTTCAGCGTGAAATTTTAAATAATCTCTTATTCAGAACTGACCCTACCTACTAAAACTGATTTTTGTAGATTTCATGTGCTGTAACGGTGGCCTCATCCTACATCGAAGAGATCACAGGCCTACCTGTGACGGAGCTGTAACGAAATACAAACGTGATGCCTAGTGATTCACTGAACTGGGTTTTTATATTGAAGTCGGGTTCGTTTTTTTTACTTTAAGGGGACTGAGATTACTACTGAGAAAAATAGGTGACAAAAGAGACAGAGATTCTGTAGTGTCTTAATGCAGAACCAGGTGAAACGGCCCTGCTTTGTAGTGTAGTGTTAAGGCATTGAGATGAGACGTTTAGCATTGGCAGTTTGAGAGTCTCTCTCTAAAACAGCGCTCGAGTTCCCATCATCAGTTCGCCTTCCCGAAAAAAGAAAAAAAACCTACCAAGGGGCAAGGAAACGCTTCATAAACAGCCATTATTACACGTTACGAATGTTAGCAAGCTTCCTATTAACCGTTACTCCGTTCGGACGCTCTGTTCATATAGACATGTGGTGTGTGAAGAAATACATACTAAAGGGACGTTTAAAAAAAAAAAAAAGTTCACCCACAGACTGACTGGATTCCAGCACAGGTGCATTAAATAATTATTCTTGTCAGCAATCATTTACATTTACATGGGGTAATAATAATAATAATAATAATAATAATAAACAACAACAATAATTATTATAGTAAAAAAGAAAAATGCCACATTTAAACCAGGGACTAGGTTGTGAAAAATAAGACGATTACGAGGAAAAAACAACAACAAAATAAAATAAAATGTTTGATACAAAGAGAACCGTGGAGCATCTCGCTGGCGAGTTCAGCTCTGAATTCCAGCTAATAGAAAAGTCAGTTTCACGTTAAAGCGATACGATATCACAAGAGGAGAAAGCAGCATGGCTGGCTGGCTGGCAGGTCGGAGTGGGTGGAGTGCTTTAGAACAAGCAGCTTAAATAGCATTCAGTAGAACCGAGGAATGTGCTGAAGCTCTCGATCTTGGACCGAGCACTGGACCTCGACGCTTTCCTCGTCCCTCAGGACAGAGCCGGGTAGCGCGTCGGATCAGCACGAGGGTCGACGGCCATGGATACAACGCTGTCACTTTACACTTGGCTGCTTATTTTACACATTTACAGAGTCGACAAGCGAAGGCCTGTTAGCTTCATGTTAAGAAAGTTAGGTTTTCGTTTTTTTTTGTTGTTTTTTTAAACGCCGTTTACGCTGACTCTGTCCGAAAGAGATGCACGAAAATTTCTAAGGCTGTGACCACGCCACGACGGTCAGGAGGAGCAGAAAATGCAGAGGACAGAGGAAGTAGTGAAAGCTAGCAGGCGGCGCAAAAGGATGGATATATGAACTCCAGTGTGGATGAAGCTCCTCTGTTTAAAGTGAAACTCCCTCCAAAACCCCCTCCTGGGCTGCTGGGTCCGTCGCAAAAAACGCAGGACACGGGAGGGCTCCATCGGAGAGCCGCGCCTCTCGCACCACAGATGGATGAAGAGGGGGAGGGGTTTGTTAAAAAAATAAAAAAATAAAAAAATAAACGAGAAGCGTAAAAGGAGTGCAATGCTGTTCCAGTGCTTAGAGATCCAAATGTATGCGTTTGTGTGTATAATCCGATACAAGGAAACTGTCCACGAGCCCTGCATCCACGTTACATGATATGTGCATGTCTCTATTCTCTCTCTCTCTCAGGCAGGTCCCTTTGAGGCGATTCATTTTGAGGGCATTGTTGTCTACTTTTGAATAAAATTTCTTTATTGAACGTTCTTAAAACCGGGCTGGGTGGAGGCGGGTGGAACGGATCATTTGTGCCGAGCGGTGTTCTTTTTCCTCTTCCTCTTGAAGAAGCAGCAGCACCTGAGGACACAGAGGCGAGAGGACAGTCAGGACAACCCGGTACTCCGTCTGATCGATGAAAATGATGCAAAAATTAGGCATTGCGGGGCTAGTGACATTAAATTGCTATGTACAGCAGCAAGCTTAAATCTCTTCAAGCTGGTTTGTTAAATTATTATTTTTTTAGATACAGAAAGCACACATCTAGCATTATTCACAAAAATACACGCAAACAAACACGGACACGCTTATGCTTAGTGTAGTTAGGAGAGTTGAGACATCAACAACACGACAGGATGAACCCGTGGGAATGACTGAAGGAGCATGCAGAGGAAAGAGAACAGCTCCAGACTGACACATAGAAAAGTGATGCAGTTCACTACGTTGGACAATTTAGAAATCCGTCATGAGGAGGAATTAAGATTAAAAATATGCAAATGCATTTATATTACTTTAAAAAAAAAAAACTGAATCTATATTGCAGGATTACAGGCTATATAATGTCTTCCCATAATTCAAACCCCATAATGGTGAGTTGAGAGGCCTCCCTCGGTAAAACTGAGACTAAATCGGCCAACATTTCCAGAATGCCTGCAACTGTTTCGGGCTTTTTGCGCTTTCGTGTAACCTAGGCTTATTCGCCCACAGTCTAGGCTGGTCCACTCCCCTTGGGTTTTCGATGTGGACTGGAGAGAGGGGACTCACCACAAGTTGAGCATTTTCACGCAGCTACAGAAAAAAAAAAAGTGTGAAAAGAGAAAAGACAGAGAGATTATTACACAGTGGTGAGACGATGAGACAAACCTCATGCCGGGTGCATAAGAGAAACAAGCGGACACACAAAGGATTAAAAAAAATAAATAAAAGAAGGAACAAAGAAGGAGAAAAAAAAAAAAGACTTGGAGGGGAGGTAGTCAGAATATTGATCTAAACATATCTGATGTAATCAGGAGGAATTAGAGAAGAAAGGACGTAGGTCAGTAGCTGGGTTCCACTCGTATTGTTAAAGAGAGCTTGCAGACAGAGAAGTAATCGTCTGATTATTTGATGGTTAATATGGAGGAGGAATAAAAGGAGGGATAAACAAAGAAAGAGAGAGAGAGAGAGATACGGTCTGGAACTAAAGAGGAGAAAAGTGAGAGGTTCAGAGAGAATGGCTCACAGGAAAGGGTTTTAATGAGGTTAAATGCTGGGACAACCATAGAAACCCTGGCATGTTTATTTCAGGCTTTTAATTGCACACAGCCTGCGTTGTTGCTTACTTTCAAGTCTGCATCAGTAATCAAAGACGGCCATCTATTTAAGACATCAAAGCACTGACAGAACAGAAAAGCCTCTATATTTATATCAGACTAAATGACTTGATTTCTGTACGCAGAACTAAGCAGAGCCCGATTCGTGGGTGCCTTCAAATAACACTGATAAACTTCATTCATAGTCATCAGCCACGGTCTGCGTCTTCCAACCTATCGGTGGGTATCAACATGTTATTATAATCTACTGAAACAATACACAGGTTTGTCATACAGGAACATTGTAAAAGCGGCACGTACTTTGCTTCGTCCATCACTTCCACCTCCGCCTGCACTGTGATCGGAGCGTTGGAGTGGACCGCCAGCGGGTCGTCTGCGTTCAGCTCGCCGTTAGTTGAGCTCACCACCTGCAGCACAAGGCCCGAAGAGTTAGAACGGAAGCTGGGTTCATTGTCCAGGATGCCAGTTAAAGGAATACTCAAGCTTTTATAAAACTATACAAACAAAAAATCTCCCCCCCACCGGAAAAAAAAAAAAAACTGTAATGAGAAAAAAGAAAAAAAAAACACTGTTTTGTTTCAATTAGAAAGTACGACGGTCCTTGACACAGTCTATAAATGTTTATTAGAAAGACATGTTTTTGCAGAAAATGCATTATGGATATTTGAAATGTTACAAAATCTGTCGACTCTATTCATCTAATAGGGAGTCCCGAAAATGTTGCTACCCCACATTTGTAAACCATTTCACAAACTACACTGCTGATTCCTGCAACTTCAGTATTTATGTAGATCTCAATCAAGGCCATTTCAGTTCCCCAAAAGCTCAGGGAACCCCCCCCCCCCTTAAAAAATCATTTCACTTAAATCTCTTTACTGTTAGCTTGTCATTTTATATTTGGCTCATACAGCTGATTCAACATGTGCCCTTAGACTTTCACTTCAGTGCATGTTTTACAGTTATGGTAGAGAGAAAATGCACTTGAGTATTCCTTTAAATACATGTGAAACAATTCTTTACCCTGGCACTGCTTTCCTACATAAGCAAATAATCACTAAACAACATATGGGCAAACATCTTTCTACTCTTATTTATTAACTGGTTTAACAAATTTGCCAATTCTTCTACATTCCTCCTTCTTACTGTATCTCGGTTTCTCAGGTTATCCACGCTGCAGAACCAAAATTACTGGGTGTTGGGGCTAGACCAGGTCCTGTAACCCTAATCCTTCACACTTACCCGTAAACCCCTTACCCATAGCCGAATGATTTAACAAGATTGAAACGTGTGGAGTTTGGTTCTGGCGTGAGGGATACTTGCTCTTTTTCCACGGAGTTGAGCGCATGTTAAAACCCAGACGACGTTAATGCTATGCATCATGATGCATCATCTCTTTACACTGCTCTCTAACTGAAGAGTCTCCTTTATTCCAGAGCAGAGAAAGACATCATGAAAGCAGATAACGCTCGACCCTTTTAACCAGTTTGGTGATCCTGATGAAGAATCCACTCCTGCTGGTTTGTGTAGAAAGATCGTGTTGCTTTGGCACAAAATGATTACAAAGCGAGAGTGGGTTTTGGGAAATCGAGGGATGGAGGAGGTAGAGCGATACCTGCACTGAGCCTCCGTGCCTGTCCGATGCCAGGTGGGAGGTCAGGTAAGAGTTGGCCTGCCGGTTGGGCTGCACCTCCCATGCTCCTCTGCGGTCGGAGGAGGCTGTCTGCTCGGGCCGGAGGAGGTGCGAGAGCGAGGGGATGAGGAAGAGGAGGCGGGGCGGGGGAGCGTGAGCAGGTGGCATGCAGGGTAATGGAAACCAACAGGGAACAAGAACAAAAAGAGCCAAGGCAAAGCAACAAATCAGCGTTAGATTCATAAATGTGCATTCAGTTTGTCAAACACAGGCAAAAAAATAAATAAATATCCGGTTATGAGTGGATATTTCTGACCGCAGAGAGATATTTGTTATTCTTGATATCAAAATTTGCTTGTTAAATGCCCCAACTTTCAATCTTTATTTCAACACTGTACTTAGTCATCATACTGTGCAAATGATAAATTATATCTACTAAGCAATTTATGAGAAACAACTCATGAAAACTACTACTAAAAATGTAAACAATGAAAAGAGTGAACAAATAACATACAAATACACAAATGTGTTTAAAAAACTTTTTAATCTGACCCATCTGAGACAAAACAAAACATGGCCTTGTTGGGGACGTACAAGCAAAGCTGCTTAATACTTAAAAACAGAGCCAACCAACATGATCAAATAAATAAATAAATAAAAACAGCAATAAATTAGGTATGCGTAAAAACAAGCATACTTAACTTGTTTATGCCCTGCATGCATTTTAAAGCACAGGATGTGCCCTGAACGCGCCCTGCACGCTCGCTTAACAGCTTCAGCCCTGGTACGCAGTGTGCCGAGAGATTACAGCGTGGGGATTCCACTCTCCGGTTCAACTCTCTACATTACGTTAACCATGCATAATTACTATTGGTGGATCGTGCCAACCTTTGCACACGTCCAGGGTGAGCTCATTGTGGTTTAGGGGGGGGGGGGGAGGTTCAAGTCCTCAAAGGAGGAATGCAGAGCTGTGCCAAAGCTGCAAGCTGATCTCCGTTTAGTGAAACAAGGGCAAACCTTACCTGGTTCCTTAAAGGTTGGTGCTGAGAAGGTCTGTCTCTGTGTGCGTGGCTCTCACGGGTCACGGCTGACGCTCCGGAGTCCACATGCACGGACCCGACCGGTGTGGGCTACACGAGCAACATGGTAAAGGAAAACATTTTAGAACAATGCATAATTATATAACGGAAGGAATAAAACATGACCTGGTGTGTGTGGTCATAAAATATATTTTTTTTAAGTCATCTGGTAAGAAAAAAAAAAGAAAAGAAGAAAAAAAAAAGGTCAACTTATTAACCTGCATCAAGAAAAGAAAATTAATAAGGAAACTGCATTGGACAGCTTTTAACAAAATTCCATTAATTCATCAATTTAAAAGAAAAAAAAAGCAAAGAAGGATAATGCTGAACCGTGAACATTGAAGAAATGTGATCAGAGTTAACATCATGAATGGAAAAATCACTTCGGGAGAGAGGGGAGGAAAAAGAAAAAAAAGTAGAATTCACAGCTAATAATGAAAGTAAGAACATCTCCAGACTCACAATATGATGAAAACTCTGGATTGAAACTAAACAGCTGAGTTGGGGGGAGAAAAAAATAAAAATAAAATAAAATCATGTGGTCTGATGAATTCAGATTGACCATATTCCAGAGCGTCAATCTGAAGGGAAGCGCATGAAGCGACGCACCCATCATGCATAGTGTCCACTGTACAAGCCTCTAGAGGCAGGGTTATGATCTGGGGTTGATTCAGTTGCTCAGATCTTTAAAATAAAGTCAGCTGACGGACCTGAATGTACTGAATGACCCGGGTATCACGTCTAGAGTTGTCCTTCCCTGATGGCAGGGTAGAAATATTTGATGACTCAAATTGTAATAAAGTGGTTCTGGGAGCATGAGGAATCCCTTTCACACACGAACTGGTCTCTACATAATCAAAGCTAAATGCGGTCAAATGAAACACGGCAATGTATGACATTTTTCCAGACAATGTATAAAGCCATTGCTGCATTTTGGAAAAATGGCATGTATATGTTACGTGGGGAGGTGTATGTATTGCACTTTTTAAGATGCATTTCAAAAGGTAAATAAAGTGTAAAAATTCTTATACGAAAGACATATTAAAGGTGAAGAAGACAAAGTGACCACTATTAGCCAGCACTAATCATCAAAGTATAAGAAACTGGTATAACCTTTTACAGCAATGCTGTAGAG
The DNA here is from genome assembly GCA_026413445.1 of Dolichallabes microphthalmus. Classification (NCBI taxonomy): domain Eukaryota; kingdom Metazoa; phylum Chordata; class Actinopteri; order Siluriformes; family Clariidae; genus Dolichallabes; species Dolichallabes microphthalmus. The sequence continues at coordinate 4,373,808 of JAOTQY010000003.1, forward strand.
TTTGAACTGCAGAGGAAATGAAATATTACAGTGTATGACTTTTTTTTTTGTCGAGGCAGTATAATCAACAACCAAGCTTCACGATTTTCTTATGGATTCCACTGCACTTTCCTCTTATACCACAGCAATGTGTTAGCAATTTCATTTTTAACTGGTGAAAGAGATACTTTTTCAACATTTATTGCATTCTCTTTGAAACATATTACTTTCTATTGTCACTTACATTACTATTAATTCAATTAAATTTTATTTGTATAGCGCTTTTAACAATTGACATTGTCGCAACGACAATCAAAAGAATTATTTAAATTTGTATGGAATGTGAACGCGTATGAATCAAAATGGTAAGACTGTCCCTGATGAGCAAGGCCGACGGCGGCAAGAAAAAAAAACTCCCTGAGATGGCAGAAGGAAGAAACCCTGAATGGAATCAGACTCAACAGCGAACCCATCCTCATTTGATAATGGATAGCAGGGATTGATCTGCATCATACTAGTCTTATTAGTCATTCCTTCTTTAAAAACAAACATTTAGAAAAAAAGGTGATGGGGGAGAAGAGAAAGAAGAGAGGGGAAGGGGAAGAAAAAAATAAAACACCTTCTATGGTAGAAAACTTACTAACCGGTTCAAAGCGCTGACCCTGGAACACTCCTTCCATTAATATTAACTAAACATATCCTTACAACAAGTTTCACCACATCAATGATTGTTTTCTCCTTGTTAAAGAAAACATTTTAACCTATTTGCTATCGGTTATAGTAGATTATGTGGCCTTATGAACGAGCCGTTACTATAGAAACGATAAGTTATAATGGCACATGTGGCCATTTAGAATGCGCTGCTGTGAGTTTTAAGTAACATGAGACACTTTAATGAGTTACAAGACAAATGTCACGTCAACTTACGATTTGCCTGCCGACCCAGTCGTACGTGTAATCAAACGTGTATCCTTTGCGTTCAAACAGCTCGGTGAACAAGGTCCTCAAGTACTCGTAGTCAGGCTTTTCGAAGAAATCCAGACGCCGAACGTAGCGCAGATACGTCGCCATTTCCTCTGCAACAGCACAGCACAAATTAAAATTAAAAAAGAATAAAAATCTTTTTTTAAGTACTGTGTCAACCATTTAATCTCATAATATATAACAACTGTTTTTCTCTTCCACCCATGGAGCCAAAAAACATGACTGGACATGTGATAAAAGATAAGAACTAACCAGGAAAGTTCTCACAGAGAACTTCAATTGGAGTGTTCCTTTTTGTGTCCCCGATTTTTTGATATCTCTCTTTTAATGTGTCAGCCTGAAAAGTGAGGGAACACATTGATGAGTTTGTGCATGGGGGAAATAAATAAATAAATAAATAAAAAATTCTCTGCAGAAATGAAGTGCAGTGTGACTGACGCACCTTCAGCCCCTGCCATGGAAGGCTGCCTCGGAGGAAGTACATGAACATGTGACCTAAGGCTTCAAGGTCGTCGCGCCGACTTTGCTCTGAAACAAAACAGACGACGCAATGGCTTGTAAAATCAAATCGTGCGAAGCCTGATCCGACAACTATCACTACAACACGTTATGGCCGGTTACATACTGAGTGTGTACGACATGTGTACTGCAAGCTTACCCTTCCCCAAGTGCGTATTTATGGACATGTAACGCGCTGTGCCAGTGAGACTCTTGTGCTCCCGGTAAGGAATGTGTTTTTTGGTTTCAGGATCGATGTATTCTTTGGCTAAGCCAAAGTCTATGATGTGAATGATGTGCTCCTTTTTGTTCCCTTGCCGTCCGATGAGAAAGTTCTCTGGCTTGACATCCCTGTAGATGAGGTTCTTTGAGTGCACGTACTCCATACGGGATATCTGTCAAAAAAAAAAAAGTGACATGACTTGAGCAACAATAAAGACATTGTTTATTGATGCCAAAATGTACAAGAAACTGGTAGAACCTTTTACAGCAATGACGTAGAGTTTGAACGGCAGATAAAATCATTTCCAAACACTTCAGTCTCATTCTAAAGTAATCTACATGTACACCTAGAACATCTAGGCACTGCATGCAACAACTAAAGAGCTATCTTTATTAGGATCCCTGACCCCACAAAAAGAATGAATAAATAAATAAAAATGAAAAATAAAAACCAAGTGTCTGACTGAAGGTACTTATATTTAGTAACCTAATGAACCATTGTAAGGATACAGTATATGTAATGATGGAAACTTCAAAGAACTTGTGTAAGTCGACCTAGAAAAAACAATATTAATAAGTCTGCCAAATGCTAAATGTAAACGATAATGATGATATATCATATAGCCAAGCATTATTGTATACCATTGGTGATCACACATACTTATAACATGCATACTAATACTATTTGTTTTCACTGCAATCAAATATGTCCTTTATGTCATGGTTGCAAGGCTACACTGTAATGCGAGATGCGATTCAAAATGTGAAAATCAGCATGCTATTCATTCTGCATCTAATTTGAACGCTGAAGGTCTCAATCTGCACGAGCCATGTAAGTTAAAATGTACAGACAGCACGCTGGTCATTACAGCTGTCAATCATCGTTAGACTTGATCCAGAATCGACTCGGATCTATGTAAACACTGAGAATTTTTGTTTCCGGTATTTTTATTACAAGCATTAAAAACTACTAAATGTATTTAATAAACACTGAATGCTGTGTTCATTATTATTATTTTTATTTTTATGTAATGTCTCATACAAAGTATTTATCTTTTCTTCATGACAGTTTTCTGCACCACACTCCAACCTGGGTTCAATTCCCAGGACAGTCGTGGCTCAATTGGTTAAGGCTGATCAAAAGGTTGTGGGTTCAAGCCGCAGCACTGCCAAGCTGACACTGTCCTGGCCCAGAAACCCTTTCTGCTCCAAAGGCGCTGTATCCTGACTGACCCTGTAATCTGACCCTCGCTTCCTGACTGGGATACATGAAAAAATCACTTCACTCTGCTGTAAGGCATGTACATGTGATAGATAATTATTATAATTGAATCATATCTTATCTCAAGTGCCGGTATTGCACCAACTTCCCACTAACTCGTAGGAGGAAGCAATAGTCTCTCAAAACCAGAGTATTTCACAAGATCTTTTGCAAAACATATGAGCAGTTTATATTTGTCTTCTATTGTCAGTTTTAGATCTTTTAGATTAGCTTGTACTGCATCATCGATTTGATTGTGCGCAGTTCTACTGGTCACATGACGCATCTTTAATGGAGAGCCAGCGCCAATCCCGGAAATTATGTGCACTTTTGAAGTGACTGATCTCACTTGAAAACACAGCCAAGAAGTTCTTCAGAAGCTTTCAAATGACAACAGCCGCATTCTGATGAGATTTTTCAGTTAAAATGACGCCTCAGACTTTACTACCGAGCTCATTGTGTGTGTATCTATCATGTTTTCCGGGTCAAAGACTTTTGTTTATTCAATCAAACATTTTGGCAGAATTTCTCATTTTACTACTTATTTAATTTTAAGGCGTGATGAACATTTTGTCCACTTTGTAAAACTTTAATAACGATTTAATTTTAAACAGACAAAAACACACACTCTTTTTGCATCATTCAAGATTCAGAAAGTTTCTCCTTTTTTTCTTCTTCTTCAGATTTCGTTCAAAATATAGTCCGAGAATCAAACTGAACCTGAAGCATGAAGCTAGTAATGTGAATCAAATCGGACTTTGATTATTAGGCAGATGTGCATGAATGCAGCTCTGTCCTCGGGGACAAAAACAAGATGAGCCACCGTAGACGAGGATCTTAACAGATGCCCAGTAAAGCTAGATATACACAGTTCTGCCTGTAGCGTGTAATTTACTCTCAGACTACTCCGAGGCAGGCACATCCCTCTGACAGGACCTGCTAATGCAAACTAAATAAAGCACAGATATTGATGAAAACGCTCAGTCGTCTTCTTCTTGAATAATCTTGTTTTGCTAAATAAACAAAATAAACTTGTTTTGCTTTTATAAGTTGTGTGTTGTTACACAACACACAACTTATAAAACTTTTTTTTTTTCAATTACTTTTTTTTCCTGCACCAATATTCACTATTAATAATTGCAAATTACTTCACACTGTACATAACACTGTCAAAAATTTCGGCTCAGCGGCGGTATTACACGACACAAAAGCAAGGCTACATTATTATTAGAAAACACACAAATAAAGTACTGTCTCCTACATAAAGTCCTCTACATAAAGGCTGAATTGAAACGAAGCCAGGGCAGCGGAGTGAACTCACCAGCTGAATGGCAATCATTAAGACCGTCTTGAGGGAGAAGGTGCGGTCACAGAGGTCAAAGAGGTCCTCCAGACTGGGGCCGAGCAGCTCCAGCACCATGGCATTGTATTTCCCGCACGGCCCAAAATAGTACACCTGGGGCAGGCCTTCCGCTGCAGGAAAGCACGATAATATTTATTGAACACAAAGCAGAGCCGACTTAATCGTGAACACATACTGCATACGTTTTTATATATCCCCCCCCCAAATACATCTACAATCTACAACCGCATGTTAGCATTTATAATCTAAACAAAGGATAACAATTCAAATGGGTAAAATAATAAAATGCTAGCTATTTAAAATGTTCTCTTATTAAATTCTAGACTAATAAACCACC
>JAOTQY010000003.1:4426413-4439575 GCA_026413445.1 Dolichallabes microphthalmus
CCAAGTTGTTGTGCGGACTGGATATTCCGCTGTGGCGACCCCTTGCCGGGAGCAGCCGAAAGACTAACAACAACAACGCTCTATGCGTAATGTGTCATTGATGAGTTTTGATTGAGGTGGCTCGTGCAGCCATGACTCACTCGCATTATTCATTCGTTTCATACGTGCTATAGTCAGCGTCATTCATGTTTGGTTCCAATTCGTACCCTCTCACTATGGTATGAGGTTGTGTAGAATTTATTCCAAAAACTTGATGTTCTTCTTCGTAATATACCTTGGCGCCCGGCACCTTCTCAGTTGCTAGAACTTCTGCTTTTAGAAGCAACCCATTAGCATTCTTCCAGATCTCTTGTTCTTTGGAATTACAGTGAAAACCTATTTTTGTTTTTGGTTTGCTCAGGGTTTTTGTGCAGCAAGTCTCTTAAAGCATTCACGCAATGCTTTCTGCTTCCATGGCCTATCTTCCTGATATGTCCTCCTTTTGGGGTTTTGTGATCGAACGTGCCTTACATACTTTTTTTTTTTTTTTTTTTTCCAATACTGAGTTCATCTGGGTTCTTCGAATGCATCTGAGCGCAGCTGTTTAAATCAGTCGCTAACATTCGAAGGAAATTAATCCCGTAATGGTGTGTGCTGTATTCTCTCGCTAGTTCTGTTAGATCTCAGGGGCTTTGGTTATTTCCGGAGTCCAGCATGACACAGCTGCTGCCCCCAGTATTCAGCCTGTCAGAGATGCTCCGTGTGTGTGTGTGTGGGTGGGTGGAACAATCTCTTCCAAGGCTCTGTACACAGAGGCATTCTTTCATAACCTGACCCTCATAGCTGGTCTTATAAGCTAAGGTTGTTTAAGCTTTCAATTATCATGCATGGCTTAAGCAGGACTCTCATTTATGTTCCTTTTTCAGCACGGCTATGGGAAATGTCTCCATTAGGAGTGGCCTTTCCATTGCCCCCTCCCCCTAACCGTCATGTGCGCAGGAAGTTTAGTGGAAGTAATCTGAACTTCTTTTCTCCTTAAGAAAACAAGTTGCGTACACATTAGCAGTAATATTATCCTCCTCCGAGGACTTGGACTGATATCATATTCAGAGGTGGAAAAAAAAAAAACTAAACAGGTGTGGTGGTTTTGTGCTGGAGCTTGTAACGTCCATTGCAGGAGATCATGTCTTTGTTCAAGAAATGCTTCAGAAGCATTAGTTGGTTATGTCTTATTGAAATTTGGCAAATTAGTACGACTAATTAAGAAATGCCAAAAAGTTTGGTATTGTATGTATACTAAGCAGGTTTGGCAGAGCGCTGTTTCTTGCTATTCTACCGGAAACTCTCGTAAAGAACCCCTTAAGGCTGTAAATTTTCCATCAACACTGTTTGTGTTTGGCATGGATTGGAAGCAGATGCTCTTAATGAATCTTTGCCTTTCTTCTTCCTTGCCGTGTCTGTCTAGAGAAGTAAGCCTGAGTGACCTTGGTTTCAACAATAAGAACAGCTAGAGATCCCAGAACCGGCCCCTGAGGATTTACAGGAAAAGGTCATCAGGTTCAACTTTTTAATTTGGTTTTTGTTGTCAAGTCTCAGTTTGATCAGAATCCAGACCTGTTTTATTGACGAATGGTTCCTGAGGTGTTCTTGCCAACAGTTGGTGTTTTTAATAAACACAGGTTATTTCAGGACATGAGCGATGCTACATACGGGAGTTTCCTTTGGCTCAGTGGTTGATGGAAGTGTGTCAGATGGGGATATGAGCGGGTATTACTGTTGAGTAATCGAGCTTCTGGGGTGGAGGGGCGACAAGCTGGTAGACAGGGTACCGTTATCTTTAGCCACACTGCCGCGCTCAAGCTGAGGCAGAGCCTGTTCACATTAGGACAAGACAAATTTCTGCTTATTGGTGAGTCTGCGCTATTATCTGTTCTATTACAAGATTTTCTCCATTTCCAAACATTGCTACTTTTTCAATGTTCAATCAGTGGTGTATTGCGTCATGAACGATATTAGGAATGGGCATAAAGCTGACGTGTCTAATCCTCCAACGGTTGGGGAAGGGGAAAAAAAAAACCTGTATCCACGCCAGCTGTTTGCGCTAGAAAAAAACTAGAAACCTCTGGTGTAATACGCATTACAGTAGTTGTAGAGACCATTGAACCTTCCTGTAGGTCTGTGCTGTTGCATGTGGTGTAGGGCAGTGTGCCAAGGTAGTGGCTGGTTGAACAAGTTTTTGTTGCAAAATAAACATTATTTCAGTCCTTGCGATTTATTTTAGCCTTCTTCATCTTTAGCGCATGCGTCACATTATTGCTGTTGTGTCTCATGTCTTCAGTTTGACAGAAAGCCGCAATCATTCCGTGCTGCAAGGGTGACCCTAAAATGTCTTCCGACGGGGACCTGCAAGACGTTGGGAGCTATGGAAGCTTTTGGGAGGTAAGAAGCCATTTTCCAGAAACTTCACCCCATCCACACAAATGTAGTCCATTTGGGGTAACACACTCCACAGCTTGATGTTGTAGAATTGTGAAGCAAAGATGCAGAAAAAGTCATTTATGACCTCCCCAAGAGGTGATCTGCTTCACTGCCCCTCCTCCACCTCCGGTGCAAAACCACTCAGTCAAGTCTGCACTCGTCTGGAAGGAACTGCCTCTGAGGCTCAGCTCGGTAAAGCCACTGCATAGCAGAGATGGCTGCTGCCAAGTGCTTGTGGGGATGGGAATGAACACCAATTCTGCACCTCGTTTGGAAACTCATCAGAATAAAAGCTCTAGCACATTTTCTATGATGAATAAGGAGCTTAGTTATTAGGAGCTTGTTTGTCTTGGATCGGTCTGAACAATCCCCCGAACAGTCAGTTAATAATGACGCGCATTGTTAATACATTGCCTGGCCCAAAGAAAATAAATCAATAAAAAAATCTCGCACACGATAAGATATTCAATCACTTTTAGCTTTGATTACAGCACACAATGTGGTGGCCGGTTCACATGTGGAAAATGATTCCCCATGCAGCACTCGTTCACAGTCCTGGAATATGCCTGTGCGTCAGGGAAGGAAAAACTCCCTAGATGTGATACCCTGGTCATTCAATACATTCAGGTCGTCAGACTCCATTTTGTAGCATTGCTGAGCCTAGACCTGATTAATGAACGCAACCGCACATCAAGTATCTCCAAGGGCTTGTACAGTGGCCACTAGGCATATTGGGTACATCGCTTCATGCACTTCCCTTCTTACCTCTGGAATAGGCTCAATCTGGACTCATCAGACCATATGACCTTTTCCATTGCTCTAAAGTCCAATCTTTATGCCTCCTAGCAAACTGAAGCCTTTTTCCCCCCCATAAGACTTGTTTTCTTATGGACATACAGCTGTTTAATCCCAATATTGTGAATTTGTGAGTTCTCATCACATTGTGTGTATATGGAAATGTTCTTACTATCACTATTGAACATAGCTCTGGTTTTTACTGTTGCTTTATTTAAAATTTTTTTCATGTTTATGTGATCTCTATTCATGATTTCTGATCAAATTTCTTCCACAAATTTAACGGTTTAGCAGCACTGTCCTTCCAGATTTTAATAGTGTTTTAGGCTTCTTAACCCAGTTCCAGTCATTTCAAATCGACTTAGTTGTTTTCTTTGCTTGATACAGCCCAATAATTTGACACTGATACATTTTATAATGCCTTATTAATATAATTAGCTACGAATGTGAATCATTAATATCACAAACTACGGTTCTTATTCTATACTGTGTCCGTTGCTCAGCCGGGGAACTACAAGAGGACAGTGAAGCGTGTTGACGACGGCTACAAACTCTGCAACGAGCTGGTCAGCTGCTTCCAGGAGCGTGCCAAGATCGAGAAGGCCTATTCCCAGCAGCTGAATGACTGGGCTAAAAGATGGCGGGGTGTTGTAGAGAAAGGTGATCCTAACTCTAGTCTGAGGCCACACAGGCTCTCCCTGTCCTCTGAAAATAACCTGTTACCCAAACGGATTTTCGTTGGTTGGCATGGCCACCGTATTTTTCACTTGTTGATTTTACCAGATTTAGTTACCAGGCATGCAGATGCATCACACACTCGCTTGATTGCCAAGATAGCCAAGTCTTTCTTTAGCAGTGTTAAGAATTGTATACATACAGTATGTTAATGTGGCCTTTCTGATTTGTGTTTCATTTGTGCATTGCAATAAATGTACTCCTGGAAATGTAAGCCTGGATTACCAGCCTGTTCAGCCTGACCTTTTTAAAGAAGCAGTAAATCATATCTTAGAACACCCATCAAGGAACATGCTCATCCTTCTCCACTTCTGTAGCACTCCTCTCACCCATATATGGGTTTTATTTTTATTTTTTTAATGGAAATTGCCACATTCTAGACACGTTTGGTTAGAGATTCGAAAGTAGATTTGAGTTGTTGGAGTGCGATAAGAGAATTTAGCATGCCATGAGATGTCCTCCTTTGTTCTGTAAGCACTTTATTGCAAACCACAAACCATATCATGGTGAAATTATGGTAATGTCCCTTCTAGATATGATTTGAGTGAATTGAAATTTACAGAAATCGCTTTTCAGAGCCAGATAACCTTGACTTTTTTGCTTAAACAAAAAAAATTATATTTCATTGTTTTAACATGAGTTTCCTTTTCTAGGCTCACAATATGGCACCCTGGAGAAGGCTTGGCACGCGTTTATGAACGCAGCAGACAAGCTAAGCGAGATCCACATGGAGCTGAAAGAAAAGCTGGTTACGGAGGACAGCGAGAAGATCCGAATCTGGCAGAAGGATGCCTACCACAAGCAAATGATAGGAGGCTTCAAGGAGACCAAAGACGCAGATGAAGGATTCCGAAAGGCCCAAAAACCCTGGGTCCGCAAACTTAAGGATGTGAGTTCTAGCGTGTTAGATCGCTGCTCAGAAACAGTTCTCTGCAAAGTGAATAATGAGCTGATGAGTGTTCTGTTACCTTTTGGTAGGTAGAGGCCTCTAAAAAGAGTTACCACCAGGCGCGTAAGGAGGAGCGAACAGCAATGACGCGCGAGACACATGCCAAAGCCGACCCGACCAAGTCCCCGGAGGAGGTGCGCAAGTTCACGGATCGGGTGGAGCTATGCACCCAGGTGGCTGAGAAGGTAACCAGTGTTGGCTCATGGATTGTGCTATGTTTATCCATGGCTCCTCTAGGGATCATGAACAGCTCTTGAGAGTTCATCACACTTATGCAATGTCATGAAGTCAATAATGTCCTGTCAATTATGTCTGTATCCTGAAGTCCCAGGATATCATACTGTGTGGTGTCCATGGTTAACCTGAAGAGTCCTTAAGCAGTAGGACTGATTAGTCTAAACTTGGTGATTAGTTCACTTATGTTGATTCAAGTATGATAAAGCTATAATTGGAAGAAGTAAAGAATGCACGGTGGAGTTAGTCATTGTGTATGTTTACCGTGTGATGAGTGACTGATGTCTGTTCTTTGGAACCGCAATGGGTGGAGACCAAAATGCTAGTTTCTGTTTAGCCAAGACAAGACAGGCTTGTTTTATTGATAGTGAAAGCCTTTGGTGCCATTTTGGATCTGCTTTTTCACTAACTTGAATCTACATGCTTATAGACATGTCAGGTAGTAACGCATCTGTGCTAGTGTCAAGCCATTCAGAGAGTAAAGTCATATTATGTAAGTAGAATAGATTTGAAGCCTTTATTCTAAGGATCATGGTTGCAGTTAGTGGAAACTAAATTACAGTCCATTTTTTGGGAGGAGGAATGTGGCGTTGTATAAAAGCTACGATTCCACTCACGCTTCACTGCAGTACGTTAAAAATAGCTGATCAAATCAACAGCAAGCTTATTTTAGGCTGTAAATGGACTAGCCCCATGGTGCTATCGTCTACCAGCACACAAACAAATCAAGTCCGAACTCAAACCGACACACGCCTATTTCCTGGGAGCAGAGACACACCTATGAGGAGACATGATGACATGGAACGTCTGCATATGACCGCACTGAAACCCATTCATGAAATCCAGTTTATACTTGCATCATCACAATTTGTACGGCTTAGTACTTTAAAAAAGTCGAGTGTTTAGGAAAGTAAATACTTGCTCACACAAGGCGAGCGGAATCCAGATACCTGAAAATGAAATAAAATGAAGTCTTGGGGGTGAGAATAACAAACGCCACTGATGCCAACGGCTGGCGGAGTAATAAGTTCTCACAAGTTCAGCACCAAGTAGAATTTATTATTTTTTTTTATCGCATTAGTGCTTTGTTGTAAGTCTATATTAACATGCATACTTTTTTTAAACAAAAGAAAAGCTATCATCGTTAGAAACAGGATTTTTTCCCCCCTCTCCTTGTTTTTCTGTACATCATTCTAATCAGCAGATGTGACCTCATAAGAGATTTGCACTCCTGTCAGGTTTCCTGCTTTGTTTTTGTTTTTTGTCTTTTGCGCCAATCACGGCAACTTGACCGAACAGAAGATCCACAATCAAAATTTTCTATTCGTGTCATCCCTCCTGACATGTTGCAAGATTTATAATTATATACTTTGATTCATTACGATCTTACGATTTAAAGCTGAGCAGCTCTGTTTTTTGTTCCACGGTCTTGAACTGAGACGCATTTAAAAAAAATAATAATTAAAGGCTGCTTTGTGTGTCATGTCTCAGATAAAGGACCGCTACGAGAAAGCCCTGGATGAGCTGAACCGCTGTAACCCGCGGTACATGGAAGACATGGAGCAGATGTTTGAGATAACCCAAGATGCTGAGAAGAAGCGGCTGTGCTTCTTTAAGGAGGTGATGCAGGATATTCATCAGCACCTGGACCTCTCCAGCAATGCAGGGTGAGTGTCGAGCAGTTTTGTTGAATGTCAAGGCCTGAAACATGGTTCATGCATGTACTCAAACGCTTCAAGCTACGCAAGGCCAGTTGCGTACATCGTTGCGAAAAATCCTAATGCGAACGAAATGTATGCAGTCTCAGCGTTGCCACTAGGGGCACTATAACATGAAACAACACAAGAAAGCTGATTGCTTCTTCTTAGGTTACCTTCTCTAACTTTGGAAACAGTCGGAGTATTCAGTAGCTTATATCGCCACCTTGTGGACGTTTATATATTGTATATATTTACTGGAGACGCGCGTCGATGCCGTCTGGTCCAAGCGTTGTCTTTTGCATTCAAGTGCTTGCGGACATCACGTTTCAGGCCCAAAAGTGACTTAATCGTTAATGTTTAGTTTGTTTAAGATTTTGTAACTCTTTTGTTGAATATTTAACTACGTTAAACTAGAAGGATGGAGTATCCCTGCCTTAAGATCCAAAGAATTTCATATCTACTTTTTGCGTATTGGTGCAGTCAGGCTTTAGAACCCTCAAGGCTGTTGAGTTCAGTCGTGTATTTACAAATGTATCAAAATGTTAACTATTAGGTCTACTTTTCTTTGACTATGAACCCTGTTATCACTGTTTACCCTAGAAAGAATGTTCAACAGTATGTTGTCCATTAACCAGAGTCTTTTCGAACAAAGGTTAAGGCAGTGCTAACATTCGAAACTGTGCATGACGAGAACCTTCGCAAATCCTGCTGTTGTTGATTTTTAAAAACAATTGCATTATTTTTTCCATCATGTTCCCGCTGTAATTATCCGGCTCCTCCCAAGATCATAGTCTTGTGTGCAGGAATCTCCCCTTTGATCCAGGGTGTTTGGTTAAGGCGTGTTGGCTTATCACTCCACAAAATTTACATGTGTTCTCAGGCACCATGTATGCACATGCTGTCAAAATAAATTCCCAAGAATGAACTTGTACAAGGCTAAGAATGAAGATGTTCCCTGGTCGATTTTTGTAACTGATTTATTTTGATGTAAAATTACTCTTTAAAAAATTTTCACTCAGGTTTAAGGGCTTGTATCAAGATCTGAACCAGACTATTAATGCTGCCAGTGACGCAGAGGACCTGCGGTGGTGGAGGAACACACATGGACCTGGAATGAGCATGAACTGGCCTCAGTTCGAGGTAATGTATTAAACTGGCCCTAGGTTGCCGTGATCTGGCACCAATCTGACACATTTATTGAACTGCTTCCAGTTTAAGGTGAAGTTTTGAGCTTGCCCCCAATCAGCCCGCAACAGTGTACTGGTCCCAGTTTGGGGGTACATTTTTGACCTGGCCCAAATTTAACAACAATGAACTGGGTCTAGTTTAAAGTGCAGCTTTGAACTTGTACCTCAAAACTCTCCCAGTTCATTATTGTACCTCAGACTGAGACAACAGAAATGTGGGCCCAGTTTTAGGTGGAATATCAACAGTTTACACTAGTGTCCCAGTTTTAATGTGCAGTTTTGAACTGGTCCCAACAACAATCAATTGGCCCTGTTGGGATTTATAGTTTTGAAGTGGTGCCAGTTTGATGTACAATATTAAACAACATGAGGCGCGTCGGTTAGCCGGCCCCGGTTTGAGGCGCGTCGGTTAGCCGGCGCCGGTTTGAGGCGCGTCGGTTAGCCGGCCCATTATGGTCCCAGCATGAGGTATAATGAGCTCGATCCAATTCATTGTTGCATCTCCAAAAGCACTTCAAAACTATATCTCAATGCTAGAAGAAATACTTTACCTCGGATTGGGCCAAGTGTAAGTTTAAATTTTGAAGTGGCCCCAGTTTAAGATACAAAAACTGCAGTCAACTGGTCCCAGGTTAAGGTACAGTAGTTAAGTTGGTATGCGTAATACAGAACTAACCCCAGTTTGATATAAATAGTGAACAATAAGGTGGCCTCATTGGTCACAGTACAGTGTGGAAAGTTTAATATTGGTTCTATTCTGATGTACAAGCCTGAATTCTTCTTCCGTATTATATGTACATATATAGTGGACTAGCCAACCCCCACAGTTTGAGATGGATCCAGTTGTAGTTACGATAATGAACCAACCAAGTTTGTTTCCCCCTGTGAAGCCCATTTGTTTTCTAGTCTTTTGTGTAACTATAAATGTCAGAACTCTAAATTTCTAACATTTGCTTAGCCAAGAGATATGACATTTCCAGTAGAAGCCCCACAGTGTGTCTGTGTGCAAGCTGTCATCGGTTGAGCCTTTCTGACTATGAGCTTTGGACATAGTGAATCCTAATGGGCTGATGGTGAATGCTCTGTTGTTTCCATGGCCCACGGTTGGCTTGTGGAATGTGGGATCCTTCTCTCTGTGCCAGAACTCCCTTTTCCATACGCTGGTCCAATTTTTATTTATTCTCAGCCTCCCCTCCCCCCCCCACTTGAGGATTTATTTTTCCTCTCCACCAACACCACAGTTAAAGCTACGTTGGATCTAAATGTTATCTTTTGACTAATGCTTAATCAAGCTGTTAGGGCTTCTTGGATAAGTCAGCAAGAACATGTCTAAGACTTCATCCTTATTTCTTTCCCTGAACACTAAAGCTATTTGTGCAATAGAGGGGCCTACCATGTGCCACCCTGACAAGTTACAGACAGTGTCTGCAATGGGTCACGTTAGGACTGGAATCTTAGCACCCTCCACAAATATAAATAACAACCAGGGGGTCAGGCTATTCAAAGTATTCTTAATGGGTTTTGCGCACCTTTTTTTTCAGGAATGGTCTCCAGAGGCCAACCGCTCGATCAGCCGCAAGGATAGGAACAGCCGAATGGATGACGTCACCTTGACCAACATCGTCTCCGCTGCTGATGATGCACCTCAGACTCCACAAGATACTATCCGGTAACACACCCAGGAATTTACAGTTTGTCTTGATGCAAATCTTTTTCTCGATGATTTCTCTTAGAATTTCTTTTTTTATGTATTTGGTAATAGAAATGCTTACCCGGAGAGCTCTGGGATTATAGCTAGAAAGAACGTTAAGCTTGTTATTTGACTTATTGCAGGTTTTGAGAGACTCAGAATTGACCTGTAGTGCTACTGTAGGTTTATTCATAAAGCTTCTTTAGTGCTCATTAACCTTTTAACTGGAGAAGTGTCATTACTACTTTAGCAATATGGGCGGCAATATTCAGCACAGTATCAGTGTGCTTGCATGGTGGTATATTAACTACTTCTTATTTAAGCTGATCTAGAGAATAGTTCATTCCTAATATCTAAAGTTGAGCTGGGCTGGTTCAAGATACTGTATATCAGTGTATGTCTTTTATGGCCGTCTGTTTATCAGAGGACAACAGAAGCACATGCCTTTGCAGCAGCCATTCTGGTACGTGATGTAACGGGTTTAAAACATCAGTTACATTCTAGAACTGACTTGTTTAACAATAGGAAACCTAAACTGTATTTGCTGTTCTCAAAAAGATTTTCTAGAATGCGCTATTTGGCATGCGGTCTAGGAACTTAAACACGGTGCTCCACATTCTTACATTTTTACGTGTATAAGACATGCTCCAGGAAAAAGAAATCAAAAGGCCAATGACTTTTCCTTGCCATTCAATGTTCATGATGAGTGTATGTAAACTTCTGACTGCAGGACGACTTTTAATGTTGTTAAACGTCCATGAATCTAATTAATTCCTGGTATACCCTTAGAACCATTGTATACAAATGATTCAGACGTTTTTTGTTGTGAACTTCTCAGACAGTACTCGCATTCTCAGTCCACTCACAAACATTTCCAGTATTAGCCGGAACAAGCAGACGGCCTCATGGACCGCAAAATTGTAGAAATGGTGTTGGATCCTAGATGAGCTGGAGATCGTGGTTCTTGGCTCATAGTGTCTAGTGGGTCATAGCGACTAAGAACTTGTATTATTTAGCATACTCACATCGCAAGTATCAATGCTGGAATCCGTGTCTTCCAGATCATGTTGAGATTTTACAAGGCTACCATAGAGTCTGTTCTGCATTATGAAATGACGAAGATGTTTCCTAAACCTAAAAGTTAAACTCCAAGCTTTAGTTCTGCAAGGAGAATAATGGGCGAGTTCACACCCCTCACTCTCGAAGATATTTTTGAACAGTCTTACTCATCCGACCGACAGGATCCTCTCTGATCCGTCTCATGTGTCGGATTCTAAATGGAGCTACTGACTTCTGAAAGGACATACCGGGTCCCCTTGTGTAAGCACAATTGTTATCAGGGCTGCAAAATATCTTTACTATCACTCGATAGTCGAACAGATTATCAATCAATAACCGGTTAATAATGAACGATAATCAGGTGCACATTTCCTCCTCAGTTTAAGTTTTATTAAAACAGTAGCACAATCCAGTCTTTCTCCTATGCTGATTTATTTATGGCGGCCCGCCTCAGTATCAACACTGACCACCACATGTAAATCATCTCCTTTGTTATTATTGAAATTGTTAAAATTCCTATGTAATTAATTGACTGTTTGTTTTTTTTTTCAGCTTTTCTCTCTATATTACAGTACAGTATATATTTGTGAATAACCCTATCCCTTTGCGTGCGCATGTCAGCTATGCTGGTGAAGCGCTTACTGTATGAAACGTTTGACGATTAATGAGGAGAGGACCAGTTGAGGTTTAGCGAACACGTTTTAAAATAACCGCGATGAGTTTCGCAGACACCTGACTCCTCAGACTCTTCAAGTTATTAGCGATCATGTAAACTGCGTTGTAAGCAGAGCTAAGCTAATGTTCGATTATGATTATGATTGATTATTAGCATATCCAATCGTTAAAAAAATAAAAACTCATAAAACAATTGAGTATACTACAGGGTGGGGAAATTTTGACCCTTGTACTTGGTTATCACTTACACTATAGCAGCTATAAACAGTCTTTCCTCTCCTTTTTTCTTCTCCTTTGTATTGTGTTTTAGTAGACAGTATTGTGAGAAGCTCTGTTAGCGGAAATAAATCGACGCATTCTGACCGATCACAACTGATATCTCATCTATTTTCATCTATTGTTCTTTGATCCTGTACATTACTTTCTCTTTGATGTTGTTCGAAATATGTTTGATGTTGTTCACTATTTAGCTATTTAGTCTTTGTCACATCTGTAACATCTGTTTTTTTTTTTTTGTTTCACAGCGCTGCCAAGGATTATTCCTCAGACTGGTCTGATGAAGAGAGCCCCAAAAAGTACATAGCAGCGAACGGAGTCGAGCTCGAAGAGGAGGAGAAGGTAGCGGGTGTGCGCGTTAAAGCACTGTATGATTACACTGGCCAAGAATCTGATGAGCTGACTTTTAAAGCAGGTATTAATCCCTACTAATGCTTATTAATGGCACACACACATGTATATACAGTAGACACATGCACCACCAGCATGATATATGGCGTGTGGAGAGGTGGGATTCGTCTAAACGCTCTTCCTTCATGTTAGTCGGAGTAGAAGATCAACATCGAACAGTGTCAAGCTACTGTTTATAATCAGTTGATCTTTCTGACTGACGACAGATATGTGGGACAGAGCTGGACAAATCTGAGCATGAGTGTTTTCATGAGATTCAGAATGTTATAAAAGGATATTATAATTCAGGTTTTCCTAAAGCTTAATCAATCTAGGAAAGCATCCGTGACTGGACAGATTGCCAAGATTGATAAGTGAGGAAATCCTTGTGTGTCCTTTTATTGCCCTACAATTAGCTGATAATCTCACTGATGCACATAAGCATGGTTTAGTTCTGAATGTACGGCTTTTCAGAATGGATCACTTTGCTCAGTACTACCAGCGAAAGTAGCATGTCGGATTCCTCGCACCCGCTCATACAGTACAACCCCACTTCATATCGGATATGTTTACAGATTTGGGGACGTAAGGTTTTCAGCCTGAGGTTTGCTGTTGTGTGATATTACAGCTTCCGCTGGTGTGAGATCTTTCCTCCTTCAGCAGCCATAAGAAAATGAAACTGTTAGCAGTGTAATCATGATCCTTTTAGCCACGTCATTGCAGTGTCATGATTCGCAGTGTACTGTAATTATCAAGCCTTGATTCTGAAGACACCTCTGCCACCTGCTGGTGGCTTCACAGTCACACTGTATTGAAACAATAACTAGAATTTTTTTCGTCTTTCCCATGAGTCTGTTGAACCACCATACACAGGAGCAGCTCAGAATATAAGTACTAGTTATGACAAGGTTATGAGTTTAAATATCCGTACTCTCAAATAGGGGTGGGCGATATAACCAAAATCTTCTATCACGGTAGAAGCAATTTTCTACCTCGATAACGATATACATCACAA
>JAOTQY010000003.1:4488374-4498992 GCA_026413445.1 Dolichallabes microphthalmus
GTTAGATGGAGGCAGATGATTCGCTGTGGCGACCCCTGAAAGGGAACAGCCGAAAGACAAAGAAGAAGAAGAAGAATCAACTGGGAGATTTTGTTGATGTAAAGTACTTTTACAATAGGGATGAGAACCACCAGGGGCCACCTGATATGATATCATCGTGATTGCAATTCTGTAAGAATCTTGATTTAACAATTCCAAACAAACTTGACAAATAATTTGCACCTACCACACAGGATGCTGTGCTGCCTACCAACGTGTGAGAGGAACTGCAACATTTTACCTCAAATGCAAAAATAAATAAATAAAAAATACATTTTACAAGTCGATTTCGGAATCAATGTGGCGATCAATGAATTGCCACACCAAAGATTTTTTTTACTTTTGATTTTCCACCCCATCACTACTTTACAGTGTTTACATTTTTTTAATACCTTCAATTTGCAATTTTTTGTATGACACTTTAAAACATTTTTTTTTTTTAATTTAAGTATAGTTTTATTCAGTGATGTTCAACATCTGTAAATTCTATCCCTTCTACCCAGAGAGCAGGGCCAATTTTGCTTCCTTGTCTCCCATCCTTATAAAAATGTTTTAATCCACATATTTGGAGTGGTGTCTGAAACAATTATGATTAGCTTTTGGATCTTACTTTCAGAACTAGGTATTACTGAAATCTACACACTTCTTGTGTAATTTACTTTACCTTATTGTCTCCCACTGTGGTCACTGTAAGTATATTACACTGATGTTGAGAAAAAGTGCTGACATTCATGTTGTCCTGCTTTTTCAGGCGGGCGTTATGCGTAACGTATCGAGATGGCGCACTGTGTCCATCATTGCAGCAGTGGCGTTCGTCGTAGCTGCAGTTTACTGGAGACGAACTCACTGACCGCCCCACCCTAAAATCCTGACATCATTGAAAGAGCCAGTTTCATTAATTTGCACATGCGGGAAATTATCAGATGCAATAAGTGCTGATATTTAACAAATGCAATGACCAAATGATCATGTCGATTGGCACGTTAGATTACCAAACTGTAAAATACTGTAAGGAATAAGAACTCCATTTCATTACACAGTGTAGCTCTTTTGAAATGGTTCTCCCTGTTGTGTTTATACTGTAATTTAACAAGGCACAACTATTTATTAACATCACAGTGTCTTGTCTTTTATTTTTTTTTACACTCCACTACATTTGTAGCAGTTCATTTGTCCTCCACAGCTCTTATCATTTTAATATGTGCCAATGTCTTCCAGCCCTACCTCCATCTGGTGAAATATCTGACAGTTTATCAAAGGTTTTTTGAATGGGATTTTTAGTATACCATGTACTATTAGCATTGTTAAATGTCAGATTTTAACTATTTAGAATGTCTTATTTCGAACTCCTGTCTAGACAAGACCTCTTTGCAGGAATGTAATGAATGTGTTTACACTTATTACTAAGCAGGGCAACAGATGGTGAAGGAAAATCTTTGCCAGCTCAGACTTTTAGAGGCAGAAGTTATGTTTGTGTGATAAACATCAAGAAGCTAAAAGAATGATAAAAAGATAAGAAGCTAAAAAATGTAATCATTGCTTTATTATTAATCTAAAAGTGGGTTATTGGGTCTTGAGTTTTAAATCATTATAGCTATTAGTTGGAGCAGTATGTGTGTTTAGTCTAAGTGAATTAGTTTGAATAAGGAAACAATGTATATGTGTATCATGTTAAAATAAGATTTAGAAAATTTCAGAAATACAGGGAAAATAACTACAAAAGTGTTTTTTTTTTTTCCTGTAGTGAATTCAGGGAAATTGTGCTTGGTTTTTGTTTACATCAAAATAAATGTGATCAATTGAGTGTCCTTCTGATTATTCTATTTTTATTGTGTTCATTTAAAAGAATAATGTTTTATTGGCCTTTTTTTTTTTTTACATCAACCAAAAAGATGCAAAACTATGCAAGAAAAACACAAATAAACTGATTCTGGTTTGATAGTTTTTCACCCTCAGCTATTTTGTTCAAAAGATATGCACAGGAATGTTGGGGTTGTTTGTTTCTATTCGGCCATTATATTTTGTGATGAATTCACTTCAATTAAAACCACTGAGATTGTGACCATGCAGTTACTAAAGATGAATGAATGGTGTCTTTCTTTGTTCTGTGAGCTTCACATTGTATATGCAGTTTTTTGGTAGTGCACCTGATGCCCTGTTAAGCATTTTGGCAAGAGCCAAATCTAAAGTTTTCCGCTAAGTTGTATCTGGTTAGAACATATGGAAAGATTTAAAAAGTAGCTCAATACTATTATAAACACCATTCACCCCTTGAAACCCGAACAGCTCTTTTCATGCCATTCTCTCGAGCATTGTGTCTGCCTCGAGGCCGCTATTGCTTCTCACCCAATATCAATTCCAACTAGAAAGAAAGAGAGCAGTGATCGGCAGTGAGTTGCTCACACGTAATGTTTCATCTATTCCTTTTGTAATTGGAAACACACACATATTCTAGTGGGAACAGGTTCTGCTTCGTGTCCACAGGTCTATTATCCTTGTGGGCCACTAGAAAGAAACTCCATGTGTGTGAGCTGCAAAAAAGCAGTGAACTCCTTCCTCCTGTCTCTCCTCAGCTCAGCCGCCCCACAGCACAGCAGCAGTCTCTTAAAATGAAGCATATGGGTCTGAGGGAGGTCTATGCGTGCTAAGGGTTTAGTCATGGCACTAAAAACATGTACAGCCCTTAGTCTTAGACTGCTAATCATTAATAGGATAAATAAAATCTAGAGTTCTTATAGCATGACCTGAAACCTATTATTAAAAAGACTGAGCAAGGCCAAGACCTTTCATGACCGACTTCTATACATTTATAGATGGAATTATTATTATAGTAGAATTATAAATAATTTTTTGTAATAATGTGAATGGTCATATAGTTTTTTCCATGAGTTTTGGTAAAAATTATAAAAAAATTCTTTCATAGCATTGACTCAAGCACAAAATGACAAAATGTGAAGACGTTCACCTCTACGAAATATTTGGAATATTAGGTGTTGCGTGTTGAACAGAACATTAGATCATCAAAATTTTCTGAAGATCATGAGAACAAGAAAATTTATTTTATATTTATTAATGAGCTTAGTGAAAAGTACATGCCATGGCATTAATTTGGAAGCCAGGTAACCACATTTCTTCCTATTCCTTACTTATTACTACATTCAAGTTACTAATTCAAGAATAAATTATGATTGTCACCTGCAATTTTGTCATTTGTTCAGGTATATACAGTACATTTAACTGACTTGTTCCTGAATGTAGTGATTGCCTTTAACCACAAGATGTCAGGTTAAACACAATAAAAATGTCCACATGCATACTAGTCTGCACAGCCATGGAGAAAGCTTGCTGGAGTCAAAGGTCAAACACTACAGTTGATTTTAAAATGAATGACTGCAGTACAGCATTTCTCTCATTTCTCATGTCTTTGGACATTTTACTCAAAAGAGTTATCTTAGGTCTTGTTCAGACTTCCAGCCTAAATCTGATTTCTGCCATATCCAGACTGGAAACGGTTTGGAATGAGATTGCTTTCATGAAGTCTGGACAATAATAATAAAAAAACAAACATTGAATCTGATTTTTGCAAATCCGATCTGAACCACATCCACAGATTGTTTGAAACCGGGTTCAAATCGCATTACTAAAGATATGTCTCGATCTTGATGCTCTACCCACTCAAATCGAATAAGGAACAAATTTGTGAAACAAATTGGATTTACCTGTAGTCTAAACAAGGCATTATTAGGCCACAAGTCAAATTTTCCTTAGATCTGTGGTCTTCATAACGGTGGCACTGTGGTATAGTGGTTACCTAGTCCAAAGACACCCAGATTAGGCTCAACGGCATTTCCAAATTGCCCATATTGAGTGTGTGTGTTTGTGCCCTATGATGGACTGGCGCCTCATTCATAAGTGTGCCCCACCTAGTGCCTTGAGTCCCCTGGGATAGACTCTAGGCCTCCTGCGCCCCTGTACAAGATAAGTGTTATAGAGAATGAGTAATATGTGGTCTTCATAGCTTTTACAGTAAAAAGAACAACCTTGAGATTAATATTATGAAATGGGCAATATCCTCAGAGTTAGTGTCATGATTTAAAGTTTAATTAGTAATAAGAACTTTAGTCCCTATGATGTTATACAATGAGACAGCTGTGATTCATATCTGTGTTTGTTTATGTCCTATTTCCCCCCAAGGATTCTCATTGCTTTTTTGTCAACAGTGATGTCACTGCGATCTGTTGTGTCTCGTGTGCCGTTCTCCCATGGTGCATGAACTGTGGTGGATTAAATATAACACGCTTACATAATTGGATGACTTGTCTAGTGAGCTAAATTGTAATGGATGGACCCATGCAGGGTCTGTTGCTTTATAATAGTCGGGTTGATGTCAGTGACAAGGTCAGTGACTCTCAGCAGTGCACGTGTACAACCCCCTGCAGTGAATGCGACCTTTTGGAGTTTTTGGTGCACAAGGCAACAAACTTGTTTTGGGTTGACTCATGAAGTCTGGAAGTGAGTGATAAAGTAATAATAACATTTCTTGTATTCTCTGAGCAGCTTTGGAATCCTCTCAATGGATACATACAAAGTTTTTGATTTTCTCTCCCTAACTATTTTCTGTTTGTTTCACCCATTTTTATCTTCTTGTTTCCTTCTCTTTTTTGGCACAACTCAGCGAGAACAGATAAGATTTGATATTTTTTAGCTGCTCACCATGGTTGTCAAAGTCATTTATTTGAGTTACAGCAGCCTTCCTGTGAGCTCAAACCAGACTCTATTCTCTATCATAGACGAAGCATTTCCATTTCTGTGCAAACTCTGGAGACTGTTGTGTTTAATAATCCATGCTGAAGTGGTTACTGAAATAATAAAACAGACCATCTGACACAATCATCCATCACACAGTCGAATTCACTGAGGTCACATTTTTCCCATTGTGATATTTCCTGTGAACTGCAGGACTTTAGGTATCATAACCGTATGTAACTGCAAGCTTATAAATAAAGTTAGCTTAGCTAACTAGCTGGTGTTTCAGAGGAAATGTTTACTTTAACCTCCCATGGTTTCCCTTGAAGTTGGTAAATAAGTAACTAAATAAGTAGTTAAATTAAGGGAATTTTTTAAAAATAAGATTGCAAAAGTATAATTGTTTTGAACATTGGTAGACTAAATCAAATTAACTCAGCTGAGGTTTTCGTTACTAGCAGCTGCTCCCTCCCCCTACTTCTCCCACTTTGCTAACATTTAGCTTTTACTTTACACAGACCTACAGTATTACTAGATATCCACAGAAGTAAGGAGAAATTGATTCACTGTAACCCTAACAAAAAAAATTATCTACCAAAGATGAACAAATGATGGAACTATATTTTTCTGTCTACTTTTAAAAGTAAAGTTTGGTTATCGTGAATGAATTTAGTCAAAATTGCTACAATTGCTAAAACATGTATTATCTTTGTCGAAAATGTCTTTTACCTTTACTTTTTATACATATTAGTGAGTTTATTATCTGTGGGACAAACTGTCCTCATGATTGTTTCGATGAACCACGATTGTCATTTCAGCTTTCTACAGCAGATTCAAGACACAGTTCTTGCTAAAAATGTATGAGTTTGGTCACTTTCTCACTAAATTTAGGAAACTTTGGTGACGTCCCCATATGCACACCAGAGGTCACCAGGATATTACTCAGCCAGAGAAATGGATATGTGTTGTCACAACACATTTAAAGGTGCTAGTAGACTGGATTGGTTTTCCCCTGAGGGGAAATAGATGCAAGGGGTCCTGTTCTATATGAGTCCCACCAGGGTGCACACTCTTAGTCACATCTGAGATTAGGCTGTAGAAGGACTACAGAGTTTCTCTCAAACCATGGAAAGGTTAAGGTTTAAAGTGGCCATCCTCCACTGTGACCTGACCGTAATGGCTTGTGACAATGGCCTTAGGTTACAAACATCTCTTTAAGCTCCAATGACCTGTCTGTACATAGGTCACTGGCGGAAGAACTGCTGACATTTCTAAAACTGTGGTGACTAATTGGAGCATCTATAGTTTAGGTGAACCATTCATAAATTTATAAAACACTTTATGTACAACTTTATGTTAATGCATCTGTCTAATCTGCCATCATGTGGCAGCATAATGATAAACATGACTAGTCAAAAGTTTGGGCGCACCTTCTAATTCCATTATTTTATTTTTTTTTATTTCCTTCCTACAATGTAAAACAATGCTGAAGGCATCCAAAATATGCAATGATCTCCTTTGGACAGTTGATATTGGGATTTATCTACTATGCTCTTAACAGCGCTAATCTGACGTGCAGTTAATCTGTGATTTCTGAGGCTGGTAACTCTAAATTAACTTCTCCTCTGCAGTAGAAGTAAGTTTTGGTCTTGCTTTCCTGGGATGGTTTTCATGAGAGGCAGTTTTATCATGGTGCTTGATGTGTTTTGCAAATGCATTTGACACAATACTGCTCTTGCAAGAAATATTCCAGAACAGCTGACCATCATGTCTTATATTGTTGTTGTTGCAGATACTTAATTACCTAATTAAAAAAAAAAAAAAAAGCCAGTACTGTTACAGAATGTAGAAAATAAATCCAAACTTGTGTCCAAACTTTTGACTTGTATTGTACATAAAATCTCAAACAATTGTAAAAAACATAACGTGCAACTGGTGTTTTGATGAACCTGTGTAGCCACAAAGAGAGGAACCTAATGGAATCTTCTGCTGTTCAAGCAACATCTGATGTGTTCTCAGATGCATTTCTGCTCATTAGAGTTGTAAAGAGTGGTCATTTGAGTTACTGTTGAAGCTGTTTAGTGTGGAATTCTCAAATCCTCAAGTTCTGAAATACTTAAAAAAGCTGATCTACCAACAACCATGCAACAGGTAAAATACAAATAAAAAAGATTCTAATAATGATAGATATCAATATAACTGAAGTTCTTCACCAAGGGTTAGATTGACCCAATGGTACAGTAGGTTTACCAGATAAAATGGCCAAAGAGTATAACTTTGAGTTACATTTATATTCACATTTGGTCATTCGGTAGATCTTATCCAAAAAAACTAAAGGAAAAACATCGTGCTACAGAGGCTTGGGTGGTAGCAAATCACGGTCAGTGCAAACACAACAATAATTTGATAAAATTAATCAATAATGAAAAGGACAGTTTTAAACTGTGTATAAATAACAATACTATAAATAAAAAGAAAATCAAAAGTAAAGTAAGTACAGAAACAGTGAGTTGTTTAGCTAGATAGTGTCCGATGTCCATAATAAATTGCATAACGAGTGTGTAATTCTGTGTATGTTATTATATACTGAGATTATACATGATTTAGGCTGGATAAAATGTAATAAAGTCACATGTAAGGTGCATTTAGTGTATCCTGACATGTGCTACGTTCATGTTATGAACTCTTACGTATATTGGTGTGTAATCAGTGTCATTTGCACAGGTGCAAGTCACATTTGTACAGCTGTGTGTGCAGGAGAAAAGCCAGGTCTCTGACTTCCCAGGATGGCCTCAGCTCCTCAGGTCCATCAGTGCCAATGTCATGAACAGAACATCAATATTTTCATGCTGGTTCCAAGAATTTTATCAGCTATTGCTTTGCACAGGTGTGGAATGTTACCTAAACAGCAACGTGTACAATATGTACAGTTGTGGCCAAAAGTATTGTGACGAAAGTTAAATTCATTCTAATTTTTTAATGAATGAAAATCAAGATAATATATTTTTTATTTCATGCAATTAAATTTCTATACCACAATCTTTGCAACAAACAAACAAACATACAACACAATTTCATGCAAAACGATGGCTATACAATTTCATATTTATTCTTCAAAACCTGCTGGATCCAGTTCGGCATAGCGTCGAAATGACGTCTGTGGTACTCTGGTGTCACTTGTTCAATCCATGCCGGCTTTATTACTTCTAGAAGATCATGTATAGAAAATGTTGTTTTGACTGCTACTGTCTTCACCATTGTCTAACAGTTATCTATTAGGTTTAAAGCTTTAAATTGGAGATGACTCAGGCCATGGCTCCAGAATCTAAATACAATTATCACAGTTGATATTTACTACTTTTCGGTTAATTAGCTCAACTCTTCAGACTAGAACTAATTAGTAAAATCAGTTGGTGTGTACACAGGGAATATTTTTGGCAACCCCTGTATGTATGTGGATATTAAAAGATAACGCATCTTAATAGATTAATTAATTACTTAATTATTCTATTGATTAAGTGTTCTGTAGTGTATCTTTGTCATATTTAGCTTATAATATATATAAGTATATATTAAGAATAAAATTGTATTTAACAGTGTAAAAAAAGTAATTGTAGTTTGTTATGGTATTAATTTGGCAAGTTTTTTTCCCATGTACTTCACATTAAACACTTTAATGCTTTCATGCATTATATTTGCATTTTATTCATTTTAATATTATTTGCATTTTACAAGTAAAAAATAATCAAAGTGTCTAATTTGGTGAGATATACTGTACTTCAGTTTGTTAGTTAAAACATCTCTTTTTAGATTATTTAATATTAAAATAATATTCAAATGTAGTAACTTTTCTCTTGAGTATATTTACACTTTAATTAAAATTTTGTAAAATTTTTCTGCACTATTTTATTTTTACATAAACATGAGTATTTAGTATTTTTTCCAACCCTGCCAGCAGTATTGTAGTGGTATAGCATAAACATGCAAATTTTAGGTGCATTTTTATTTTTCATACAAACATCATTTAAACTGCATGCCTAAGGATTGAAATTCTCACATACCCCTCCTTCTCACAAATCCTTAACTGCTAAACAAGCACCACCCCCTCAGTTACTGTTTACAAAGTCCAGGTTTGCAAATCACCACCTGATCATACAGATTTTTATAACCGTTTCAAAACAACATGTGGTGACACTTGGCATGTTCAGCATTTTCAGGTTGGGGACCTGTTCTCCACGTTTTAAGCAGCTGAGCTAACACTGGCACATGGCTGCTGCAAGGTTGTCAAGTTCAAAAGTCACTGCAATCATTACATGGAAGTGTTGACTTAAATGACCAAATAGCTTTGAGGAAGCTAATTTATTTATTAATTTATTAAATTATGAATATTTTTTTATTAGCAAATTGCCATTTGAAATGTTACAAATTTGATGCAAAGTTCTGACCTGAGCTAACACTGGCTTGTATATTGTTCTTAACCTGGTCCTCCCTGCATTTAATAAATAATAAAATGCAACAAGGCTTACTGTTATAGAAAAATAACCAACGACATGGTAAAAATAACCAATGACATGGATGTAGCCTGATGTAGGATGATTTTATAGCACTCTGATATTCTTTGTTTTCCAATAGCAGCAAAGTGTTTTTGTACACAGCAATTTGATTACAATAACCTACTGATTAATAAACTATGCATTAATCAAGGAGGTACAGGATATACACTATTCTTACCTCATGACCAGTGTTCTCGTTATTAGCTATAGTTACCAATAATAAAGAAAAACTTTTCACTCCCAACTATTTATACTGTAGTTACATAGAATATTGTAGAACAGCTCTGAGACAAGTTAGTTCCTGTTATCACTTACATTGCAGCAAATATAAACAGTCTTTCCTTTTTAACAAACCTCTCTTTCCTTCCACTCCTGAAATTAATTAAACAGGAAAACACCGCTTGAGAAAAAGAAGGTCCTCTGTATAAAACACAATAGCTTACACGTTAACACTGTCACCTCCAAATCTCACCTCCGGGGTCCGTGTTCTCTCTTGGGCTTTCTCGAGGTGCAAGGTGGGTTTTCTCGAGGTACTTCAAGTTTCCCCCCACGGTCCAAAGCCATGCAGTGTAAGTTGATTGGCATTTCCAAACTGCCCGTAGTGTAGAATTGGTTGTGTGAGTGTCTGTGCATGTTGGCAACCCATTCACGGTGTACCTCATACCTTAAGGTTTTCTTAGGGTAGGCTCCAGGCCCCTTACAACCACACACAGAATAAGAAGTATTGATAATGAATAGGCATATTTCTGTAAAGCGGCTTTAGTTTTGACAATAGCCATTGTAAACACTAAACAAATAAAAAATGTACACAAAGCTGATGCTGAAGACTCCATAGACTCCAAGACTTCCATAAATGTTAAATAGAATATATAGGAGAGTCAGGGGTTCAAACCTCAGCACTAAATGGATCCACTGGTGGGCCCTTGGGCAAGGCCTTTAACCCTTCGCTCATACAAAATCATCTCGTTGTTGTTGGGCCTAAACCCAGATGAGAACGGAGGAGGGTTGGGTGTCGGTGCACCAGCGCTATAGAAAAACATATTAATTGAGATGACAAGTCAATGTGTTTCACAACTTTTAAAAAAAAATCAATATTATGCTTATGCTAGGCGGCACGGTGGTGTAGTGGCTAGCACTGTCGCCTTGCACCGCCAGGGTCTGGGTTCGATTCCCGGGGCAGGCTCGATTCCCGTCTCTGTGTCGATGGAGTTTGCATGTTCTCCCCGTGTTTGGTGGGTTTCCTCCGGGTACTCCGGTTTCCTCCCACAGTCCAAAGATAT
>JAOTQY010000003.1:4525280-4543786 GCA_026413445.1 Dolichallabes microphthalmus
ACTTGGTGGTTGTGGGGTTTGATCCTGGGATCTTCCGAACCGTAGTCCAATGCCTTAACCACTGAGCTACCCCTGGCCCCATATCTACTGGATATGACAACTTTTAAAACTTTTAGCAGAATAAAAGTTCACATTCACTTCAGATGAATACAAATAAACAAGCAGTTTATACATGCATCTGCAAACCTGTGTAGTAAAATTGTTGTTGTTTTTGTGGTAATACACTCCTGGGTAGTCTGTAGCTGTTGGCTGATATCCAGCTCATTAGTCTTTATTTTGCACATACCACAAGATCTGTGAGCCAAATTGGACCTTTAAAGGTCTGGATAGTCTTTTGTACTCTTAACTTTACAGTACTATCATGCTCATGATCTAAAAATTGCTTGCTTCTAAAGACTGTAATAACCTCAGGGCTGCCACTACTGCTGATGGCATCTGCATGCACCCTTCCTCAAGGGTTCTTTGGAATGGATGTGGAAATCCTTGGTTGAAGGGTTCTGAATAAAATATTGAACAGTTTCACCAGAGCAGCAAAAGCAAACAACCTTTTAGCATGGTACATGGAAGGTTTTTTTTTTTTTTTTTTGTCTTCCCCTAAATGTGTGGAAGTTCCCATTTTACAAAGGTGAAGACGCGGCCCCATAGTCAGCATGATATGGGAATAGAGTCTTCAAACAGGATGTCCCAGACTTTATTGGGGCATGCTAAGCATTACAGCATCGGACTTCCTCGCTAGGAGTTTGAGAAAGGGATTAGTAGCATATGGCTCATTGAACAGAGCTCTGCTTTTCATTAACTGGCCCACCACCCAGCAGCATCTTGCCTGGCAACTAATTTCTGTCTCAGAAAAGCATTCCTGATTTGTGTGTGTGGTGTGTATGCACAAGCATGTGCGTCCTGTTGTGTAGTGGGGGAGGTGTCCAAAATGGCACTGACAAAAGGGGAAAAAATCTGGTTTTGGTTTGCATTTTCATTCTTTTTCCAAAAGCAAAAGTGTGACACTGCCAACAAGATGGTCCCAGCATTGATGCATGGGGATATTAAATACAACACTGCTGCCATTGTCACAGGACATACTGTATCATACAGAACATGATGCCATGTATATTTGCAAAACTTTTGGAAGGACCAAGCATGTGGAAATGTCCAAAACAAGCCAACAATGGTCTGGCTTTGTGGCCTTAAGGACAAGATTGAAAGGTGTCCAAAACTGTAAGCAAAATTTATTGAAAACTGAAGTAACTTGGTACACAGGTAAGACGGGCAAAGTCCTGAGAGTAAGTGTCAGTCACATGTTATACAAAAGCTCTTTCATATATTCCTTTTTGGGGTAAACTACTGTAGCAACACTTAGCCCCATCACCGTTACTGATGTTGACAATGACACCATGCCTTTTCTAAGTCTCATATCGTAAGTGAAAGCTCTAAGCAAAACATCGCCTTCTCCTGAAGTTCTGGGAATCTTGATGCTGGAGCATGACCACGCTGACACATTTAATTGGCGGCAAATTCAGGAACCTCCCTGCAAAAGATCAGTGAGTTACGAAGTGTTTTTGGGGGACAAAGTATCTGGGGAGGGCTAGCGACGGAAAACATTAGCATTGCTGTGGTTTCCAGCACTTATGCTTAAATATCATCGGCAGGCTTCCACAGATGCATATAAAACTCTTACTGCTGCGTCGTCGTTTTCAGTAAATGCAACAATTTTTTTTTTTTTTTTTTCAAACGTTGACATTCTTAAAGTAGGATGCATGCTCAATGCGTAATGCAATATTTGAAATGAAGTCAGACATTTATAATTAGTACTTTAACGCATCTTTCTTCCTTTTTTTCTGTTAGCGTGTGCTGAAAATGAACATACTAGACAAGTATTCTAGGATTACCACCCAGCATGTCAGAAGTATCACAGGACTTCGAACGCCCTTGCCCCCCTCCTCCACTGTCATTATTCACGGCCCAAAAAAAGTCTAACCACATCCCCCAGTTCGCTGCTGGTCCAAGTGCCCTGCCAGCTCCCAGGAAAAACCACAACCAAAGATATAGGCATGATGACACTTGTTCGGTTTACCTATTTTTATTGTCTGATGTAGCTGAGTACAGTGTAATATGACATAAGTGGTTACGGAATTAAGACGTTTATTTCGATCGTCATCAGTCTGATCTCCATGTATGAATTACGAAGCTGTTTCAGTGTCTTAGAATTTTAGTTTTATCCACTCTACAACCTTATACTTTTCCTAATTAATTTGAAAAAGTGAGTACCTTATTCATGCTATTATATCACATGATTTTAGAGGAGGTCAAGTTGAAGGGCTTTGAGAGCATCACAAGTGAAGGAAACAATAATAGACCAAAATCCAAAAAAAAGCAGGAGTTTTTTTTTTAGCTTTTGTCACTGAATGGGGTGGGAGAACTGGGACGGCTGGAGGTCTTCTTTTTTCAATTAAGTCAAAGACCACGGCATACTTTTCATCAATGAATTAATGCAACAACATTAGCTATTCTTTTGGTTTTGACAAGTGGCTACGTCTCCTACAAGAGTTCTAGGTCAAGTCTTTGTTAAAATGTGAATTCAATGTTAATCCTAATCCCCTCTTCAAAGCCAACATTCAAGCCAGGGTTGAGGCAAAGCTCTCGGCTCTCGGCTCTCGGTTCTCAGCTCCCGGGTCCCGGCTCAGGCTGCAGCCACATGGAAATGCACATTCAGGTCTGCAACAAATGATACATTTTTCACTAGGTTCAAATTTCCAGATTAAGCGACATAATTTTGTTCACTCAATTCTTTGCTTTTTTCCCCTCCATCACCTACATTATCAAATCATGACCCCAATCAGTGAGAAAAATTAGAACTGTGTGATTGCAAACCAAACCATACAATGCTAGTCACATTTGAATCTTACAGAAATGCCAAGATGTTCATCCTAGCATAGAAGAAAACACCTCCTACAGTATGTAAACATATCCCTAATTTAACCCACAGTAAAACATTATCCTTGTATGTGTATGTGCATTTCTCATAACCTGGACTTCATTAGCAGAGACTAGCCCTACTCCAGCAACATGTCCAACTATTTCATTTTAACCCAAGTTTCAGAGCATGTGGTGAATGATTATTAGTGTCATCTGCTGGAGTCAGGCCAGCACACCAAGACAAGGTCAATGAATAGACCAGTACAGTCTCACGATTCATTTCTCCAGTGCTGGAGACCTGCTATTAATCAAACATCAGCTCATCCGTGATGACTGAACGCGAATCCCATTGCATTCTCACTATTATGGCTATATTGTGTTTGCTTTAAGTCACTTCATGATACTTAGAGAAACAGAGCAAACATTCATCTTACTTTTGATTCCGAGAAACTAGACAAAACTGCGATTTATTGCTAATACGCCAACAGAGTTTGGAAACACGTGATTAGGAGTTAAAAGTGTTCATCCTTTAGGCAAGCATTGGGTTAAACTTTGGACACTTTGGATAATTAAATGATTAAAGCACCTTGCTTAAGCCGCCCTGAGCCTTATCCTCACTCCTTTGGCATGGGTGGGGTACTATGACCACAATCTTCCACCTCATTTGTGTCATTAGCTTTAGCCTTGTCATCAGAGCGAACACTACAACCACAGACTTGTGACTCAAACACAGGTCCTGGAGCAGATAACATTAACTTACGTACTGGGTTTAGGGTCTAAAGGCGACACACTTCTCTAAACGATGGATGAGCTGGTAGAGAACATCTTTGAAGAAGCCTTCTTTTTGGCTCTTGGGGAAAGGTTCCACCTCGGTAATCACCTCGTTGTCATCAAACACTTGCCACAAAGTGGTGTCTTCAGTGATGGAAGAGGAGGAAGTAGAGGGGATGAAGCAGAATTTCATACACCAAGTCGAATGGGCTAGCTCATTGTCATGAAGAAGGCACACTTAAAAAAATTTTAACCGGGTGCGCCATTTTGGTTTTGACCTTCTAGCGGCATCATGCGGAAATATACCGCGTTTTTTCATACAAGATGAAATGTTCATGAACGTACTTGTTTCCAGAAACATAATTTGGGCAAATATTTTCCATTTTCGCATATGATAATACAAAATTTTATGACCGCCCCTCGTATTGTCTATACCGCATATCCTGTGTTGGGTAAGTTGTTGTTGTTGGTGGTGGTGGTGGTGTGGGGTACCGGAAACTAAGCCAGACAACTCAGGGCAGAAGGCAGGAAACCTTGGATGGGATGCCAATTCACTACAGGGTTGCCCAGGTACCCAGAGAAAACCCATCACGCACGGGGAGAACTTCCAAACTGCACACACACACACACACACACACACACACACGCAGAGGTCAGATTAAAACCCCCGTCCCCTACAGGTGTGAGGCGACAGTGCTAATCACTAAGCCACCATGCTGCCCCATATATATGTTTCAGTCTTGAATAAATTTCACGCCACATATGAAACAGGCATGCTTAAGTGTGTGTGGTATAAAATGAAGTGAAACCAACTGCCACATAACACAACACTGAGTTCAACATGTTTCACTCATCGGCAGCACATCAAACAGGAACCATTAACATAGCTGGGCCATGTTGGGTTTAAGACCCCTGAAAGACATCAGTAAATGGCACCACGGTGATAAGTGCCTCCAGGACAGGCTTCCGTCAGCAGGACAATTTGCCCTACACAAGTTAACTATTTCTCCCACACACTCTTGCAAACCTCCATGTTTCGGCCACACAGGAGACTCTAGGCCACTACAAGATGACTAATATGTAAGAAGCCTGTTTTTTGACCCATGAAGTGTATGAAGTTGTGAGTTGATCCTGGGGGTTATCAACTATTGTGGGCTCTGTCATCACACCTGCTGGAAGGCTTACTAGTGTCAACACAGCAAGTGGGCCATATTTGTAGATACAAATATAAACATTTTGGCAAGTACAATCAAGTTCAAAATGTGAACTGATCTATGCTTAGGGTGTCTTGTATGTACAAATACATATGAATGTATATTTGGTATGTTTCCAATTATACAAAGCTACATAATTTTTTTTTATGATGGCAGCTTTCTGGTTGTTATTCAAAACATATTATCATTTATGTTAATGCATTAATACATTATCATTTCAATGGCAACAGCTCATAATGGTTGTCTGTTTTTATTGTACAAAAATAAGCTTAGCATAATTGGAATGGTGAACATTTCCGTAAGTAGGAGTTTATTTAACAATTATGGAAGGAGACTCAGGTGTCTGAACATCTTGACAAATTTTCTGTTGTGGAACAAATGAAGTTGCAAAACTTTTTCCTGTTAATTAATAAAAAGTTTTCTTGTTATTTAATAATAAAATACCAATCATTGGCATATCACACCAACTAATGACAGCTTTGGAGACTTTCTCACCCTACCATTGTTTAATCTTCATATACATGATAAAGTGTATCAAGGTAGAAATATACAAATTCCTTGTAAATCCTATATGCATTGTACACAAATGGATTCTAATATTTAAAAGTCTATTGCTCTATAAAAAATATGTTTCAGCAAATTTCAGTTATTGCAAAAAAAAAACATTGAGGGAATGACACATGCCCCAAGAGAAATTATAAATATACAGTATATATTGTATATACAGTACGTACCCAATGAAAGAATGCACTTATAAACATATATCTACACAAATGTATTTCTTATGCTATCCAATACAAAAAAAAATTACTTCTACATGGGGTCAAAGAATTTGAGTTTTGGTTAAAACAATCATGAAAACTTGGACAAAGTCAAGTCAAACTGGTCCAGTGTGTGTTAATATGAAATGGTATCAGCCACATAATGCCCAAAGATGAACCCATAATAAATATCCAATATTACATTCCAATATAGTATTATAATTAAAGTAATATACATAATGTGAATAAAAATAAATCCACTAAACGTAATGAATGCTCCCCCATAATGTTGCATCAGCCGGCTGTGTTACACCTGTATGGGGAAACCACAGCGTCACTTCATTGTCCATTCCAGTGCACTGAGCAATTCATTTACTGCTAGCATGGAGGGTGTGTACATGTGCGAGCATGTTCAGAGAGGAGCAGAAAAGACAAAGGGGATCTCACGGTAAAAGCCCAAAGAGGGTCCGTATAAATGTCGCCGTGATGTTTTCAAAAGGAGTCAGGGGAACAATACAGCTTGCAGCAAACACTCCTCAGCCATCCATCTTTTACACTATCAACATGTACCTTTCAAATGCAGCGGCCCCTGCTGGGATCTCCATCCCCTGCGTCAATGCCCTTATATTAAAGGGAAATTAGGTGACATTGAGTTTCAAATGAGTCACTGACAGCTGCTTCGTCACTGTCGGGAGAGCAGTGACAGCGTGGCCCTCCTCCAGCGCCCATCACCCAGAGCTCTGCTAAAAGGAGGAGTGCTGAAATGGAATCGTATGAAAAATTCACTGAATGATAAATGAAGCGACTATATACCACTATAACAATCTCATTTTAAGAAGGAATTATCCTAATGACATACAGTGCAAATTATTAATTAATTGGTTTCTTATTGGTTGGCAATATACAATTCTAAATTTAGTTTGAACCAATGTAAACAGTACAGCTTTTAGAACATTTGCTGGTTTTGACTGCTCTTGCTGTCCTGTAGCCACTTTTCATTCCTTAGCACCAACTCCCCTGTGCACCCTGAGCATTCAGTGTGTCAGCCATTGATGGCTTATACAGTTACAGGCCACCACAATCATTTTACTGTTGGAAGGTGCAGAGCACTCCACTGTCCTCCCAAAAGGTATTTGAGACCTGCAGGAAAGAATCAAAGGGCTGCACAGGTATAAGAAAGCCCTATCTGGTTTCAAGAAGTGTGGGAGAGAGAGGAAGAGAGAGAGAGAGGGAGAGAGAGAGAGAGAGGTGGGTTAACTTGTTGAAGTGCTGCTGGCCGACGAAGACAGGTCACACACTGTTCTGCCATCAAGATTTATGAAATGTGCGTGTCATGTGTGAGATGATCTCGAGGTCTCTGAAATCTGTTAAAGGTGTTGTATCTGAATCGGTTCAAAGCAAATAAAAAGTGTCCTTTGGCGACCACAGAGAAATTGGGCGTGACCTTACCACAGATGGTAAATGAGTCCAGTGCGTTTGACATCATAGTCTACAAAGTGGAAAAGGGGCAATGAGGCAGTGAGGCCAAAGTGTAGGATTCTCTATAACATTAACACCTTTCTGCTAAAATGAGCATGTTAATGGTGCTGATATGGTGATGAGTATTCTTTGGCAGTGCAATAATGTCAATAGTGGAAAATATTTCAAAATGTTAAAAGCTTAAAATATACTAACTATGTTGCCTGTATGTTCCTTTGCACAGAAGGTAATATATTTTTAGATAGATAGATAGATAGATAGATAGATAGATAGATAGATAGATAGATAGGGCACATAAAGGTTGTGTGTACATGGTACAGCCAAAAAGGGTTAACATTTCTCCTGGCTCAACCTGGACTAATGAGGCCAGTCTACGGGAATAGAGTGCTTGGCCAATTTGTTTGCAGTGCGTTCCAACTGTACTCTATTTTTCCCCTCTCACGCGCTGACAGGCAGGTGAGATCAAAGCACCCGCCGAACAAAAGGGCCTCAGCACCGATTTGTCGTGCGGACGAGAGGCAGGGGAGTCTGGGAAAGTGGGAGCAGCTTGAGGCCTGGCCCTCACATCACCAAAAGCAAAAAAATCATACCATGATTAAAGGTAAAACAGAAAGGTTTCGGAGGTTTGCTTCGGATTATTGGTGCCTCCTTTTCTGCTGGAGCAAGAAATAGTGACTGGTGACCTTTGGTATGAGGTCAAAAGGGGTGCCTTTGTGTACAAGCTTTTGGAGAATTTGGAGGGCAATTAGGAAGGGCTCCGAAGACCTAACTTTTCCTAGGACTTTCTTGAAGGCAGATTTTCAAAAATAATAAAATAAAAATAAAATAATTATATATAATAATTTACTATTTACTATACCCCCAAGCACACATTTATGTTTTATGTATTTATTAAAAGAGACACATCAAAGCGTCTGTTAAGTGCCATAGATTTAAAATGATGTTATATATAAATACATTATATACATTGAAATTTTATCACATTTGACAGATCCTTTGAAGTGTCTCCTTTAATGAATACATCAATATAACACACACACACACACTCACGCATACACACCCACACACACACCTGCGTGCTCACACACACACAAAGTTTTAGTGTTAAAAACATTTTGTACGTTTTGTGATTTTCTGACAGACAGACAGATAGATAGATAGATAGATAGATAGATAGATAGATAGATAGATAGATAGATTTTAACTTCGATTTTAGACTTTAACTTTTCTAGTTACACAGGTACACTTGGAACATGTAGAAAGGGGTGACTTTAAATGATTTAAGATACATAAATAGACCTTGACTGGTGTCATGATTAAAGAATAAAATTTATAAAATCACACAAACATAAAACATGCATCTTTCTACATAAATGATGCATGCTAAATGTACATCAGTGACATCGAAACATTCGTTTTTGTCTTCATAAAAGCACACAGGCACACAGTGCATATTATCTACATATTTTATATAGATAAAAAGTCTATGTTTATTTTCACAGCATTTATTTTACAATTTAATTATTCCACATTTTATATATAAGCTTGGAAACAAACGCAGTGAAGCTAAAACAAATCATTGAAGAAGCAAATCCGCAATTACCCCCCGTTTAAGCAAGCCAGATAAACTGGAGATTGAGTTTGTGAAGACCTTCTAATTGGGAGGAAGTGCGCAATTAACGTTATCGCATCTCTTGTCCTCTTCAGTGACAATTCAGGGACTGAATACGCATTCAGACAGCAGCGTAGGCCCAAAGCAGTTTTTTTTACCCCATGTTCTATATGTTTACTTAAACCACCTTAGAAGAGCAGCTCTGAGGATTTGATTTGCTTATAGAATCAAACTTAATGGTGTACATGAAAAAAGCCCTCTCTCTGCGGTGCCCGCGCAAAATCAGACAGCTCCTGATTATTACTGCGAGACTTGGTGGGCGGCTGTGGGCTCGTAATTAAAATGCTTCTAGAAAGAAACAGGCCGACCACATCTGAAGTCCCGCCTTCTGTCAGGATTAGACCACATCACAGCAGCGTCTCTCTTTCGCGCACACACACACACACACACACGATCATGTACCGTGGTGGGTCGATACCCGGCTGTGTGTGTGTGTGTGTGTGTGTCTATACGCTCTCAATAACAACTAGTTGTTTTATTAAAAAAAAAAAAAAAAAAAAACTCATGTGTCCAAACAGTGATGTATGGACGGGGAAAGACCAATTAAGTGCGTACTCCCTGGAGGTTTTAAAGCATGCATGTTCTCTATAGCAAACGCCGGTGTTACGCCAAAGGGCAAGCACATTTGTAGATGATGGTGCTAATTACGAGAATGGTAACCATAATGTGACCAAGATGGAAGCAATTTAGGCAGGAGCCATTTGTGCGTCGCGCTTCCACCCACTTCTCCAGCTCCAGCCTTCAGTGCTGCTAACAGCTGAAGGAGTTTTGGGTCATGCATTCGAATATGATTTGAATGTAGCCAGTTAGAAATATATACATATACATCAAATAATTTCTCAAAGCTATAAAATAAAATGGTGCGTTCTTCATCAGTTGGTGGGACTATAGACAGCAAGTCTGGACTATACGCTGCCGGATGTTCTTTCCTCACATGACAAGGATACCCGCCTGCTCTTTGCTCTGATCCTCCCTGGACTGTCATGAAGGACAAAAAAGGTCTCGATCGGTCGATTCTCTCCAGTAAAAGCATCCTCATACACCCCCCCCTCCCGCCTGGGCCTTTTATGTGTAAGAATATCCGACAAGATGCTCAATGGAGGAATGCAATTTTTTTTAGAGTGTCATGGCAAAAGGAGATCGAGTCGGACATCGTGACCACAACATGTTAGACATGACCGAAAGACTGAGCCGTTATTTCTGCGTGGGAGTGAGCTGCGCAATACATCGTCGCTCTATACTTACAGTTATCTTTATTTAAAGAAATCTGAAAAAATTGTTAATAAAGGATTATGTCTAAAATGCGTTTGAAACCATACACATGCATATAACATAAAACAAGACTGATACATAATAAACCATAATAAAACATTGTTTTTACACCTCAATTGTTTAAAACTGGTATTTTTTATTTTCCCAGATTCGTGTGGCTAATTTCTCATCCATCTGTTTCAAATATGAAGTCCTGGAAGCCACATGTATACATGTGTGCATGGTCACATTACTGTTCAGTCGAGCTGGTGAAATTGATTTTTGATAGTGGTTGCCGCCCGAGGATGATGCGTATGATGCGTATGACCACAACGCATGATTTTCGGATGCAGCTACAATTTTTGGCTTCTTCTAAAAGACAAAATCGGCTCACTGCTCACTGTGATGCGCGTTTCCCCCCTCTTTTTTGCACTGTGTGTAATGCTGTGTAACTTTATCCTTTACTCTGCAAACCCTCTCGGTTCACACAAGACTGATACCTTTGCCTCCCCTTTCCCTTTGTATCAATTGGTCGGGCCTGGGGCTATTGTTGCGGTGAGTTCGCTTTATTTCTGTGCGCGCGCACGCACGCACGCACACACACACACACACACACCGCCGATCAGTGGAAATCTCACGATAGGCCTCCCTGTGAAATCCACTGGCTCTTTTTTTTTCTCCTCCTCCTCCTTGTCGACAAGATTAGCTCCAGCAGCCTGCTTGGAGAGAGAGAGAGAGAGAGAGAGAGAGGATAGAAAGGACCTATGACCACCGCGGAGAGGAGCCCACGCTGCTGTCACCACGCCGGCTCTAATAAATGGCCACGGCCATTCCAAGACCAGATTACGGCAGATTAAAGAGGGCACAGTGGCACGCGTAAACTTTTCGCGTGTTTCCGCGGAGTGGCTAGCTGCGCTACGGGCGTCGCGACGCGCGGACGAATCATGATGCTGCATCTTTGATGGGACGCCGAGTCGAGACTGTCTGCGATCCAGCGAGGTTTTGCCAGTGTCCTACCATGTCACAATGCTTATAATTCAGCTCGTGGTGTTGCTCAGCGTGTTGTTCTTCAGCGGCGCGCGGGGCTCGGCGGGCTCGAGGGCGCAGCCGTGCGCCGGGGCGCAATCGTGTGACCCGCGACACCGGCGCGACGCCGGAGGTCGCGGTGGCGTTTACGAGCACCTCGGAGGCGCGCCGCGGCGCAGGAAACTCTACTGCGCTACTAAATATCACCTACAGATACATCCAAACGGAAAAATAGACGGATCTCTAGAAGAGGACAATCCTCTGAGTAAGTACACAGCGTTTAATGTATTTTTGGCAAATTTAAGAATTTAAAACATGCTTTCCCAATGACAGTTTTGAAGTCTCATATCAGCTCGAAAACTTAAATTCATTAATAGTTCCCAGACTTCCAAATATATAAATATATTTCTTTATGATTACTCAATGTTGAAGATGCGAAGAACGCTAAATTACATTTGTCGCAACATATACTGATATTCAGTCGAGGATCTATCTATCAATTTATTTATTTGTTTAAATATTTATTTTACTAAATTCCCCGAGCATTTCGGTATAATGTTAATGACACTTTGTCATATTAATTTATTTGTTCCTAATGATCAGTGTTTCTTTTGGTTATCCCTACGGTCATTTGTCAGACGCTGGTCTCTCAATTAGTCGAGCGCAAACACGGCGTGGACGCGCATTTCCATATGAAAATGGGATTTAGCAGACAGTTTCACATAATGACAGAGAACGGATGTGTTTATCCAGTAAATGGGATGATTATTCAGTGGGCCTGGAATGAAGAGCAGCCATTAATCACTGAATAAACATGCACTTAAAGCGGCGCTCCGTGTCGGGCTATCTAATCTGTCAGCGTGTTTGTCACTGGATTGGTTTTGTCGGGAGTTGCTCTGTGGGTTGTAACTCAATCAGCGCGACTAGCAAGCACAAAACATAAAAAGATACGTCTGTGATCATGGTAAAACACGCAAAGCTTTTAATTGAGAAAGCGAAAAAAAAGGAAAAGAGGATTAAATTGTATGGGAAAAGTGCGCATGGTTTGAGGGCTGTCTAAGGGACATGAAAATCAAAATCACATTTTGTTTCCTCTTTTTGGTAACACACTGCATAATTTCCAGGCTCATAATTAACAAATCATTTGAAGTACTCATAATATAACGAGTCATTAACTTCCAACAGGCCCTTAAGTCAGAGAGTGGGAGAGAGAGAGAGAGAGAGAGATTTGCACTTTACTCTCAGGGGTCGCCGACATGAAAATTCGGTATCCAATTTCAATAAATTTTTCAGCAGTATTAACAGAGGGTAAATTACAAACGACTAATTCAACACGATATATAGAGGTGGGCAAATTTGAAAAGCATTTCTGTCCTATTTTAATAGAAATTTTGTGTAAATACTTTTCCCCCTTTTTTCCAGGCATTTTAGAGATCACTGCGGTGGATGTCGGAGTGGTAGCCATCAAGGGCCTGTTTTCTGGAAGATATTTAGCCATGAATGAGAAAGGTCGTCTATATGCCTCGGTAAGGGTTACATCACCCGGGAAAAAAAGATATAGATCTTGAGATGCGAAGCTACTCATAGGCTCAGATGACACAAGCAATTTGATTCCATCGCCACATGGTGGTGTTTTCATGGATAACCAGCATGACCACATGTTACCCTATAAAAGTGAACGTAACATATTTTTAAAGCTTTAAAATAGAAGGGAATGACATATGCAGTTTGTGCAGGTTATTTAGAATGTGAGAAATGAGAGTTCTGGTCTCTGATCTCTCAATTTCTCATTTTTAAAAAGAGATTATAAGACAGGTTTTGTAATTTAATGGCAAACATATTATCATTTAGACAATAAAAGTCATTCATCACT
This sequence comes from Dolichallabes microphthalmus, assembly GCA_026413445.1. NCBI lineage: Eukaryota > Metazoa > Chordata > Actinopteri > Siluriformes > Clariidae > Dolichallabes > Dolichallabes microphthalmus. The sequence continues at coordinate 4,538,238 of JAOTQY010000003.1, forward strand.
TAATAAATGAAAAAAAAAAAAGAAAATTTGCTTTGATTAAATCCATTATATGGCTGATATTCATTCCATGAAATGAATGAAAATAATGTCCATATACTGAAAATGTTTTATCTCACAAATTAGTGATCAGACATTCACTCTATGACCTTTCCAAAAGTCTAACAGATGCTTATTCCATGCCCTTTCAGGAAGTCTTTAACAAGGAGTGTGAATTTCTGGAGCGCATTCACGAGTTAGGCTACAATACCTATGCTTCACGGCACCACTCGACGACTCAGCACTCAGTATCTAGTGGACGGGGCAACAAGCATCGAGCTTTTGTCAAGAAGCAGTGGTACGTGTCTATTAATGGAAAAGGTCGGCCCAGGAGGGGCTTTAAGACGAAGAGCACAGACAAAGCTTCTCTCTTTCTGCCCCGTGTTTTGGGCAACAAGGACCATGAGATGGTCTCACGTCTCCTAGAGAGCAGACAAGACGAGACAAGGTATCAAAGATCCCACACAGGTCGTGCTGAACGAAGGAGTCGGAGGCACAAGGAACCCAAACGCCATGGCAGAAGGGGTAATAGAGGCAAATCTGGCCACAAGAAAGAGACTTCAGATGGACAACTGGAATAGACAATTTCAAAGAAGACCTTTCAGGGCGATATGCTATCATTTTAGATATAAAGATCTTTTCCTTATATTAAGAGAAGCATTTTCTCCTTTATATATTATTCCTTCAAAGTCTTGCATTTGATATGTAAGGACACTCCAAATGCATTTATATGACCAAAACTGAATACTGCTGGATATTTTCAGACATGTGGATCGGGAAAATATGTATTGTAGAAAGATGTATAGTCACTTTCAATATTTTTCCCCATTCTTAAGCAAATAATATTTTGAAAGATAAAAGGGAATTTGGATAAAAGTGCCGAAGATGTGTTATATTGTTGGACTAAAAGACTTTAGAGATAAGGTGTCCAGAAAAGCACTTTTTATCACATTAACTTGTATAGTAGGAGACAAAGGTACATGCTAAACAGAGGGATTTTTACAAAATGTACATGTGATAGTCTACTGTTCTTAAACTGCAATGAGAAGTACTTTGTATATTACTAATGTTATGCATATTTATTTTGTCCATGTGTTAAGTTATTGATGACATAGTTTCTACAGTTTAATAATAGCCTAATAATTCTCATTACCATTAGAAGAAAATGATGTTATTTGTGCTCACATGAGTAGAATTGTGAACACAGATTCTCTGGGCTGATATCCAAAAAACATTCATGTGGCTACAAATGAAATTATTGGTCACTTGTAAAGTTGTGAATGAATTTTCTTATGTATCAAACACTGTAATATGTGGCAGCGTAAAGTAAGGATGTGCTGTTCAACACTGAAAGATAAACATGTGGAGGAATGTCACCAATAAATTATATGGAAATAGATATTTACAAAGTTTGCATTTAAGGTTTTCAATTAAAAATAGAAATATCTCTATTGTTTGCAAAGAAAATGTAATTCTTATAATTAAAACTGAATAGAAACCTTTGATTTTTTTTGGCAAACTTTACAATTACATAGTGAAAATTATGAGGTTTGTTAATTCATCTTAAACCTAATGATAATAGCCTAATTAACTTATTTCTGAACAGTATCGGCCATAGATTTCAACTGCAACTTTCTGAATCTGAATCTTTAAATCTCTGCATTTTGTTTCGAGGACAGAGTTAATTTCTGCTCAGTCCACCTGTAAAAGTAATCACACAGGTACAGAGGTCTCTAAACAGACACTATACCTATGAAAGGTACTCTCTCATGGGACAACCCCTTTCACCTCCTTCTACAGTAAGAAACTTCATCTGCCAGAAAAAAAGTTTTTAAAAGGGGATAAATTGTCTGAACAACTTTATAAATTGCAATTCAAATTGTGCTTTTGGCTCAATTAAAGGTGGTAATCTTGGTTGACGAGGCTGGAGAGGTTTGCAGCTTTTGAAATCTATACGAGAAAAGTGAAATGTTATACTACACTTTTGAAAGCTTTCTGGAGGTTGACAATGGCTTATCTCAAGGGGAACCTGGGAAGCTGTGCTGTCTGAGACATTCTTTAGCAGTTTTTCAAAAACAGCTAAAGCTGGCAATGTAGAAAACAAGGCAAATCTCGAGGGAACATGACATTTTTTCCATAGAAATGGTTACACATTGTTATAGTTTGACATGAATGTTAAAATCTAACATTACTTAAAAGGCATGTAGGAAAATAAGTGGACCAAAAAAAACTTTCTGAATTTCATAAAATTATTTTTTTATGTCAAATATCTAAAAACATTCCATACAATTTTAATATACACTCCGTCTGGAGTGGTAGAGACGATTCTTGCTTGGAAAGAAAATGGCAATCATGTACAGAATTTAAAAAGTTACATTTTGCTAAAAGTGTTAATTTCCCCTATACGTATGGAGGATTTGGGGATATTGTGTATATTACGATTGTATGAAATATGTTTTTAGATATTTTACTTAAAAATAAATTTTATGAAATCTCAATAATCCGTTGAAAAACAATTTTTTTTCAGTTTCCAATATTTTTGTCATATATTGAAATTATTTATAGACTATATCAACGTAAAATAAATAATAACATTTAAACAATTTGGTAATATTTGAAGACTATACAAACTGTAGAAGTAGTTTTTAAAACTTTACACACCCACATAAAAACACGCTAAAACGCAGCTGGTTGGACAAACACGCTCTGCTGTGCTCATTGGTTCATGCTCTTCATATCTATTGAGGCACACGTTGCTATTGAGTGTTATTAGTTCAGTGGCATTCAGGGCTAAACTAAGGTCCAGAGGTGACGCTTTCAGCTGACCTTAGCTCAGTAATAACGGCTCTGCCGCCATGTTAAACAGCGAGCTCATTAACGCGACTTAGGGGGAAAAGGTCACGTGCATCATCGGGTGAAGAATTAAACAAATAAATGAAGTATTTATTTAATTTACCTATAGTTGAATTTTGCACATGCATCCAGAAGCATGTTAGTTTCCAGATTTTAGGAGAATATATATATAGTTATAGAATTTAGAGTAATTAATATATATATAGAATTTAGAGTAATTAATTTAAAAAAAATGGTGCCGAACGTTTTATTTATTTATTTATTTATTTATTTGTGTATGTATTTTATTATTTCCAGGTAGCCAGACTATAGTTAATTCTCGTGATTTATACAATACAGTCGTGTATATATGCTCAGATAGAGGCTAGGACTACACGGAGAAATGGCGCATTGAGAAATTAAAATGAAATATAAATAGATTTTATTAATGAAAAGCACTTATGAGCTTTACTTAAAAAAAAATTTGAACCGTTCCTTTGCCAACCGAATGTAAATTATATTTGGACTTGGAAAGAAATATTTAAAAGTACTTAAGATCTTAGGATTAACAATCAAATTGTTGTTTACATACTGCCGAGTTCTCATAAAAAAAAATTCTGAACAAATTGCTCTATACAACAGCATGAATACAACCGGTAATTGCCTGAGGCTGATGACTGATAAATTCTAAACAGTATGTTTAACATTTGTTCACACCGACCACTCAACCCAGTATTTCCACAAATGACCACACGTACAAGGTTCAGGTTAGTGGAAACTCGTCTAATTAAACTCGGGGCTATTCAGGCTCCTTCCCCCGTGGCCCGAGGGTTTCAGAGCTCTGGTCCTCGTGTTTGGCTAATTGGTATGGTCGGGAGTTCCTGTGCTATTGACCCATCGGGACTTGGGGGCGGTGGACGGTTGGTTAATGCCGGACAACTCTACTGTCCATGTGCGTGGGGCTCGAAGTTCATATGACCTGTGCTCTAGACGAAGTATCCCACCTTCCCTATGGGGTACCGATTACTTTACAATCAATCTATAGACTTTTGATATAGGACATTATTAAGAGAATTGCAGTGACGCACGGTGGCAAAATCATTTTGAAATAGCCCTGATTTACCAGCTCCCACTGGGGACGTTTCTTTGAGTAAGTAAATGACTCGTGCAACAGACAAAAAGGTCAAATCTATTTGTCAGATTTGTCAAATGTTAATTTCCTCCGTTTTTTTGAAGGACAAAATGGTGCACCCCAGTAAAATAGCCTCCAGTTTCGTTTTAATAAGTGTAAGTGAGAAATGAAAAGCCAACAGGTGCCTTGTACTTGTAATAAATATGGCTCCTCCTCTGTCGTCCATCAGAAATTTTTTCATTCATTCATTTTCTATACCGCTTTATCCTGTTCAGGGTCGCGGGGGGCCTGGAGCTATATAATTAATGTGATTTTGAAACTACTGACAGTAAGAATATTATTAGTAGTTCCAGTACAATTCCATAAGTGCAATCCATTATTCTAAGTAGTTTGCTATAATATGCTATCCGTCACATGTGCACATTTTTTGTTACATTTTGGATCCAGTCCCGGTACGTCTTATAATTTATTTTCTATATCAAATAACAGTTTGCGTTTTAGCATTTTCTGGTTATAGATATGACTGTTTTTTTTTTAAGTTTGAACATTTGAACATTTGTAGGTTTTTTAAAGTCTTATTTTATCGTAGGTTTCAGAAAATACGCTTTTATTCAACGTATTACAGTAAATCGAGTTTAATATGGTTATCCGAATCTTGCCTCACTGTAATTTCTATAAATGAACTATAGAGGGCAGCACTGCTTATCAGATCTATGCGTGCCGCTCAAGTACTTGAGACACAAACAGCAGTATTGCAGGGGCAATAAGTTCCATCTGTCTTTGCAAAAGATCAATAGGCAACAGGATAGGACACAACGTCTATGTTTTCTCTTTTTATGAATCGATGGTGCAATTATAAGAAGGGCAATTTAACAGAGACTTGTTGATTGCCGTGGGCAATAATCATGCCGTAGAAAGGGTGAAGAAAACAGAAATAGAGAATCCAAATCCACTTTCTCAACAAGCTCAAGACTTAAGGTCGAATTTTTGTTGTAGTTGTTGTTAATTCATTTGAATTCTGGATAAATGTTTGTCACATGACTGGATCGATTATTTCGGCTAAAATGACTGTTTAATGATTCATTTATTTCATGGATATACATGTTAACAGAATTTTAAGTGGGAAAAGACAGACATATTCAATTTTTATGTAGCCTAATAAAGCATCCATCTAATTGCTCTAAACACCGAATAGTCAAATTGTTTTCTTATTTCGATGCAAACATTTTAAACCAGTCAGTTTTGTTTATTATATGAATCTTAAATCGTGTTGTAAGCGACAAGAAACACATTGCTCTACTGATAACAAAAACTGAAACTTTTCTCCGAAATCGTTTTCTGAACGGAGTCGGGTTGCAGCACCTTGGAGAGCGGCAGCGCGCAGCCGTTATTATTATGATTATTAAACGTGAGACAAATAAAAAGACGCAAAAATCAGAGGAAAAAAATGTCTATTCTATTGGAGACTGAAATCATTTAATCTACTCCGACACAGACGTAATATTACACTCCAGAAAATGTGAATCATCAACACCACATGGAAATATGA
>JAOTQY010000003.1:4544189-4559621 GCA_026413445.1 Dolichallabes microphthalmus
TTTTTTCACATCGAAACTAACAGTCGGGCATAGCCAAGACCCGCCCATTCAATTGCCAGCTTTAATAAAATCTGCCTCAACAATGGAGCATTTTTGATCACTGCCTGATTCCACGACATCATATGGGCTCCGCGGACTATACACACACCCATAAAGATCAAACGACGCGTTTGTGTGTGCAAAAGACCCCCATTAGCGGGTAGCATTGGTGAACCACCCAACCTTACACTGGAGGTTGAGTAAACTCGGGCAACAGACTGAAATCTTAAAGCATTTGGGACATTTCAGTTTGATGTCTTGGAATAAAGAAAGGGGGCCCTGTCAATAGACAATGAGGTGTAGCCAGACGTGAACGTGAGAAAACGTATCATCATGACAAGGGGCACAACTGCCGTATTATGCATTATAATGCAGAATGATGTAAAATGTAACAAGGGATGTTTGTATATTCATTTATAAGCTCCCTATCTACCTTCATTAGGCTTTGTATGCGTATCAGACACAACGACCTATCTAGCTGATGTTATCATTAAACCGAGTGCGATTTTCTATCCCTCTCACAATTAAAGGTACCAAACCTGCACTATTCTTTGTCACTTAAGTGATGCGACCAATGGGACATGTTGTGCACCTTTTGTACGTTATTTTATCTGAAAACTTTGAAATAGTTTATCAATTATATACCACAAGCACTATATTATTCATATTAACGGTATAAGCATGCACTCTTGATATTACCATCAAGTAAAGCGACAAGAACTTCATTAAAGTACAATATATCTTTGATATTAGAATAATGACTAATAATATGTAATGATATGAGAGAGATAAATGTGAAATATATAAAGAATTTTTGTTGCTGAGGTGTAATAATTTATAATTGTAGTGTACACACACAGACACACAAATGGTATACCTTAGCGGTTTGTCACTTTCTGAACCTAAAGTGATGCGAACTGACAGGGCAGGTCCTTATGTTGTTAAGGTTTTTATTGTCTCCTGTGGTTTTTGAATTTACGTTGCTGCATCAGTAGGGACCGCGCATTTAGAGGCCTGGGGCCACACACACACACACACACACAAACACACATCAGAAAGCTTGACTCATAATGTTGATGTTTTAGCCGTTTCCATTTTTGTGTCCCCCACGCTGCTGCAATGACGCACAACATGCAGGACATGACCATTCGACTTGACAAATGGTCAGTCTGAGTGATCTCCGTTCCGACCATGTTGGATGGAACAGCTACTTTTTATGCCTGCAATCAACATCAGACAATAAACCACACCACACTGCGCTGTTCCTTTACTGAGAAGCTAACCTTAACCTAAACTTGCACTTGTTCACTCAGAAAAACAAAAATTACTTATCTCGATCTTACTTGCACTCCTACATTTTATACTTTTAATATGAATTTTCAGCTGAAAATATGAATTTATTTTAATATTGATGCAAACTGCACCAATGGAGTAAAGTGTAAAGCATGCATTTTAGGTAAAGTATACATATTTGAAAATACCACATCGGTGACAAGGAAATGTAGTTTATTATGCTTTTTTTTGCTCCGAGAAAATTGTATTGTTCTCACAGAGAACATGAGTCAATTTCCTTTTCTGAAAGCCGTCTTTAATTATCTTTCGCAATGAATTAAATGTGACTTTTGTTTTTTCCTATTATTGTTCATTTATAAAACTGCCTCTTGGCTGACACAATGGTTTGTTATTTTGGTGATTTCCGATTAGACATCCTCTCAAACATAAATTATTTCAACTTTCTATTTCTTACAATGTAGAGAACTATAACCTAAGTATAGCTATAACTAGCCCATGAGGTTCTAAGCAGCTAAGAAACGTGACACCCACTTACTCAGTTTATAACGCGCCATAAAACTTTCATTATCTTTCAAGCGCTATTATGACATTTGTTGAATGAGAGCGCACACGGACGCTCGCTCGCGTGTGTGCGCGCGCACACACACACACACAACGTCGCGCTTGACCAATCGCACGCACGCGCGCTGCCTCCTTGCTAAACCCCACAGCTCAGACGCGCGCGTGTTATAAGGACTCAGTCCGCTGTCAGTGGTTCATGTCTCCCCGTGATGCGCCGCTCGACCGCGTGATGTAATTCTTCATAATAAACATCCCTGTCGGGCTAGGCAATGCCTGAGCTTTTTTACTGAGCGCTGGTCAAGACACGACTCCCCGGACCTGCAAACTTGGACTCGAGTGTGATTTCAGGGCGCTACCACATCGAGCGCGACTTCATGTCGCTCAACAGCGCAGCTTCGTCGCAGCTTCGCTTGTGAGTAAGCGCTTTTGCTCTGTGGAATCTTTTTTGGGGGGCGGCGAGGGGGAACCTTGGACACCAAAATAGACAAAGAGCATATTTTTAGCGCATTTGAACTCCTGCAGACAGTGACGCGTGCCTCCGTGTTGGTCAGGAGGATGAGCGTTCATTCGGCTCTCTTGCCGTTACTGGTGTTGGGGCTCGTGGCGAGCTCGGTGCGCTGCGCACCTCTCCCTGTGGAGCGACGCTGGGAGACTCTTTACTCGCGCTCTTTGGCCCGGATTCCCGGGGAGAAGCGAGAAGTCAACCGGGACAGTGAATATCTCACGGGCATTAAGAGACTGCGGCGCCTCTACTGCAACGTGGGCATTGGGTTTCATCTCCAAGTATTGCCCGACGGTAGGATTACTGGGGTGCACAACGAAAACCGTTACAGTAAGTTTCATCATGTGGGCCTATTTTGAGCCGTTGGTCCGAATGCTTAGGACATATTAGGATACGTTAGGTCTTTCAGCACTAGCCGATTGAAGTGAGCAAAAATCTGTTATATTGGAAGTAAAAATTAACCTAATATGTATATCCTGAAATAGTTTGATTCTTATGATCTGATGCACTGATCTATCCAATCACATTACTACTTTCTAACTATCTGGTGATACAATAGGTGACTAATGTAACTGGCTGCTTATTCGGTTTTATTGTAAAACAAACCACATGTGGGGTTCAACATCTGGGTCCATGAAAGCACCTTGATAATACCACACAAGTCTGTGTAACATAAGATGGGTCGGAACCGGGCCAAGATGTAAAGTTGTTCCCAAAGTCGGACCTGAGATAAAATCCATCTGTTGCGGTAGATTAATCCCTTGGTCTTCGCTGTGTATAATTAATGGCCAACCCAGATTAAGGTGTATAACCACAGCAGATGCAGGATATATGATAAGCATATGTTTGTCATACTATGGTAAGCAGTTGCTCAGCAGTCAAAGAGCAGCGCACCAGGCACTTGTGTATCCAGTATCGATACTGAGATTTGTTTTGTGTCCCCATGAACTATTTTAAGGCAATGCATAAAACTCGACGGGGATACATTACATATACGTTTTCATTGCATACGCATGAGGCTCACAGCACCTCTATAAAGGGTATGAGGCAACATTCTAAGTAGGACGCACATATTTAGCCTAGGCAAAGGCATAAGGTTGTGTGTCAAAAGATTAGACAATTCTCGAACCAATACACAATATGTCATATTGTCCTAAAATGGTTTTGACTTAAAAAAAAATCCATTAGAGAGAGGATAATAAAGCCTAATAAGGAGTCTAATAAATCCAATAAGTCGAATATTATCTACTGAAGTTCGTTTACACTTTTGTTTTAAACGTTAGATGTGTGAATGGTTTAAAAGGCATCAACTTTTGATGGTTTAAAGGGCATCAACTTTTGCCTAACGTCAGAGATAGAGATATTTAGTCTAAAAAGTGCTTTATAAAGCAGCTAATATTCATGCATCACTACATTCTAATAGGCTGAGGAGTCTGAAAAGTGTGCAAGTACGGAGGAATGCTAAATATCTTCACACGGAATGATAGTTTGCGAAACTCTTCACAAGCGGAAAGTGCATTTCCTTCAAGAAGGATGCTGTCGAGTTCTAAAATGTAAACAATCCCAACACTTTACTGTACAAACGCAGTGGCCCGATATGGCTACAGATATGAGTCACCCAAGGTCATGTATGTATTTTGTTGTTGGTTGCAGGTCTTCTTGAGATATCTCCGGTCGAGCGCGGAGTCGTGACACTGTATGGCGTCCGGAGCGAGCTATTCGTGGCCATGAACAGCAAAGGGAAGCTCTACGGATCTGTGAGTTCACGAGATGATTTACGACCGGTTTCCGCCTGTAGATTTGCTTATCGGTGCCCGATGGCACGTCACCTTGTTCTAGAGTTATAATACCCCCCCCCCCCCTTCTCTTGTCTATCCTGAGATTGCTCAGTCGTGTTTTGGTTATGGGCCTGGATAAACCCGGGAGCGCAGTATCACTCAGACGCGCGCATTCCATTCTTAGCATTGCGTGCACCTACTGTCCTGCTTCAGAGTAAAGTAACTGGCCAGCGAGTCTGGACCACCCATACTGGGTAGTATAAGTAACACACACACACACACACACACACACACACACAGAGCTGTCATCCCATCCCATCTAACTAGCAGTCTCAGATTGACTTGATCTGAACATAAAATAGACTGAAGCCTGGATTAAAATCCTTAGACATAAAAAAATATTAAGATTTAATCCAAAATCCAAAGTAAACATAACTGATTTTCTTTTGAGATTCCTTTAAAGAAATAAATCCCTTGATTCAACAATATTTTTACCAATATTAAGATTTAAATTAGATTTCCTTCTGTTGGATGATATGAAGGCTTTGATTACTCATCTTGAATAACTCAGTTTGCTGAAGATGCTCATGATGTTCATGAGATCATTTTCGTTTTAACAAGCGGGTCCACAATATCTTTGTTATGTTACACCCGTTCTTGACTACCTTTATTACCTTTTATGTATAAATTACCTCTAGACTGGACTGGTGCATTTAGTCTAAAAGTAATTTATGTACCTTAATTCTTGTTTAAATTTATACGTCACCCATGAAATGTAAAACACAAACGACGAGAGCTCTCCATATAACGTGTGCAGTTTAGTGCGACATTATAATAACGTTAGATTTTTTTGTTAAGCATATTATTTTACTGTAAACAGTATAAGATTTATAATGTCCCAATGACCCCCCCCCCCATCTTCCCTCTTTTTTTTCCATTCAGGCACATTACTCAGACGAGTGCAAGTTTAAAGAGACCCTCTTGGCAAACAACTACAACGCGTACGAATCCATGGCATACCCGGGCATGTACATCGGACTGAGCAGGACAGGAAAAACAAAAAAAGGAAACCGAGTGTCAACGGCAATGACGGTGACACATTTCTTGCCGAGAATCTGAACGAAAACGGGAAGAAGGCACGGCACATGCAGCAAATCCTGAGGGAAAACTCGGACGATGCACTTTCCACAAATCTTACACACGAGGTCAACTGTATCGCATTATTACTATTATCATTATTATTATCATGTATATTAGCCTATTTATATTCGTTCGTTTTATATTTTCTTTTAAACAGCCTCTTTCTATGTGTGGGAAAAAACACTTTTAATTTATTTGTTTATTTATCCTTTCTGCTGCTACCGAGTGTTTAATACCTGAAATTCCTACAATTAACTACAATATGATTTTTTTTTTGCACTGTTTTTAGGGGTAAGGAAAGGAGTGGATGTTTTGTCCCTAGATAGGAAAGTCTGTTAAATCATAGGCTACGTCTAAAACTGCATATAACCACACCAAACCACACCTGCGCATGCGTGAAAATTGGCGCTTCTACATAATTTTATCTACTGTTTTATATGCCTTTGGACGTAGACTTTTGATGATGTGCATGTCATGTCGAAAATGAGCAAACTCACGATTTACGCCCATGGAAGAACTCATCGATATGACTTGGAACCAAGTATTATTATAATTACTATTGGCAAGGAGCTGGGATGCTGCAGCTAGATGTAGTCCAATAATTGATTTTTTTTAACAGTGAAGACTTGGGAAGATGAAAAGAAATAACATATACTATCTCAGAAATATATTCACATATAAACTGTGCTTTTGTTTGTCAACATTTGTACCTTTACTTGGGATGGTGCATCTACTGTACCTATAATTGGGAAGGTGCATCTATTGTACCTTTAATTGGCTTTTAGAGTAAAGGTACATCATTCCTTAAGGCTCAGTTATGTAACTTAAATCATGCGTGAGAGTATAATAATACCATAATTTTATACCGTGGTATAAAAAGATAACACATACATACAGCTACATAATGTTACCACTCCAGTGGCAAGCAAAAGATTAGTTTAGTTAGACTATTTCTGAGACAGTCTTTTGTTTGGTTACCTTATAGACAATTTAATATAAGTACTTGAACATGCTCCAAATCATATCCATGACTTCCAAAGTGGCATATGTGAATTGCAGGATTAGCATGAACACAGGATTAGTTCAAGTTTCTTGACTTGTGTAATTGTACCAACCCCAATGGTATTACGCACTGAAGCCATTGTCCAATGTCCGAGCTCTGGGGGTCTAACCGAAACAGTATCGGCTTACTCTCGGCCACTGAAAGTGGGCTGTTGAAGTCCCACACCCCTTAAATCTGTTTTTAGCTCTGCTCCAATGGGGTGAGGTAGGGTGTAGAGGGCTGATGGCGTTGGCGGGGCTGAACTCTGAACTTATCTGCTGTCAATCATTCTCAGCTCTATAAGAAAGGTATCTTCAAGAAAATCCAGACCACTTCATACAAATTCAATTGAATTCAGTCTTCCCTGTAGTACATTACATCATGGTGTTCAGGGAAGCATTGTAGATACATAGAGAGAGAGAGAGAGAGAGGCGTCAGTATTCATATGTACTGATAAAAGAACATTACATTTATGGAAAATTGGCCATGGAGTTGAACATTTACTCTATCTTCAAGGACCCCTAGATGGACATATTGCTTTATCCAAACTCTCAATACATGTGTACCACTTCTGCATTCTGCATTCTTGAATGCTTGGTAGAAGTGTGTTCAGGTCTGAGAAAAAGCACAAAATCAGGAATAGTTGGGTTGAGAAACATATAGTCACATATTCATATTCAACTGTTTTAACTGTTTTGTGGTTAATTCTTTTATTTATTTATATTTTAAAAATAATTTGATAAGTTCAAAGGAGACATATGTCTCTTTCAGTCATTCTCTACCTCATAACGTTGTTGACCGACAGACTCCTCTTCCCAGTTTTGCTGACGGCAAATGTTTTTCCTGTTGCTGCATCGCCCCTCAGCTGAAGTCCTGGAAGGCCACTAGCTGCGCCTTGTCACGTTTGAGCTATCTTTACCCTGTGATTTACTTTTAGAAATGATAATCATGGTGGAAATATTTGAAGACAGCTGTGAGACTGCACTATATGCTTGACCGGTAACACTATATTTTTCTTCATATATTTTGTTAAATAGTTCATTGCGTAAATTGGTGAAATGCCGAGTGGCTGCTTTTTAGATTGGGTGTTTCAGGAGAAGTAACAGAAAACGGTTTAATCAAATCCATTTAGACTGAGATGATCTCGAACTGAGCATTCCTTGTTATTACTTTTGTTTGTTATAGGTACAAAATGAAATTAGCATGAAAAAAATTATAGAATGTTCTTTAATTAATTTAAGTCCTGTTTTGTGTTATATGGTGAACGTGGATAGATAAAAGCGGGTGAATGGATTAATAGAGTTAATTCTGACTAGTACATAGGTTCAAATTTGAATGAAAATCCCTTGAGCCAAGAACGAAATGCATTAAAAGAAATCACAGCTATATCTACTGAGAAATCTTGGAGAAGAATAAGGGGACTATGTATTACAGTATTTGTTGAAATCCACTATTTTGCATCATATAATTCCTCTGACTAATATTCGTGTTTTTAGTTTATCTGATTATGTTGATTTAAAAAAAATAGTTTAATTTATCTGAAATGTTGTTGTGTCAGAGGAGCCATTTCCCTCTCCTTACTTCTTCCTTTCCTAGAGCCGTGTCAAACCTCTTTCCAAATGGAGCTGTTTTGCATCATTGTGGATATTGTTTACAATTGGCTGGATGCTCAGTGAAGGCAAATAGCTTCTCTGACCCTCATCATGATCTGGAACAGATACAAATCAACCGGACTAGATTTGCTTAACCAAAAGCTCTCAGTATCAACAAGCATGACCATGCACTCCGATCGTAGTGAAAATGAATGAACAGAAATGCATCATTGCCTAATCTAATCAGCCACTCCACAACCATTACTAATAACATAATGTCAATTTTTATACTGTAAGTTGTACTTAAAAATGTAAACAGTATGGAAATAAACTATTCATTTTTATTTCTTTCAATTCCTTTCAATACGGCCATTTCTCTGCATCTCTGGTGAAGCTGTTGGCTGTCTGTTGGTGTGATCTAAACCTTGTTGACATTTACCAAATGTTGTCTGTAGTTTTATACAGTTGCTGTTCAACACTGTGATGTATGTGCTGTGCACATGACAATATCCTAACTTAAGTGGAAGTTAATAAAGCTCAGAACAAAAAAAAAACAAAGAGCTGTGTGCTTTTAATGCCTCCTTTTTGAGGAAAAAGCAGGGCTGAGCAGATGTAGGGTTTAACCCATTTCCACAAACCACATCCACAGCTGGCATACTACAGCATCAAGTTAACCAGGCATCAATAGTCCTTGGTTGCATAAAACACTAGTAAGAATAGGTCACTTTGGTGTTTAAGTATAGAAAACAATGTTTGCTGGTGAGCCTAAAAATATGCTTGTAGACACTGCTAGACTATGCGTGGGCAGCATTTCTGCAGGGACAGCAGTGCCAAGTCACTGTCTTGCCTTTGTTTACTTGGTCCCAGGCCTGGTTTGCAGATTGGGTGGCTTTTACAGGCCAAACGGTCACTCCCAGGAGTGTAATCCTCCCCCTTTAGTTCAGAAAGCTTCATGCAGTAGACGCCTGGGAGGGTGCAGGAGGGAACGAGTCTCTGCCCTTCCAGGCTTGCACTTCCCTGAAAGGAGAGCTGAAGAGGGCCTTTCCTTTTTCTGAGTGTTGACTAATGAAAGGATTTTTCCAATCGTGTACAGCAACTTTACTTTCTGAAGTTCTTCGGACGCACCATTTATGACAATACACCACCAGTTGAAAAAAAGTTAATAGAAATCCCTTTCTATTAACTTTTCTAATAGAAAGTCTTTCTGGCATTTTAATGTTATCTCTTGTCACCTAATAAACAAAAGAAATAGATCTAAGGTCAGAATAGGTCTTTGACAATGGACTTGAATGACTGAAGAAGCATCAAAACTGTTTAATTGTTTAAATCTAAAACAATTAGTGGACTTAGTGGTCTTAGTGGAAATGTAATTGGGCAATTTACGAAAAAAGTAGATAATGACTGCTGATTTCTAAGAAGCACCATTACAAATTCATTAACATTCCCACGATCCATGTCTAGCAAAAGAAATTACTTCCAAAAGGTTCTTGATAGTGTTAGTGAATCCACAGCATCCACAAACTTCTATTCAAATAAACATCTTGCCACAACAAAAGAGCAGGCAAACAGAGACAGGTGTGGTCACTTAATACACAAGTATTCCTGGCCATGAGCTGTAGCTAAATGGAGCTCTGTCATTGCCTGAAAGAATGACAACTTTCTGCTCCAATAAACAGAATGTATGAGGGTTGTAAAGGCCCCCCTTAAAATAGCTGCCCTGTTCCACCTACCTGCGTCAGCTCAGTCGTCTGTCAACCAAATAAACATCCAACCGCCTCTCAAGTGCCTCTTCTCCACTAAACAGTTTGGTCCCGAAACTGCCTTTATATTACAACAGGCCTTTCAAGTTCTCCAGGACAAAGACTTCACAGGGCACCCTGTTGGCTGAAACAGCTCACAACGATGCGTTTGCTAACAGGAAGTGCATTGGCTGCTAATTGACTAGTCGGTGATTGGAACTCCAGGAGAAGAGCTCAGGCAGATGTTGAGGAAATTGAGTTGCTAGTGCTTAGCTTATTCGTATATATAGCCTTCACACCACCTACTGTAACAAAATAAGGTACATATTCTTACAGGGATAGTAATAGAACACACAGATTATAGTTTAGATATAGCATTTAGTCATATTACAAGTAGTAAGGTCTCAGCCTTTATGTCATTTCATGTAATATGTTATAAATAAGTTGTTGACTTGCTTATTCCATAGTAAAATCAGTGCAGTCTATTAAAACAGAACATTCAAATTTGGGTTAACCACTGACTCAGGTGATGGTCAGATCTATTCTTATCTTGTATTTTATATACAGCCATCATGCTTTATTTTAATTTATTGAAAATGCATTTATTTGTGCAAAATAGTCATATTCTCTTTAATTCTTGCTGTGAAATTCAGTTTTATGGTAATGTACCATGTCTGTGAATAAATTCTACTTCCTTCCTAAACTTTTTTTTATCCAACTGAAATGATGCATAATGATGGGGGTTTCTCATGTAGGTTTCAGTCTTTACCTGTGGGTGGCCTCAATTACTGGACTGTTCTTCCGAATCAACATCATTTCCGATATCACGTTAAAAATAGGGATGATGTGAAAACAAAAGACACAGCTACTGTAAAAGTAAGAGAATCTATCTATCTATCTATCTATCTATCTATCTATCTATCTATCTATCTATCTATCTATCTATCTATCTATCTATCAAGATGACTACTACTACTACTACTACTACTAATAATAATAATAATAATAATTACTCTAAACTAGGGATTATTTATTAATAGTAAATTATTGCGTTGTCTTAAGGGCTTATTTTTAAGTTTACTTTTGGTTAATTTCACTTACAAACATTATATATGTTTGTTATTATATATCTATATATATATATTTAAACATTTAACGGAGATTATATATTATATATAAAGTACCAGATCGTTTTGTTTAAAATGACTAATTTCTATAGTAGAATAGTAACAGAATTTGGAATCTTTTACGGTAAATGGCTTGTGACAGAAAATAGCAACAAGAATGCTGAAACCATTAACATAATAGGGGGATGGGTTGAGCTCAACTGAAACAAATCAGCCTGATGCATGAATTCAAATTCCCACACCTGGTCTGGGCCACAAGTAACTACCATCAAGCACCTGCTCCACCCTTGAACGGCATCGTCTGCTCTACGCTGAATCCTATCCTGAATTCCTTAACACACTCTTACATAAACTGCCATTAAAAATATTAAAGGCAATATGCAATGAGCAATCACTAACAATGCATATTATACGGTATGTCCATTAGCTCACTAGTTATGCTGACAATCAACTGGATATAATCCAAAAGCATTATATAAACAAAGAAATATATATAAAATACGGAAACTATTAAGCTTGCTATTAATTGCTAATAAACAAATCATACAAATTTACCACATATATTGTTCGTACAAACTGTTTGAACTGAAACTCTCAGCTGATAGTGAATTTCTTGATTCTTCTCTATTCTGTTTCAGTTTCACATCTTGTTAAATGTCTAAAAAAGTGAAAGAAAGAACAAATAATTAGTTTTGCCTCAGGTTTAGCTCTGTCACCTCAATGTCATTAGGAAAACCTGTACAGCTGTGCATTCATGCAATTATTTAAATAACCAATAATGTGGAAGCAATAGAACATCACGCAGATACAGTTCAAATCTTCAATTTATTGCTACATGTTCCTTAAAAATAAACAGTTTTTGAAAATTGAAAAAACACCAGGTAATGAGTCTGTGTCAAGTGTTCTCGTTCTCGTTGTTTTAGCCAACTTACTGTACCTCAAGGCTTGACCTGCTTACCATAGTTGTAAAGAGTGGTTATTTGAATTGCTGTAGCCTTCCAGTCAGCTTAAACTAGTCTCGCCTCTGATCTCTCTCATTAGCAAGATTTTTTTTCTGCATATAGAACTTATTTTTTATTTTTTGCATCATTTTATGTGATCTTTTTTGAGGTTTACTTTGAACATTATCAAAAACCCTTGACCTGTATCAGTATTCTGCACTGCACGGCTGACACATGATTGTACTCAGGGTACAGATGCTCCTCATAAAGTGAGTGTATAATGGACTAACACCAAACCATTATAAGGAGAACTTAATTAAATAATTAATGTGATGGTATCCTGGTTGAGATAATTGTGTTGCAAAAGCATATTTCCTTATGTTTAATGTTATTATCTGCTGATTTTAAGAACAACAAAATATCAGGAACAAATTAAAGACAATGTGTTTTCCCTGAAAATGCCTGCTTTAACATTTCCTCAAACATATTATTTAACACCTGAACTATGATATTGTGTAATACGGTATTTGTACCATAACTTTTTCATAATTTTTCATAAGACACCTAGTTTGCACATACAGTATGTGTTGTGGTATTGTTCAAACTGCACCCATTGCTGTGAGGTTCAGTGAGGTGTGTTTTTGCATGTTGTTACAGATGCAGAGAAGAGTGAGACCGATGTCTCTGGCAGCACAGACCAAAGGCTGTATCTAGAATGTTTTTACCCTGTGCTTTCTTTGTAGAGGCAGCTGCAAGGTGTCTGTTTGGGACACTCCAGATGTTTGCTCATAAAGACAAGGCACTTCAAATGGCTGTGAACATCCTAACCAGCTCATTCACTGTGAACCGTGCTTAAAGCTGTGCACTGGGGCATTAGGGCAGGGGAAACAATACAGATCCTTACCCTGTAATCAGGCAGCTTGCTGATGCAGGGATTGGAGCAGTCTCTTTACACATGACATCTCCAGGCAAGGAGGCAAGGCTCCAAAACTCCCAAATAGCCTTAACAGCACAGCTTTCCCTTGGGAACTTGAACTTGAACTCAGAGGTGAACTGGTCAATACAAAAACAGGCACTGATATAAATGTCGTGCATTAACTTTTTAATTATAAGAAAGAAAATCTACTATTTACTAATGAGATGAGTAAATATGTCCTTTAGTTTTCTATTTCCCTTGTGGATACGACATTTCTCCAATAAGATGCTCAAGAAAGGGAGTAGTTTTAACGTGAACACAAACATGTAAGTGCAAAAACTCAAATGAAGGCAAGACATTAAAAGAATTAGAGGAGCAAACAAAACACCCTGAATTTGGCAGTAATCCTGACAGTCATTTACTTGGGCTGTTTAAAGAGTGAGAGAGGGAGGCTTTCACGTGGTTTTAATCAAAGTAACACCAACAAAGTCAATCACAGCACCACGAAGAACAAGAGGCATCATAGTCAAAACAGGGTTTTGGGCTTCAAAGTGAATTCTGAGTGCCTGCATACATAGCCCTGATGAGGCATTGATGGGGGGACATGCAAGCAAATCAGAGGCCTAATCAGTCCCTTAACAGCCTGCACAGACAGTCTGCTGAGTGTGCATGTGGGTCTAGTCAATAAGTACAATGAGATGTACAGCGGGATGAATACGTGTGTATGGAATAGTAGAAACACTATTATATCTGGGTTTTTTTTGATCAGTGGATGTGAGGTTATATGCCACTGTGATGTGACCGAGATTTCCACAAGAGGGCAACAGATAGACATTTGCTTGCTTACAAGGTGGCCTTAAAGACATAAACCACCTCTTGTACTTATGAACTAGTACAATTACAGTAGACCAATTTAGACCCATATGGCATGCATTTTTTGCGTCATTTGTTTATATTATTAATATATCCTATCGTTAAATATAGTAAGTAATTTTACAATTGACATGTCTACAGTATGTCACATGCTTTATACAATTTCTGCCGCCAAAAATATTGGAGTATTTGGTATTACTCTACTGCTAGCCTCACGTTTCCTTTAAACATTCCTGCACAATTTTATTGATAGTTTTATCTATCATAACAGTATACTACCTTCATACAGTGTTTTTGTTTTTATGCACTAAAGAACTGAACCACATGATCAGTAAACAGGTGTCAGGAATCATCTATCAGTGAAACAAGACAATAAATAAAAAGGGGGGAAAATAATAAAGATAGTAAAGATAATGAATTACTGCATTTTTTATTCGAGTTGTTGCATATTTATCCATTATTATTTTAACACGATTGTTTCTTGATTTTCCTGAATTTCAAATGATGGTACAGGGTTTTCACAATGTGTAGCATAACTATACCATTATATTTCCAATTTTATATTTTACTTTTATATATATTTATGTTACTGAATGCAATTTTTAACATTCTTAACATCCAGTTCAATCTTTTCCCCCTGTTTTTATTGTTGCATGTTTTAATGACAACAATCCAGCCATTTTTCCTATTACTTGAATTTTTTTTATTAAGTGTTAAAGTCTGACCATCAATGCTGTCCAATGAGACTGGCATTTGCCCTGTATAAAAAGCAATGTGTAAAGAATTTCATGAAATGTTTGACCCAAAATTATCGACCCAAAAGTAAACATCCCGTGTAACTGTTTATTTTAAAGATGATCTCTTGATATCAGTGCATCATTATTGTTTACTCCAATGCACTGCCATACTCGTGCAAGACCTCCAGACGTATCCCAGCAGATATGTGTCCCATACGATACTGATCAACGTGGCATAAATATTTTTTATTTACAGTTTTTGTCAGTTGGCATTATGGCTCATTAGGATGCAACATGGACAGGAAATACACCCAACATAACCTTTGATCTACAGAACATTATTGCACAAGGGAGTATAAATAGACAGATTGTACTGCAATGTCTCCATGTGATTGGAGAGTGCTAACATTTTTTATGAATGGGCTGAGATCATGAGAAGGAAGAGACTGAACAATGAACTCCGTCCATATAAATGTGTGAATAAAAGCCCTCTACTGCCCTTTTGTGCCCTGGTACCGATTCTGCAGTGACAGCATAATTCAACAATGTGACTGAGATAAGGTCAAGATGCTTAGTATTTCAAACAAGCAGGGAAAAGTAGGCTGCAAATAATGTGTGATGTCACTGGTTGATGAAATAATCGGCTGTTTCCAATTAAATAGCTGATATTTCCAGGCAAGGAAATTACTCAGTCTTGGGACCATGAATGATTACAATGACCTAATACCTCCCTTACTAAATCCTCAGTTCCCATTGAAATTTATGCTTGATAATCTAGTTACTGTAGCATTTCGTTGTTCACTGGGGGAAGCCCTAATGGTTTTATATAGAATCTTAGAACACCTTTTTAAAATACTTCCAAGCAGGTCTGGACTGTGACCAAAAAACGGCCCGGGCATTTACGTCCCATAATGAAGACGCGTGTCCAGGTCATGCGACGACGGGGACGGGGACGGGGGGGATGCGTGCCGAACTGTAGCTCAGTCCTATAAGACAGTCAACCGATGGGATGCGATTCGTGTCTCAGATACTCTACTGGTCGGTAATAAATAAATTGGCCTAATAAACTTAATTTTTTTTTTTTTTTAATTATGACTGACAGCTCCGGCCCAAAAATGTGCGTCGGCCCACCGGGCATTGCCCGGTATGCCC
>JAOTQY010000003.1:4566680-4578270 GCA_026413445.1 Dolichallabes microphthalmus
CCCGGAGGAAACCCACCAAGCACGGGGAGAACATGCAAACTCCATGCACACAGAGACGGGAATCGAGCCTGGCCGGGTCAATAAAATCAATTAACATTATTCTTTATTAACTAATTATTTTAAAACATATATAAGATTGTATTTATAGATATATTTACTCATATGAAGCTTGAGAAAGTCTTATTATATTGTTTATTGTAAATGTTTGTTTCTAGAAAGAAAGTAAATTATTTACCAATGAAATAAAAAGAGTATTGAAATAAATAAATATGTCCAGATATAGGCATAAAATTCTCATTTCACACAAATGAGACATGATAAATAAATTTTCCTTTATTCACATGCTAAGAATTATTTTTTGCAATGTATGATGCATTTCTAAAATGAAAAATAGTGTCTATTACAAATCTTTAGAAATTAATCGATAGAAATTACAATTATTTCTAGTATATCCTTAAAATCAAAACATTGGTTTATGTCTTTTCCTTTTATTTTTAATGACACACCAAGACGTTGATTCATGCTTCTTCATGACACCATCAAATCCATTTTGAGAACACAAATCATCAAAATATTTAAAAAATTGTATGAAGAAAGTGAACTCAATAAAACAATTTATTATTACAGTGTTAGTCTAAGTAACATTCTACAATTGGTTTCTTACAACAATAACCAGAATAACATGGTTTACATCTTTAATCTAAAATTTTGCAAGAACAGGTTGCCTTTAGTAAACTTAAAAATGTTTAGATAATAATTCTAAATTTAAGTATTAACAGAATGTGTAAAATATCACATATATCTGTTTCAATAGTGGCATAAAAAGGATAATTAAAAACATGCAGCAGTTTCATGAATTAGTATATGAAAACACTATATGAATAATACACAAAGAATTCAATAAATGCATCAGTACATTTTTTTAGTATAGTTGTGGGGTATTTCATGCATCCTTCCTTTCATTAATTCAGGATATCCCTTCACTTTTTCTTCTGACTATTTTCAAGACAGTCCAATTAACATGACATGAAAAAATAGTCAAAGCATTTTCCTAAATTTCCTACAAACCTGAATTCAGCCTATTGATATAGCCTAATAAACAATCACCAGAGCTAAAAAAAAAAAAAAAGCTCTAAAAAAGAATAACAATCACCAGAGTTAATATATACACCTCACATAATAATGAGTTACACTAATCGCTCTGAATATACTGTACAAATGTAACCTGTTAATAATAAACTGGGCAATATTTTTTTACAGTATTTGATGGTGCTATGTCTCCATCTAGTGGCGTCGTAGTCGAACTACCTTGACATACCTAAAATATATGGCTTTATTATTATTATTATTATTCATTTTCTGTACCGTTTTATCCTTATATACAGGGGCCTGGAGCCTATACCAGGAAACTTAGGGCACAAGGCGGTGTACACCCTGGACAGGGTGCCAATCCATCGCAAGGCACACACATACACACTCATTCACACACACTATTAATGTCAATTAACCTAATCTACATGTCTTTGGACTGTGGGAGGAAACCGGAGTACCCGGAGGAAACCCACCAAGCACAGGGAGAACATGCAAACTCCCTGCACACAGAGACGGGAATCGAGCATGGCTGGGAATCGAACCCGGACCTTGGAGCTGCTAACCACTACACCACCGTGCCGACCAACTGATACCTGTTTTTTTTTTTTTTAAATATATACTATAACTAAAATAATAATAGCTTGTTATTATTATTCAAGTGCTAACCACTACACCCCCCTGCCGCCATTATTATTATTATTTCAAGAATACTGGACAATGACTAAATGAATGAATGAATTAACTTGATACTTATGGCATGCTGCATGATAATTATGATGTTAAACATTTTCGAAGTAAAAACCTAAATAGATCAAATGTTACGATTGCGATAGAATCGTAAAAAGAGATAAATATCATAAACATAGTTACATAATCTTTACCCTCTTTTACTCTCTTATACCCTTTTTATTTCACATTCTGTATAATTTAAACATTTTATATATTTCTATTTTAATTGTTTTTTGTAACTGTACATTTTTATCGATTTGTTTCTTTGTGCAATCTTACTCTATATTGCCTCATTCTCTCTCTATATTATTATCTTATCGTTTATTTTTTGGTCATGAAAAATGCATTTTACTGCATATCATACTGTGTATGGCTGTGTACATGACAAATAATTTTTTTATATTGTTTTTGATGGCGTGTAATAAATACCTGGCAAACAGTTATTTATTTAACAGTTCACCCTGAGACATAAAATAAGGCGGTAACAACTGAAGTTAATTTGGTAGATTATTTATTCACACAGTCAAATGAACAAATGCATCGCTAACTGATAATAATAGAATATAAAATATTATATTTATACTTCACATAATTTTATCTGTATTGTATGTTATGAAGAAAAAAATAACTCTTTTCAATACAATTTTCTAAATTTCAAATCTAATTTTACTATTTATTTAAGCTATAAGAGTGACTTAAGTCAGAACGGTGGTGTAGTGGTCAGCACTGTCGCCTTGCACCGCCAGGGTCCGGGTTCGATTCCCGTCCCTGTGTGCATGTGTAACAGGTATAGAAATGAACCTGTTAGACTGCTAGAATTTACACAAAGTTGTTCATTTCATATACCTGACACAAGTGCCTGAGATGAGCCCTTTCCCCTTTAAATCCTGTGATGTCACCTTAAGCATCTCCCCGTGCTTGGTGGGTTTCCTCCGGATACTCCGGTTTCCTCTCACAGTCTCCTCACAGTTCCCAAATTGCCCGTAGTGTGTGCGCGTGTGCTCTGCGATGGATTGTCACTAAGCCTCCTGGGCTCCAGGTCCCCGCGACCCTAAATACAGGATAAAGCGGTACAGAAGATGAGTGACTGACTAGTCAGGTTATTCGCTCCAGTCCAGAAGGTGGCGATAATCATTAAATGTTGTAAGTCTGAACGACGTGGAAGGAGTCTCTCAGGAAGTCAGTAGTTTGACTTGCTATGTATGTAGTTTCTAATTAACATTTCAGCACAAATACTGATTTGATTTAGTATAATGGCGGGATTTTTGCCTAACGTTACAGACGACTTGTTCGACTCAATTATAATGGCAGACGACAGGTAAAAAACAAGCAATAATATATATTTAGGTAACGAGTTAGCCAGCGAATGGTGTTTTGCTGCTCAAATTCAGTGACATTTTTCTCGAACTTTCTTGAACACAGTTTAATTAATTTAAAGTCTTTCGCTTTTATCATGACTTGCCTCATATTTTAGCCTAACCAATTATAATAGCCAGCTGCGTAGTAAAATTAACCTAGAAATAAGCGGTAAAATGTCTCTATGTTCGGTAATGTGTCTTTATAGATCACTGTTGTAGTTTAAAAGGTTATTTGATAAACCTGACCTGAATTAAACACCGGAATCAAATTAGCCCCTAACCAAGGACTGTGATAAACACTCCCTACTTTTCTGAGGTAATTTCTATGTGTCAGGAATGGTGCATTATGATTATTCTGTACCCTTATAAGTAATAAATAAATAACATTTGTTTTCATTATGACCATAACAAAATATTAGAAAATTCCTAATAAATCTTCATATCGTGTAAGCCTGAAAAAATGCTTTTATTCGTTTATTCAAAACTGACTCACCACTGTCTTGTCACATAGAAGATACCATTTTGATTTAGTTTTACCTTGTTATTCCGGAGACCTGTCCCAAGTGTTCAGCAGGACCCTGCATGGGACACCTGTCCATCTTAGGGCAGCATGCACACCCACATTTACAGACTCATTCACACCTGGAGATAGTGTAATATATATTTTTGGAGATAGGAGAAAACGCAGATGGTATGTGAAAATTCTGAAGAGCTTTGAGCTCAGCGCTGAACTAGTAACTCTGCAACTTTAAGGTGGCAGTCCTGCACACTGCACCACAAATCTGCCAATTAATAAATTAGTAATTATTGTATATTGGACAGCTTGAACACACCTTAATATTTTTTTTGCAACCTCAGTAAGTAAGAATCTGTGTTTATGGCACTAATCATGTTTAAATTATATTACCAGATTCCATGTAGATGGATACTCCAAAGGATTTGAAGAAGGAACACAACAGGGATTGTTGGAGGGCAGAAACCACGGCATGCTTCACGGTGCGAAATTTTCAGCTGAGGTACGCATCATTACACCACACACCACAACACATCACTTGAAACTTTTCCATTTTTTCCATTTATTTGACCGGATGTTTGTCAGTTTAGGTTTCCTTTTATCATGGCTTTGCACTCACATGGAAATGTCTTCTACAAAACAATGAAGATGTTAAAGCAAGGTAGGCCATTTGGGATTTACAAGAAATTTTCTTAACCGTCATTAGTTCAGCAAGTCACATTTTTGTGTGTGTTTGTTATTTGCGGAATAAGGATGTTCCGAGTGTGATTCTTTTCCCAGGAAACGACTGAAAGCTGTTGAGGCATTGGATGCAATGATCCAGAAGTTTCCATATGAAGACCCTGAGTTTGAGAACCTCCAGGAACACATGGAACGAGTGAGGGCCAAATTTAGACAGGTAGAGCTTTCCTTCCTTCTTACTTTATTTATGACGTACAAGGGTGGACAAATCACCTGGGTGTGTTGGAAAAGCAGATCATATATCTGCACTGTTTTTGCATATACAGAGTGAAAATGTAACGGTAAAATCATTTTGATTGCAATTTTCATGGCCGAAAAAATTATGTAATTAATTATTATAATGAAAATTCAATTATAGGTATGTAATAAAACATGGACTATTAAATAACTTTATCATCATCTTTAAAAAAATGCATGATGTTACAGGAACAAAAAAAAAAATGTCCACAGGGAGGATGAAGTCTAATTTGCATGTGCTTCCTTTGAAACACAAACTTGACACATCCTGCTCAGTTAAGGGCAGCAATACAGCACAAAATGTGATTGAACTTGGCACATAATTGGTTATATCTGAGCATGAACAGCTGATTACTGGTCATAGCTGATCAAGTTGAAATCTGGCTGACACGAGTCAGGGGGTTGATCAATTGATGCGTCTCTAATTCTTATTTTACTTGTGGACTTTTTTTCATAAAAAAGACCCACTCAATGTCTTCAATATATCATTTGTGATTAGTTATTGCACTTTTATATACAAGTTTAGCATCTACACAGAGGTGCTCTGATTAGTTTCTCTGGATCATATGCTTATTTCCCCACTGTTTCATGTCACTTTTTGCACTAAACTCTTTTATTTCTAATTTTTACTTTTTATAATTGTGCTCCACATTTTAGCTTTGTTAAATAATGTGTTTATATTCAATGCTGCTTTCCTAAATGTAGTCGAATGTTTCTTTTGATTATTCAAACATTTACACAAATCTCAACCTTTGTGAAATCAGTGACTCAGCAAAATACAGCATAGAGACTGTTCATATACATTATAGCTCTCATAGTAACACAATACATTCACCAAACATTGCAGCACTTCACCAAAGAAAAATTAAGAAGCTAACCAGGCTAAAAATGACTTTATGTGTGACTAGGGAACCACTACAGCTTAAAGAGATCTTTAGAGACTTTTTCTACAAACAATATCCTGTATCACCAGAGAAATCATCAGGCTAATAGAATCAGTCTATGACTAATTAAAGTCACTACTCTCAGGGATTCAGGTTTTCCATTTTTTATACTGGAACAGTATAGGATATTTCCACAATTAAAACATTTCTCCATGGCATAGGTGTGTTCTTTACTCAACGTAGCTGCAGACTTTCGTGAGTATGTGTCTGGATCGGAAGGAATGTCATTCTGAAACTCTACAGAGTCAAACTCTGCTCTGAGGCGTCCTCCTGCGATGTGGATCGTCAACTCACAGCAAGCCGAAAAGAGACACGGTGGTGCACGTGGTGCAGTCATGCTATATATGCAGAATCTAGGCTTGTGAAATGAAATGTGGGGATGCTTTTGGTAAATTCACGCTGTGGCTTTAAAGGTCAGCACTTCTTAGTCATCTTATACTGTAAACATACCAGGAAATGAGTCAGAAGATGACTCTTGAAATGAGTAATTTTAAGAAGGTGAATATGTGCTGATCTGTGATCAGTTAGTGGTTAACTTTCTGCATGAATTTTTTGTGTATGAGAGAGAGAGGGAGAGAGAGAGAGTGTAACACCATCTTGTGGTGAAGTTTGGGGAAAAAACCCAGCTGGTATCAGATGTATGCATGTCTCCATCTGCTGGAGCAAATCAGAATTGGAAATTTTTCTTACTTGCCGAATCGGTCTCTTAATATACATAATTTCATTAAATTTATATATTTAATAGAATTACACAGAAGTGTCTGTAACCATTTGAAGTGTCTTACTGTCATTATTTATTAACAGACAAATAAATATATATATATATATACTCAGAGGTATGGGATATCTGAAAATGTATTTAGGGCAAGAATGTCTGTTTGTGTGTCACTACATTAACCAAGATAATTACTTAAGTAAGGAATAAAATACAAGGGTAAGTTTTTATGAGGAAATAATTATCGATGGTTTGTGTCATATGAGCATGTCCTAAAGTGTTTTATTCCAGTTAAACGTCAATTTGATAACCCAATATTGTATTTATTGCAATATTATTTATAATGTCTTATAATTTGTTTTGTTTATTGACTCTCTTAAAGTCATGGAATGCCCATGAAATAGCTCCTGATATCGATTAGATTGTGAACCTCTCTTATCAACAAAAATGAATGAATAAATAAATATATAGTTGTTTCTTTTACTGAAGAAAAAAAAGCCAAATCAGCAACTCCTGAAAATAAATAAATCTATCTATCTATCTATCAAAAAAAAATTGGTTATTGCTTTATTTCTCACTTTGACTCTGACACTTTAGACTCCTTCCAAAAATATTAAATGATCTTTTCACAGACATCCATTAATTGACGGTTGAGCATTTAGTTAATCCTTAGTGCATCACCCAAATCAGTTTTCGGTAGTCTTGTGTTTGGTGAGGTTTTGCAATAAAAGAATGACCCGTGTATGCTCAGGAATTATTCTTTTTTTTTTCTCTAAGAATTTGCCTTCTCTTCTCGTCCTTTGTTAAACAACTCTGGCGTGAAAGCTTCAAAGGTGTCTTGGATTTCAGTAGAAGTGCCGCCACACTGGATCATTAGTTACCTCCTTTCCCCCAGAGAACGAGTGTGATTTTTATCATGCGAATGCTTACACCTGCTCTTGGCCCAAATCCCGGTTACCTTTTGTTAGTTTTGGTTAACCAACCCCGGGCCCCATGAAATTCCTCCGCTGGGTCTCTCAATGCCGTTTCACGGGTGGTCAGCAAAAGTCTGCTGACAGATAGCGTTCGTCTGCAACAATGCCACGCTGGGGCCAGCGCAAGAGGGCAGGGGCTGGGCAATGCACTGCCGTTTTTGTTTTGTTTTGTTTTGTTCTACTCTGCTGGCGCTTTGTGATGGAGGTGCAGCTCTGAATTCAGCCGGGTTGGCAGAGAATGAGAGGGTGGTGCTGGAAGTGGCAGCTGGTCTGCGCTCTGTGCAGCAGCAGGTGAACACGGGGCCCGATGGCGGCACCTTCAGAGCAATGACAGATAAAACCACACTCTTCCCTAAAGGCCTCCAATCACAACACGGCAACGCTTGCTCCAGTGTGACCTGCCTTTGTGTGTGGAATATAGAGATTTATGCGATGGCAGTCTGTTTACAGATGTTCTTTAAGAATCCCGAGGTATTGAGGCACAGTGTGTCGGTGGTTATTTCATAGAAATTAAGTTTTTTATTCTGTAATATCAGATTCTTGTTTATACACTTAACGCTGGCCATTTTCATAAGGATACTCAGATTAATGATTATGTATGGATCTGTACTAAAAGTTTCTGTGTGTCTGACTCATTGCGAATGCAGCACAGTAGAACATGGGGATAGAGAGGGGGGCTGGTGAACGAAGGCTAAAAGAAAGCTTGAGGAGCGATGTTTCTTTGGTTTCTTTCAGCTGGCCGAGCAGAGTGGCTGGGGCCAGCGAGAGGGAGCAAGGCCGAGCAAATGAAGAAGGACGCTGGAAGGTTTCAGAAAATGTTCAGGAATTTCAGGAGCAGGTGGCGAGTGGTGACATGAAAGGAGGACGTGACAAATGCAACCGGCGGGCACTCCAGAAAAAAGGCCCCTGGCTGAATGGTGGCATAGTATCTCCTTTTTTTTCCTCCTCGGTGCCTCATACCCCCCACCCTCACACGCGCACACACATAGACAAGCGCATATGCTCCAATCTCAGCAATAAGCCACTCGTTGCCTGCATAGTTCATGATGTGGATGATAAAATGTGCGTTTCTTATTCACAGCACATCAAGAAAGGTCCTGTCACTTAATTCGGCAGGTGTGCGAAGTTGGTCCACTTTTGCCTATTTTTCTGCTTTCAATAGTTGCTTATTAACATATAGTTAAAGAATAACTTGACCCTTAAATACATTTTATAAGCTTATATTGAAATATTTGGTAGCTTTTATTGTTTGCTCCTAACAACAAAAGAGCAGCGTCGTCTTTTCTCACTTTTTCCCAGCTACGTTTAATGTTGTATAAATGGGAAACTTAAAAGTGATGGAGATGTTTGTGCAAATGTTGGACACAAAGTTTCAGAATGCAGTGTAGTTTAATGACGGTTGAAAGTGACAGCAGATACTTGGTTTGGCAAGTTAGAAGTCGAGGGGCAGTGGTAGCTCAGCGGGTTAAAGTTCTGGGTTACTGCTCACAAGGTCAGCAGTTCAAACACCAGCTCTACGAATATGCCTTTGTTGGGCCCTTGTTTTCTCCAGGGGTGCTGTATCATGGCTGACCCTGTGCTCTGACCACACCCACATAGCAGAAGACTCCGATCCGGATCAGCGGCGTGATGCGGAATTGCCAGGCTAAGCAGACACAAGTCGGATCCGGATCAGCGTTGTTTACTGTCTGGGCAGGTTCTTAACAAGCTGGAGTATACAAATAAATAAATTCACTATGCTGTAATGTATATGTGAGAAATAAGTGCTTCATCACTAATATTATCACAATATAATATTATCATGTAATAACTACCTATAGTTGTTATAACTAATAACTACTGTAAATATACTGTAATAACTAATACTAATATTACTTGTGTTTCGGGGTGGAGTCAATGCTCTCACATACCTTCTTACTGTATCAGCTATGGCTGTGTATGTCAGCGGATGAGATGTGTTTTAAGATTTTGGAGAACACCAGCGGCTCTCCACGCAGACTCGGGCACGTTTCCTGAACCTGGGACGTTTGTGTTCTCACTGCTAAAAATGAGCTAGACTTTGTGGTTAAATGTACTGAGAAATAATCCTGGGGCCGTAATGTGTAAACTGCAGAAGTCTTTCATTGGTTGACAAAAATTCCTTGCTAAAGTTTTGCAAAATCGAGAACACTGGATGAGGTAGGTGTATTGTCAAAGTTTCCAATCAAGAGATGTGAGTGTAAATACAGAGGGTTTGCCTTAAGATTCAAACCACTGGTAATAAAAACAGATTAGACATTGTTAGTAAATCTTTCTCCAAAAAAAAGGAGCCTGTGTAATTTTATTGCAAGATTAACTTTTATCATCATGAGGGCATGGAGAAGGAAACGGAGGGCTCATGTTTAAAGCTCATGTGTAAAATATGGAGGAGGCAGTGTTATGTCATGTTACGTATGGCAGTCGATGGAAGTGGGTCACTAATGAATGATGTGACTGCTGATAGAAGCAGCAGGATGAACTCTAAATTATACTGTACTCAGATTCTGTCAATTGTTGTAACTGAGAGTATAGTGCTTCACACTACAGATGAATAATGAAGAATTTAAATAGCAATATAGGCGCTTCTTAGAACAAAGAAACTGAATGTTCATTAAGGACCTTAACCCAACTGAGCATGCTTTTCACTTACTACACTGAAGGCTGAAAGACCAACAAACATGCAGGAACTGAATGCGGTGGCAGTAAAGAGCTGGCAAAGAAACACTAGGGAGGAAACTCTGTGCTTAAACCTTTTCAATTAAAGCTGAAAGCCTACACGTTAATCACATCTTGATTGCTTCATTTCATATTCTTTGTGGAGCCGTAGAGGCAATTTTTTTTTTAAGAAATGCTATCCAAATGCATATGGTCTGGATTGTAGTTTATACTTGGTTAAAGTGGTCAAACTATGTTTTGTTTACTGTTGTTTACTGTTGACATCGTCAGTCTCCATGTTGAAACATTGTCACATGCTGAACTTGGGGTTGAGGAGACCTTACTGACTTTGTGACTGGCATTGTGGGTAACAGAAAACTGTTGACATGAAAATAGACCAATGTGCAGAAAAATAATAATAATAGTATATATTATTATTCATTCATTCATTCAATGAATGAATGAATGAATGAATGAATATTATTATATGATACAGTACATATATCATATGTTAACCTGCAGGAATTTTTCCTGTGAACACATGGCCTATTGCAGGTCAAACTACCTTGTCATGTATTTTCAAAATCTAACCTATAAATAAATGACTATTACACAATGCACTATGAAATCATTCGCCCTGTTGTATTGTATTATTAGGAAGTGCACAGTGTGAGATTAAAGTCTTTATTTATTATGTCATAACTCACTATGCAGCAAATTTGGCACAGGTAAAGAAATGTTCTAAAACCACCATAGGAAATCCTGCTCCATAAAGTTCTCCAACAAATTTGACATTTCAATCCAAGTCCATGGAAACTAATAACTAAATACTCCGTCTATTGTTTGCTCTTGGGAATAGGTCTCAGATGGATCAGAGCAGAGCTGCTCAGGAGTCACATGTGATCTTTTTTTTTTTTTTTTTTTGGCATCTCAGCACAGGTAAACCACATCAACTGAAGATGGATGCTTTGTTGTGACGGCTCAGGTTGAAGTTAAATTTGCAGGCGCCAGGCTGGAAGCTGCACAGTCGCTTGTGCTCGTGCTGTGGAAGTCACACGTTCGGTCTAGCCTTTCGCTACGCCTTTGCTAGAGTGTGGGAAGAAATTTTGCTCCCTCCTGTGAAAACCGAAAACACAAGGATGCCAAGTGCCAAACACACAGCATTATCACAGATCTTAGTCGGTGAGGTGAGTGTGTGAAATAGTCAGAGTTGTTCTCCTATGGTTTGTTTTTCTGTAAATCTAAACAAAGTCTGTATGACTGACTGCAACTTGACCGCACAAATATCTGAGCACTTCTAGATGTACATGTGTAGGATTTATTAACTTGCTTGTTAGCAGCTAATCGAGTCTGTGTCCATGGAGTTTGCATGTTCTTCCCGTGGTTGGTGGGTTTCCTCCAGGTACTCCGGTTTCCTCCCATAGTCCGAAGACATGCAGATTATGGTAATTGACGTTCCGAAATTGCCCGTAGTAGGTGAATGACTGTGTAAGTGTGTTTGACTGTGTATGTGCGTACTGTGTATGTGTGTAGTTTATTCATTCATTCATTCATTTTCTATACCGCTTTATCCTGTTCAGGATCGCGGGGGACCTGGAGCCTATCCCAGGAGA
>JAOTQY010000003.1:4578370-4591380 GCA_026413445.1 Dolichallabes microphthalmus
ACCCGGAGGAAACCCACCAAGCACGGGGAGAACATGCAAACTCCATGCACACAGAGACGGGAATCGAACCTGGCCGGGGAATCGAACCCAGACCCTGGAGGTGCAAGGCGACAGTGCTAACCACTACACCACCGTTCCGCCGTGTGTAGTTTACTTCATGCAAAAATGTTTGACTGGATTCTCCAATATGCCCCCTGCTGGAATCCTGCAGTAATATATAGTATATAGGCAAATATGTGAGCAAATACACTCACAATGTTGTCGGTTGTGCACAAGAACACATGGTTAAATAGCAAGTATCTCATTGCATTCAGTGGCTGGGTTTGTGCATTGTATGGGAATTAAACCTGAGCCGTTTGCATGGCAGGCAAGAATCCTACCACTGAGCCACCAATGCACTGTGGACTTATAAATCCTGATGTAAAAAATATTTTGTTAAACTTTAGCCTTGCACCCATAACAAAAACCCTTAAATTGTTTTTTTGAAATGTTTATGATTTTATTTGTAACCCTTTTCCTGACAGAGAGATACTCAAGTGTAAGTTACATAAAACTTTCACCTGAAGATCCCATAACTTTTAATTGCTCAAAAACATATAAAATATTTATTTCACCGCATTGTCTAATTGGTCAGGAGTTTGTTTAACATTTATGAGGTAAAGTTGTAATTATGTTTTTGTGACACAGTAGCCTTTGTAGTTTCTTGGATAACATGGCAAGCTGTGTTTTTTATTTTTATCAACAGAGAAAAAAAAAGGGTCTGGTTATACGAACAAACCTTTATCACGAATTCAATTTAAAGTGCTTGGCCGGAACTTCATTCATGGACGTTCTTTAACATTAAACATTACTCGTATTGGTTAAAAGTAAATTTGCTGCAGTATTAAAGGAATTAAACTTTCACACCATCTCACTGTTGATTATTTTGCCATAACTGCACCCCCTCCCCAAATCTAAACAGGCATTAAATGCAATTCCTGGCTGCTGTTACAAATAAGTAATCAGACAAGGTACGACAAAAGATTTTAAAGCTCAACTTTAATTCTAGCTAACATAATGTCTAGAATGGGTCTGCAAGAAAAAGATTGTGCATTTTGGACCAGCAAAGAAAGAAAAAAACACATGAAGTGACATTTTATTTCTGGGTCATTACCACATCTATGAGAGTGTTTATTGATTAACACCATTCGAGACTAAAAAAAAAAAACTAAAAAAAGAGCAAGTGCTCTCATGTACAAGACACAAAACCAAGCTTGTTTTGGGAAAAGAGTACGCAATGACTTCTCTGTCATTGCTCGAGTCACTGTGTCTCCTTACACATTCAAAAGAAAACATGGGTGAAAACCTCCACACCAGTTTGTCTTTTATTTTACTTTTTTTTTGTTAAAAAAACTATATGTCTTGCCTGGTGAAATATGCAGCTGATTAGACTTTTTTTTGTCTTGAGGTAACAAACATTCCTGATACTATACAGAGGATGTGCGGTCTTGTCCGCACATCCTCTGTATAGCCAGTAGCTCACCCTATAACTCCAAGCTGTACTTCTTTATATAGAAGTACTATCTCCAGTCACGATGAAGAACACTTAGCAGCACAATGTCTATGGCTAAAATGGAAAAGGATTCGGAAAGTGGGATCAAGGGTCAATTCCTGACTTTTAAATTAAAAGCATTTTTCCAAATTTGTTAATGTCCCATGAATGCAATATGACAAAGGAAAGAACTACTGCTGGTTGTTGCATCTACATGCCGTTTATTGTGATATTGACACATGTGATGTTAACATGTCAAGCTTCCTGTGTTCAAAGCAACATATTTAGCTTCTGACATGGGAGCCATGTTAAATTACTACAATACTATGGCTTTGTAAAATTCACAAATTCATATCTGCTTTCAATTTGAACAAAAGCTTCATAAATACATTTAGATCAGGCCATAAGGGGCCTAAAGATGGGGGCATAAAGTCTCTTTTAATGAAACAGTTAAAAACTCAAACGAGTTATATAATCAAGCTGTTTATGGCACCAATTTCATTTAATGTGCTCTCTCTCTCTCTCTCTCTACCTCTCTCTCTTTTATTTATGCATTTATTTATTTGCTCATATCAGGACCCAGAAGGAGAATGTAATGTGTAGAATTACACTGAATAACAAAGTAAAACAAAAGACAGAACTGAGGAAAAAATAATAATTATTACTAAATCATGACTGGTTGAGGTATTGTGGGTAAAACAGGAGCATTTGTCTATTTTTTCATTTTTTTCCTCTTTTTGGAATAGCGCAGAAATCACATTAATAAAAACTGATCACATAAAAAAACTACCAAAAGAAACAGATGTCAATATCATAATTTTCTCTGAGAAAATTAAAAACCTATGGCAGTATATTGACATTATACATAGACAAAACCAAAAATAGCAGCAAAACAAGACAAGAGAACAAAGCATGTCTTCCTTTTTTTTCTTTTTTTTTTTCCATTCAAAGTTTCATACTTGCCGGAAATCCCACCATAGCAGCTAAATATGAGGAGTGTGTGCTCCCATGTTCTCTTCCTTTCTCATTGTACAAACACCTTAGTTTAATTCTGCAGATACTTTCTGATGTCCAGGCGTCAACTCTTAACGTCTCACTTTGCCACCTCTTAACATCCATCTTCGTCCCTGTTGAGTTGATAGGGGACATTAAATCTTGGGGTTTGTGCAAAAATCTTCTTGAGGCCACAGCACTTTAGATTCTCTTGTAATTCTGTGGTTTTTCTTTTCTCATCCAGCTCAGAACAACTATGGCGCTTCTGTGATCGTCCAAAAAAATATTTAAAAAAATTAAAATAAAAAATTCACACAAGGTAGCAAACAGTCGTGCATTGAGCACACTTCAAAACTCGGGCATCCTGTGGTCGCGTTCCATACTGGCCTTAAATGAGGGGGAATAGATAGAACAAAATAAATAGTTCTCAATCTTTGTTATAGCTATTTTTTAACTTTAGTGTTTAAAAAGCATCAATGCGCCTGGAGCTGAATGGTGGCTTGTGTGGGTCACTCTCATTGAGATTGCTTCTCAATGTTCTCCAGCGTCCAGCTCAACTAGGAGGATAGTGACGGTTCCTATTCTGAGAATCCATTTCTTTTCCAACTCTCCATTTCTCTCTAACCTATAACACCATAAAGAGACCTGCTCCATGCTGCAGACAGGAAATAAACCTGTCCTCAAATCCTACTCCATTCCATGTTTTTTTTTTTCAGTTTTGTTTTACAAATGTGGATTTTTTTTTTCTCCATAAGTCAGTCTTACAAGACGGACTAAAAGTGCTTTAAAAAAAATGGAATGGTATTAGATTAAAATACATAAATCTAAACAGAAAGTAGACTGTGGATTGCACTGCAAATGTAACATAGGAAGCGGGTTGAAGAGAAGCTTATTGTGTCACAACCAGTGATGGCATTGGCAGTGAGGACAATCAAAACGAACAAAAAAAGGAAAAATGGAAATGGTTCTGTCTGGTGTTCAGTTAAAGCCTTAGCTTTGGCAATCCACAGGCCTCTAAATCATAACATAGAATAACACATGCTTAACAAAATATACTAGGGTTACACAAGCCATTTTGAAAGAAAAAGAAACATGTTAGGGGTTTTAAAAGTCTAGACAATAGAATAAAGTGACTAAACGCATAAGCAAGCAGAGATACATACACATGCCTAGACTGCAAAAAAAAAAAAGGTCGGGGTGACTGTTAGCATGTGTGACATTATACTAGCTAAAAGAAAGAGTTAAAAAGAAACAAAAATAATGCCTCTTCTCTTTCAAATAATGGTTATTGATACGCTTGAAATAAAAATTCCAATACCAAACTATTTGCTTGTCTTTACATTAGACAAGTATCAACTACATAAATAATATATGCAGCTGTTGCAATTGAAAAAAATCCTAGATTAACTATACATTTTTGTCTTTTTTGACTCAAGTTATGTGAAGAGGGTTCGATAAAAGAGAGAAATAAGCAATGTTGAAGGGATGACAAGGGTTTTATCCTTCCCTTGTCCTCTTCTGGTGGTCCTGGCCATCAACAGCCCAATCGTGAAGGACACTGGGGGTTCCACTGAGGGGTCAACAGCAAGGGCAGTCTGAGGGGCTGATTGGCGATTGGTTGAGGTTTTTGTGTGGGATCTGGTGGTGCAGGGGCTTTGTGCCCTCTAGTCCCATGAAGCCTCTGGTCAAAGCCCATTACCCCAATGAAAAAATAAGACTCTAGACGAAGACCGACACTCTCAGATGTTAATGTCTCTGACATCTGTAGGAGTGCACGAAAGATCTGCGTCCTCCTCCACACGTTTGCTTTCTGTGGAGATGCTTTGCTGCTGCGCCTGCCTCAGACTGGACTCCAGCAGCGATTCAATCTGCTCCTGGCACGATCGAAGACAGTCCTGTGGAAGTAACCGGAACATTTAGTATCAGTTTGAAACTTGCTACTAAGGCAAATTGTAGAAGAGGGAAAAAAAACAGTGAGGTGTGAGACTTACTGGGTCACTCTTGATAACTTGAGACAGATAGTTGGTAAGGTTTTGGGAGGATAAGAAAACGTCTGCACTCTTCAAGTAGAGTCCCTGCACTGCTGCAACAACACTTCCAGCTGCGATCATCGAGGGAGGGTATGCAATAAAGTTGACATCTGCAGATCACAGAAATTGTGCCATTTTGTTAGGAATCGACCAGGCTGAGCATCTGATTCAAACATGTGATAAGAATCGAATAGGAACAGGGTAAACCTCCTGAAACTAGCTGTCTAAAAGAGGAAATCTGCAGATGGGGGAGGTTTCTGGGAGTGCTCATTATAGAGCATAGCATGACTAAATCACAGTGAAGGCAGTCATGGCAGGGCAGGGGACAGTCCGTGACATTTTGGGGTGACACCAGACTGTGACTCCAGGCATTTAGGGGTTTTTGGGGGGTGGAAAACATTGCTGTAGGTCCTAGACTAGTACTCCTACCCCAATTCTAACTCTGTTACCACTAAACAGAAACTAAACAAAGTAAAACAAAGCCATTAGCACATGCATACAAAAATATCTTAAGTGCAAACACACCCAGAGCATATAGACTTTTATATCCCTGTGCCCAAAAAATGACTTCCGTCTACAAAAAGTGGCTGAAATGTGAGTGCTTGCTCAGTGGTAACTTGTCTTCCCACACTGCCTGCATGAGAGAGAAGACATTATAAATCAAAGTAGGGACTTTTCCCCTCTCTCTCCCTCTCTCACTCACTCACTCACTATGGGTTCTGCCCACACATGGAGAGTGCAGCACTGCAACACAACGGCCCCTCTCATAGGTAGCAGTCTACCATTGCTAGCCCAGCGACGAGAGGGCAACTGTTAAGACAAATTGAACATAAAGGCACGGGAGCCATCACCGAAATCTATTCATGACCATGGCTAGCCCCCTACCTCACTACCCACCCTAGCACAATCTTCCTGGCTGCTATCCCAGGCCACTTCCCAAAAGAAATTGAGGTCATAAACATAAAAGGGGTGTGAACTGCAGTGATACCCACCATGTCAAAAGAAGGACAAAGAAAGAATAAAAGGGCTAAAGCAGAGAGATTCCTTCCTGAGACACTAAAGGCTACTTCAGGCAGACGATAAACTGACCATGGGCTGAATGCAATAGGTTGCATAACAATAGAGACTGATGGGGTTCCACATGTCACAAACCAAAAATAAGATCTTTTGGGGGAAGAGTTACACCCTTACACAAAAGCAGATGCATGCTCCACTCGCTTACAGAGCATAACTCAGCTCTAAAGCATGTTGTATATCTCATGCATTTCACAAAGAAGCACCAGATAGCTTCTTCTTTTTTTTGTCAAATGTTCACAGACTGTGCATTAGCAGGCTTCTGCTGGGAAGCTCTTGGGCCTCTGCAGAGGCATGGTGCAGACACAGCAATCACCACAAAAGGAAACAGACTTCCTCTCACTCGCAGACGCTCACGTCAGTTTATAATACCTCCGCACGAGGAATTAGGGCAATTCTTTCCACCCCAATAAAAAACAAGTTCTGATTGCAAATTGAAAAAGGAAAACAGAATGAATGTCTCTAAACACTTACTTTAGGTTCTTGCAAGCATTTCGCAACAAAGAACATGCATGTCACTTCAAAACACTGATCAAAACCAAGTATAAAGGTGCATACCTGTTGCACAGAGAGCCACAAACGTCTGTGCGTGTTTGCGCAGGATCTGCTTGGTGCCCTGATGAATGGGCAGTTTGGTGAGAAAATGTTCAATGAAGTCATGTGGTGTCACTGAGGCTAGATCCCACTTCAGCTTATTCAGTACAAGTAGCTCCATTTGCTGTAAACACATGAAAGCGCACAGATTGACATAAAGGGCCTTAAAAGTTTCTAGAGAATTGTTAGTTTTTCCATAGAACTTTCTATCATTTGACCTCTAGGTGGCGTCCTTCCTTAGATGGGTTTATCTGGTTCTGACTCAAGCTACTCAATTTCGGGGCAATTACAAATTACCTGGATTTGATGCTTGTTTTGGAGACAAGTTTTAAAGACCTATGCTGTGCAGCAAAATAAAAAATGACTCATGTCTGCATGCATTGCATTGTGTTCTTGCAAACACGATCTGCATAACATTACCCAAAGATCCAAACTGTTAGACGACTAGGATTACGTAATTATCAAGACATTAACAGGTAATTACCAATAGTTCACACGGGCGGATGGAGTTGTCCGTGTATATGCAAAGCTTCTCAGCTGTTAGTGGCACAGTTTCCTTCATTTTGGAGGCCAAGAACATGCAGGCAGCTCCCAGCAGCTGCAGTCGCGTCTTTTTAGTCTGATCAACAGACAGAAACCTGTCCAAGTAGTTCATGGCCAAAGGGAAAACCTCTTCTTCACATTTCTGTTCTTCGCACACCTGGGTAAAAAAAAAATATATATATATATATGAGAATACAAGACTTGATGCATAAACAAAGAACAGACAAGCTAAAGAAACAAAACAAGGTAAAGAAACAAGAAAACAAGCTATAACAAAACAATGAAAAACATAAATATATGAATATTAAAAACTTTCTTGATGCATTTGGCCTAATTTTGAAAACAACAACAACAAAACAGTTATTGCAATATTTAGATTTGAAGCAGCCTATGCATGTTAAAGAAAACGCATTCAAATGATTGCTTATTATCGGAAATATAATGCAAAGCATTTATTCAATCGATTGATCTGTTCATAAGGCTTTAAACTGACAGTACATAAGTTGAAGTTAGCAGTAGATGCTAGTGGTCGTTGCTTCCTAATACACAAAGGTGGCGTCCGGGCTCGCGAACGCAATTTTCTAGTTCGTCATCTTTTCAAAAAATATTTTAAAATATAATAAAATTGTTTCGGCGCTTGCAACTTACATAGAAATGTTCAGCCACGTATATTCTATCGGCCACAACTCAAACATTTTGAATTTGACAACGAAAAGCGAGTGAAATTAATTTAATTTCACAGGGTGTCCGCGATGATGCCGAGCATGCCGCATTTACACTCCGCACACATTTGAAAAATTAATATAAATTATTCTAGCAGGCAAAATCACACATAAAGCACATGTAAATCCGAGATAACCGATGAGGATCATAATCCGAATATTTATTTTAAGGTTTTGTCGTCGAAAACGAAGTAAATATCTTATTTATACTCCGACCTTCAGGGACGTCGTGCATGAGGCATGGCGAAATGAAACAAAACTTTTAACGCGTAAATATAAAGTCTCATTTCAGGAACAGGCACTATCTTATACGTATGACTTAAAGGTCTCAGGCTAAACTACAATATGTGAGAAATGTCAATGTTTGGGCGTTTTCTGCATTTTTAAGATATTAAAACAACTTCTCCACACGACAGCAAAGATGGCGCATAATAGGCTACTGGCACGAGTGGGATTGCATACGTGTACATTGATATTAAATTGAAATAAATTCGAGTAAAATGCATTTCATCCAACTTCGGGTTCAAACGAAACGAAGCAAGCAAAGTGGAAAAAATTCTACACAATTCCGTGGTGATGTTTAAGAGGAAGCGACAATGTATCCCTTGAAGTGTGCGGAATAGGACTTTCTTAAAGCAGATAAAAAATAAAAAAACATGTCATTCGGCAATGTTTCCAGCGTTTAAATGGTAAAAGAGAAAGATGATTATAGATAGAAAGATAGATTGAAAAATATCCCTGTTACTAATGGGCCTGCATTAGGAGATCGGGTCCAAAGAGCATAAGGGACAATCATCTTGAGACAAAGTTGTGTAATGTTAACAAACGTCGGGTTATTATACAAACCTCTAGCATCCATGTGGAGACGATTTTCCTCATTCTGGGTACAATTTCTTTTTGCACGCATTTGAAATAATTGGGCGAGGGAAGATAGTTTTCCTCCGCTTTGAGCATTGTTTGTAAAACTCGATCGTTCAACAAGTTGGCGTCGTGGTAAGCTCTTCTTGTGGTATCCACCTCGCAGCAGAACAGCTGGTGCTCCATGGCTTCGGCTTTGCTTGACTTTGGCACGGAGGAAAGGAGGTAAAAAAAGAAGTCGTGTTTTTTCGGCAAGGACGGAGGTTTGTGCTGATGCTGCTGCTCTTCCCGTCTCTGCTGCTTGCAAGCCACTGAACAAGTCTCGCGCCGCGTTCCGCCTGACAAAACTCTTTCTGTGCGCTGCAGCCAGTGACGTGCACTGTTGTTAAGGGAAGATCAAAGCGACAGCAGCGGCCTGCGAGTGTGTGTGTGTGTGTGTGTGAGTGAGTGAGAGAGGGAGAGAGAAAGAGAGAGAGAGAGTGGCTGTCTGCTTGAGCGTAGAAAAGATAATTCTTAAATGACTTTTTTGCAGCCCTTCCTCTCGCTGCAAGTCTGGAAATGGGAGGTCCTTTTTTTTTTTTTTTTTACCCGGGGTGGTGAACGTCGATGGGGGTAAAAAACTGGGGGTAGGCAACAGAGGAGGAGGAGCAAGGAAGCTTTTTTTCCCTAAATGATGGGGGTAAAAGCCTGTTTAGTGGTGTGAACATGTGCTCTGGTTAAAGAATTGGTAGGGGGCGGTATAACAGACTAAATCTCTAGGTGTAATTGTCCCCTGTCTCATTAAGCGACACACAGCTCACTAACTCAAAGTTTATTTAACTTTTACATTAACAGAATTTTACATGGAAAGCACAAATAACTTACAATAAAAATATTATTGCACTAATATATAGTATTTCTATAACTTAATTTTTTTTTTAAGTTTTATAACTCAGGAATGCTTTGTCCCACATTAAGAAAGAGGAGGAAACAGAAATGAGTCTACACCAATGAGAGGAAAGTTCAGTTGCCAGGCAGAACTGCGCCTCTTTTTACAAAAAAAAAAAAAAAAAAAAAACTTCACCAAATATTGTTTTATCATGCACAAAACAAACATTTTTCACAAAACTGTGTTGTTTACAGCCATAACTGAGCACCTCCTCAGTTATTAAATCTCATAGCACACAACCGAAGGACAAGTTCATAAACTATAACCTGATATTTTCCCTAAACAGCTTAAATACAGTACACACATGTCTCTAGTTTCTACTTCGCTAAAATTGTATTAAAATATCTTCTTTAAAACGTTTAGCATGACATTTTGCTAAGAAACAAAGCGAGTTAAAACTTGTCTCTGGTGTTAACAGTTTTGCTCAAATAGGGGCGCTCTCACTTTAAAGACCTCAGCGCTGTCGCTTCAGGATGAATCGGAGCCTTTCAAATTCCTTACATTCCTGTCGCTACATTTCAAGTACCGTACAACACCTATTATACACCGAGCAAAAAAAAGTTACCTGTTGCTTTAAACAGGGACACATGTTTTTAATTACCAATAAAACTTTGAATAATGACGTCTGAAGTAAACTAAAGCAGCTACTAAAGCAGATTATTTTAAAATTGTAAGATATAAATATCCATTATAACAACATCCATTATATAAAATAATTCCTGAAAAATTATATATACAGAGAACAATTATTTTCAATATACAATATTTGGCTTTCTACTTACTGGTATTTGTCTAATGGTCATATTCACATAATAATAAACAGACACATTTTCATAGACTGATAGGTGCCTGCCTGAGATAGGTGGATAGTTAAATAGATAAATAAAAGACAGACAAAATGATGCATAAAACATTTTTAATGTAGTTAAAATTACTTAGACTGCGGTAAATATTATCAAAAAACTTATTTTTTTTTCTTTCTCTTTTTATTTTATTTTTAGTAGTATTATTTTTAGGTTTAGTGCTATGAGAACATCACCAAAGAAACTCTCAGGGCTTTGTTAAGTGTGAGGCCATGTGAGTTTTTTCTTTCCCTCCTCTTATAGCCATTACGGTAGGAAGTTTAAAGGTCTTGCACATGCTCCTTTCATTATAGACAACTTTTTTTTAATCTGAATACTAATTTTAATATAGTTTCAATCAGCAAATGGCATAATCATTGAAAGAGCTTAAATAATAAAACAGCTATGTTTTATTTAGACATTTTATTAAAAAAATAAGTGTGTACAGTTAATAGCTGACAACAGTTTCCCATTTTTTAGAAAAGAAAGTTGTGAACATTGTTT
The DNA here is from genome assembly GCA_026413445.1 of Dolichallabes microphthalmus. NCBI lineage: Eukaryota > Metazoa > Chordata > Actinopteri > Siluriformes > Clariidae > Dolichallabes > Dolichallabes microphthalmus. The sequence continues at coordinate 4,588,990 of JAOTQY010000003.1, forward strand.
AAATATGTGCCATCTTCTGTATTTATTTCATGATTGGTACTACTCATAATTGTTCAGGTATTACAGCCAACCTGCTGTGTGTTCATTAATTAGCAAAGTCTATTTTTGTGTTACAGTGTTGTAAAATCTTAATGCACTTGTATATGTGTATAGTACTAAAATGTGCTTGTGTAAGTGCATAGTAATAACCATGAATAAGTGTGTGAAAATCTGAAGCTGAGACATAATAGGAACATTAAAGGTATTTCTACATATAGACATTTCAAAAGAAATTCTTTTCATTGGTACTCATTAAAAAAAAATTCTCAGGAAAGCAATAAAAATTGTTGAAGGCTATAACAAAGGGGCGAGGTCTAGAGTGCCCAGAATTAACGCCAGGTAAGCCTAAGGCAGAGGCTTCAATACATTCAAAATTAGGAACCCGTTTAAAGTGGGCATGCACGTCTATACTTAAACCTGAGGATGAGGGCATAATAAATAACTCTCTCTGGATACCTGAGGGCAAAAAGCTCTCATCAGGTCTGGAAAAGGCAGAAGATTAGGAAACAAAAGGACAAAAGATGGTCCTTGTTCAAGGTTTCAAACAGGGTGCCGGTCTAATTGCTGCTCAGTGTTTAGCACTCCTCTCCTCCACCCCATATCCCCATCTTATACCTTTCAACTCCAATTCAGACCCATTGTTTACATTGCAGTCTCCAAGTGAATGAAATTATTTGCTCATATGGACAAAATGTGCAGGTTACTGTAAACAACACAGCGACGCTGAATGTTCTTTCTATGTCTATACTGATTCAAAACGTGCTCAAAGTATTAAAAAAATTAATGGGAAAAAAGAAAAGTTCTGCTTTCTCTTTAATAAAATGCTGAATTGTAAGTGCAGATTTAGATTATAGACAGCAAGAAATTTGTAGGTGACCAATTGTCATCAGTTGTCCTTACAATCCCTGTTGTTGGTCTTTCGGCTGCTCCCGGCAAGGGGTCGCCTCAGCGGAATATCCAGTCCGCACAACAACTTGGCACAGGTTTTATGCTGGATGCCCTTCCTGACGCAACCCTCCCATTTTATCCAGGCTTGGGACCGGCACTGCATCCAGTGGCTGGGGGGTTTGGGCACTTGCTGGGAATCGAACCCGGGCCTTCCGCATGGCGAAACACCTACCACTGAGCCACCAGTGCCCCTATACAATCCCTGATTTTTTCAAAATCACACATTTAATAGTCATTTACATATTGTTTCTTTTGTTTAGCTTAATTAGAGTATGATGGATTTGAAAAATATGCACAAGAATTAATTTTAAAGGATAGGTTAACAATTACTACACGGCATGTGTTATTACAACAGCATCACTGCACACTGCAGGACTTTCAGTGATCTAATGAGAGGATTCGAGCTTGTCAATCACCTGAGCTAATCCGTCCAGACAGCGTTGTACCTGCAGGCCTCTCTGACCCCGCCTGCCACCTCCATCCTTCTCTCTATTGCTTCTCGTTAAGATCCTGCTGGTCACACTAAGCCCATCTTCACGATTTAAAAGCATTAACCGGACCAATTCCCTCCAATTTCCTCCTACTAGTAAAACAGGACATCTTATATGTCTATGTGGCCAATACCCTATACTTGTATATGTAAGTATGAAATGTGACAAAATATATATTTTTAATTCATATAGAAGGTGAAGACAACATGTGATGTGATGTTACAATGAGCTGATGGTTATTGAGTTGGGGTCTGTCAGGTAATTGACCAAAGAAAGGACAGAAGACACAAGAATTCCCATTGTATAGAGCAAGCAGTGGGACTCCAGCGCCTTGGTGCTCTCTGTTGAATAACACCAGAGCTGTGATGTCTCAGAAATCATAAATCCTGTGCCCGGCAAATAGCCCCCAGCCCCCCTGTATGGTACAATAAATCATGGCTCTATAATGCACAACCAACTACAGAGGGAGTGGTAAAGCACTGTGTAACAGGTATCAAAAGATTAATGGCAGTCTGCTCAGTGTTTTGGCCAACATCTTTGCCTGGGACACTTTGTGAATGGGTTTGGGTACTCGGCATAGCAGCCACAGACCTCACGTATAGCCTAGTCCTTGGCATACATTCCTTAATATACAGAAGTTCCTTATGCAGAGAGAACAGAATCGAAATGCAGGATTGCAGGCTTGTATATCCCTACAACCTCATTTTTTAAAATTCATGATTCTGTTTGCATTTAAACAAGTGCAATGATTCACAAGAATAAAGAAACATTCTCCAAACCTGATTTCAATTTAAAACCCAATTTCAGGAGAATGTCTCTCAGTTTAGTTTATAATTTTTCATTCATTCATTTTCTGTACTGCTTTATCCTTATATACAGGGTCGCGGGGGGCCTGGAGCCTATCCCAGGAAAC
>JAOTQY010000003.1:4695758-4706811 GCA_026413445.1 Dolichallabes microphthalmus
ACATTTTCTCAGTTTAAACTTTTGTTCCGTGATTTATGTTCTATTCTGAATAAAATATTGACATTTGCCATCTCCACCTCATTGCATTCAGTTTTTATTCACCACTTGTTCAGTGTCCCAACTTTTTTGGAATCCGGTTTGTATTAAACCAAGTCAATTAAATAGCTGTCAATAAACTCGTCTGCTACTACCATCAGTTACCTCGGCTTTACTTATACTGAGAGAAAATTGCTGCTGTTCTGCAAAAGCTGCAAACGTAAGATGTACATTAGAAACTTTTTAAAGATAAGTGTTTGTTTCTCTAAGCCTAATTTCAGACTAGAAAGTGACAAGTGGCTCAGGTATTCTGTAATTTGTCTATTTTAGGGGGGAGAGTAGCAACCGCTGCTATTGATAATAACTAACTATTATCTAGGGTTAGCTAGCTATTGTCTTTTAAACCCAAAAATAACTAGCCCAAATAAGTTATATGGACAAAGCATCTGGCCAAACCTGTTTATTGTTGAATGCAGGCGTTTCAGTTAGGCCCCTTATCCCCCGTAAAAGGGGAAGCTTAATGCTTCAGCATACAAAGACAGTGCCTGATCTACAGTAGTAAATGCTCAAAAGAATGAATTCCAACAGAAACACTCAGAAATTTTGTGGACAGCCTTGCAAGAAGCTGTTATAGCTGAAAAAGGGGGACCAACTCCATATTAAAGTATATGTATTTGGATACAATGTGATTGCAGGTTTGGCCAAATACCTTTGTCCATATAGTGCATTTAGCCAATAGCTAACTTTGGGTAGGGGAGAAGAGTCTGTCCACGAGCCATCGTGCAATGATTATATGCATCACACCTGGAGAGATAGACGTCGTTTCAGTGTCAATTTCTAACAGGGTTGAGTTGCCAGCTCAACGTCCAATTGTATCTGAGCAGTTGAGGGTGAAGGACCTTATTTAGGGGTCCAACCATGGCATTTGGGTTTAAACCGCGGATCTTCTTATCAGCAGTTTAGCACCTTAAACATTGAGCAGTCCCTTCGCCAAATAGATAACTAGATAAACACTAATTAAATAATGGAACAAATAGTGTAAAATATTTTTTTAAGCTAAGCTAAGCTAATATTATTGTCCTTCTTCCAAAATTCACGCTTGAAATTATCAAAAAGTTACAAGTGAAGTAAATTAACAGGTTTCTAAACACACAACATGCTAGGCTTAATGTAGTATTAGCTACATACACTCACATTAGCAAGCTTTATTTTTTCCTCTACATGCATTTACCATGAGGATGTATATGACACTGTCTCTGACACTGAGATTTTATAATGTCTAGAGCTTTTTGCTGGACAAAATCAAAATGTGGACTCTGGCTTAGCCTTCATTAATGCACTTAACTAGCTGACTAGCTCACCATATGTTACACCATTATGCACCACACTGGAGCTTCCTCTTGCCTGGTAGGTTAGCTAATACAGTTATGAATCATCAATAACTACTGTATTAGTGAACAGCGTACTCAAGGAGAAAGTGTGTTTGTGCCTCCATGACTCGACTGTGGTTTCACACAATCCTGAGATGACTGTGCTTTAGAACTGTAGATACCAGTTTGCTTAAATTATAGGCTTGTGTGTACCGACTGAGTCGGGCTGTCATCCCCGGAGGAGGAGAGATTTACTGTCAGAAATGTCTGCCCAAGGTCTTTTGTTTTAAATTACCTGGGATATCCGGCCCGCCGTCCGTCATCTCTCTCTCTCTCTCTCTCTCTCAAAGCTCTTTCATGAGTTCCTCTGCAGATGTAGTGTGTTTAGTAACGTGTGTTACTGTTGTCTGCCGTTCTCACACTCACTCAAACACTTACCGTGAGCTCAACTGTGAACTATGTCTCAGATAAATCACATTGCAAGCTGTCATACATTTATTGTAGCTACAAAGCATGCTGACTCTCTCCAGATGCCTAATTGACAATGCCTTCTTTATTCGGCCCGATGCTTAGGGCCGTGTACTGTTTTCTTCCTTTCACGTCTACTAAAGCTATTCAATTTCCTCAACACAAACAGTCTGCCTCTTATGCTATCCATGTTCATGGGGACAATTAGTGTTCCCTCTACAGCCTATTGTAGTCTGAAAAACACCAAATCCTAATTACTATTATTGGACCCTGCATCATGTACCGCGTTCTGTTGTAAATAAACCATTTAGACAGCGCATAAAATTACAAAGGCCGTAGTGTTTCCTTGAGAAAATGTGCAGGCCACAGGATAGGGAGGCATCCGAGCACTAAAACAGGATTTAAGATAAGACAGAGAACCCCTAAAGGACCTAACCCTTTCATTCATTCACAAAACCGGATGGGAAGAAATAATTTGTGGTGGCTTTCTGATTCCCCCCCACTCTCTCTCTCTCACTCTCTCTCTCTCACTCTCTCTCTCTCTCTCTCTCTCTCTGAGCATGACTCCCCCCCACCCCACCCCGCCTCTCCCTGTAGGTTGATTTTGTCAGCATGTCTGTCGTTGGTTCCCACTTATGGTTTCATGTGATTTCCTATCAAGTCCTAACGACATTAAGCTATTTTTATCAATGGCTGCCCGCCTATTGTCCCTTCTAACCTCAAGCTTTCAGTCTCCATTGCAGAGCTGACTGCAGTTCAGTACTTTATCCTGAGCTTGCAGAAGTAAAACCGGTCAGCTGACTCTCTGCCTGTCTGTGAATTATCGTTAATATTAGCAGGAGAAACGAAGAAACAAATGAAGGAGACAAAACCATAACTTGACTGCTGCACACCATCTATTGAGTAACTATAGTGAATAATTTATACTAATAAGTCCGATTGAATCAATGACATACAGATAACCTTTTTTTTTTTTTGCAACTGTGCTTTGCAGTAATTGCTCTTGAATCACACCGACTGGATGCAATTGCATCAAACTTCTTATTACCAACTGGAGTCATGTATAGCATTGTTTGAATTTGACAAAGCAAGCAAGCGAGCAATAAATGCTTTTTCGAATCAAGGTAAATGTTTTTTAAACTTTCACCGGGAGTGGCCTGCCCCATGGCAAAACAACTGTGTTACAACTTGTCACTCTACCAACTTGGGTTAAGAGTATCGCACCAATGTAAACTGCTCAAGATTAATAAATCCTAGAGACAGAGCCCTGCTTTGAAAAAGGGCATCCATGTGATTGACTGTGATATTTGCTGTTTGAGTCATGCCTGGTGGTTTTAGAGCTTCTGGAATTTACTTGCAATTCTCAATGTAATTGGATCTGAACGGCTTTTCACACAGTTTGCTACCTTCAGGTGCAACCTGCAAGTTGTTACACTTGAACCTATGAATCTATTAAAGATGCATCAAGATTTATATGACTTTATATGACTTTATATGATTTATATGATTTATAATTTTTAATTCTGGAGAATAAAGCACGAACATGGTGAACGGGTTTGAGAAACCTTTTTACTTAAAGATTTACTTATTTCCACTTAATACTCTTTAGAACATCATATCCATTAAGTTTTCCGGGGTTGAATCCCAAATAGTGTTAAATGGAAAGTTAGTGCACTAGGATGTACAATGCAAGTGGCAAGTAGTGAGCTTGGTTAGCGGGTTAAAGAAAAGTTAGCGATTCAGCTTTGTTTTAGGAGCTAGTTAGCTTTGCAGCTTCTGCTCGCCATGAACAACACAAAACACTTCAGAGGCAATTTGGAAAGTCTTAGAAGCAAATACTAAGGAGACAAAATGTTAAGATGACATAACTTTATCAGATGTGTTTTCTTGCTGAAAGTTCTTCCTTGACTGGGTTTATATGTGGGTTTTGGCATTGGCAACAGGTACAGTAATGCCCTTTTGTCCCTTTCGAATTGGGCGGGACCATGGCAAACAGATGTCATGATATCAATTCAATAAAAGTTTATTTCTATAGCGCTTTTAACAATGGTTATTGTCTCAAAGCAGCTTCACAAAATTAAAAGAAGAAGATTATGGAAATGTGTAGGAGAAAGGAAAAACGTGTATAGAGCATAGTGTAAACGCATCAGGTGCAAACGTCTACATCACCACTTGTCAAGTCCCTCTCAGCCAATCAGGTTACTTGGTTCAAACTAACTGTTATGTAATATTGTATATGATTAAATGAACAATTACTACAAACTTGACAATTTACAGGTAAGGACACTCATCCAGGAACTTTACTTTTAATAGTAAATCTATATATATGAGTACAGATTTAATAAACTCAAATATTGTGCTTACTAATTAAGCTTTTGCAAACTATATCTTAGTGGAGGTTTTTGTTTCTGCATAGTCATTTAACAGGATGCATCTCATCCAAGCAGACATGTTTTTCAGTGAGGTTTGGATTAAAACCAATTCATACAAAATGAATCATACCTTTTCCTTCTTTGATAAAAGGTGAATTGTAATTTCCACCAATGCAAATAAATAAATAAATAAATAACCCATGGGCATGCCTCACAGACAACCTTTGATTTAGAGAACAGAATGTGATTTAAAGCAATAAGCTGCATTTGTGTCTTAAGCACAATAGGAAGTGAAGCAATAGGGTGGTTCTTTGAGAAAGCTAATACTCATACATTTCACATACTGTCATTTTGCAGCCTAGCAAAAACAAATGCATGAGAATAAACTCAGCAAGTTGAAAATATATCACCAAAGAAAAAGGCCACTTAAAAGCAAACAGACCACTTACAAACAAAATCCTAAATGCATGAATGAATGAATGAATGAACTGATCCATTTGGTCCATGGCAACAACTAGCTATGAAGCAAGGTCTCATTAATACCAAAAAGTTTATTGGGGTTCTTTGCAGGCATTCAGGATTTGATGTTAGCCATCAGACACTTTTTTTTTAGAAGACACATCTTTTTTTTTTTAGAATTTTAAAATGTTGACAAAGATTTACATGTACTTTCCTATAAAATACTGGCTATAGATTTATAGGTGCATTGGAGTAGTGATCGGAAGGTCCCAGGTTCGAACCCCACCACCACCAAGTTGACACCGTTGGGCCCTTGAGCACGGCTCTTAACTCTCAACTAGTCAGATTTATAAAAAGAAGAAAATGCAAGTCACTCTGGATAAGGGTGTCTGCCAAATGCAGTATGAAATCATTCCATTGTGAAGAATATCAAAAAATATAAAGAAAAGATTTTATGTAAGAAACACTGATATGCCTTTAATTTTGATGCACATTAAAAAAGAAACAAGTTGACAAAATAAATAATATTGTCAATTTCCAATTTTAAGACGCTAAAGTCAACCTGTAGCTGTTGTAAGTAGAGGTAGAAGTTGAGTTTATTTTACTCATTAAAATTAACTATCAGGTTTCTGGAAGAACACCCCAGTAACATAACATTGAAAAAAAAATCAACAGCTGACTTAGGACAATCAGTTGTAATCAAATATTTACTCTGAGGGATTCCTACAATGTGGACTTCATTAAAATGTCGATCTCTGTTATGGCCGTGATTGGGCCCACTGTATTTCTTTTTTCGGACTATACAACATCAGTTGGTCTCGTGACCAAAAGGACAAGTGGAAGGAGTCGGTGGCAAGCATTGACAATTAACAAAAGAAATGATAAGAATAGACCAAACAAACAATAACAAAAGGAGCCCAGTGTGGTTGCAGGCTGCAGTCACATTCCTTAAGGTAAGACCAGGAGGTCGGCTCAAGCAGCTCATTTCCCCAGGTCATCGTCTTTCACAGGGACGCGCCGCATCAGAAGGGCCTCGGCTGGAAATCAGATCCAATCAGATGTTCCCAAGGCTTTGAGAGGGCTGGTAGAAGTCCCCCTATTTGATATTTGATCAGATTTGCCAGGCTCTCTAACCCCCCGACAGCCCAGCCACTCTCTTTCCCCCCTGCTTAATGGGAAGTAAGAGTCAGTAAGCCTTGTGGAATTCAGGACTCCTGTTACATGAGCATGTGCTTGCCGTCTGGACAAGGGCCCTTTTTTTTTTTTGCTTGCTCTCTTTCTCTCTCTCTCTCCTCCTCCCCCTTTCTCTTGTCCTCTCTCTTTCTCATGCCTATTTCTCTCTCTTCTTTTTTATCTGTGCACTTAAGCCAAATGTCACTGCATGCAACTGCATTAATGCGTGGGCCTGGCACATGGCTTGAGAAAACTCTCCTCATTGTATTCACTGCAGTCATATCACTATTTCCAAAGTGTTACACCCTCGAGTACCTGGTGGAGCATGTCCCTGGCTTGCAAAAGTGCGATGTCTCATAGAATAAAAATCTTGTTGAAAAAGATTACATGCCAACGGCATTATTCTCTGTTCCAGAAGGAAGGAAAACTGAAAGGTCTTTCCCATTATATAAGTCAGATGACGATCAACAAACGACTTGAACTCTTCTTGGCTAGATTTTTTATCGAGGTGTCCAAGTAAACACTGTGTCATTTTTCGTACATAAGATTATCTTTCTTTGTATTGGATACTAAAATTCAATACAGTGCATTCATTGTCATAGTTTATAAAAAGCCCCTCAACCCAGTAAAGTTTAGATTTCCTGTGATCAGGACAAAAGCATTTGTAATGTGGTAACCAAACTCTTTCATGGCCAAAACATGAAAACTTCCAGCTGTGAAGCTGAATCCAAAAAGATAGGAGAAAGCAGCATGGTGAAATCAGTATACAACAGGAGCAACAAATCAGGTTCGCCAAGATTTGAAAGAGATTTTGTGCAGCTCCAGTAACATGGCATTTCATTATTGTCCTTGAACTAAAGCTAATTAAAAGTGCCAACCGCTGTCATCGGATGTTGGATGTGCAGCTGATCTGGATCACCAAATACACTGATTGCGCCAGATAGTCATACATATCACAGCATCCCACCCCACAAATATGTCTTCTCAGGGAATTCTGCCTCTGTTCTCCAGACATCTCCACACATACCCACGTATGAGGACAACCTGAAGTTCAGGCAGTCCAGTGCTGAAGGATGCATTACATCATATGCAACCCTGGACATCCAGACTATGCAGAGCTTCCTTTAGGTCATGTGAGCTACCTTGGCATGACTTGCAGGTTACCGCTAGCTTACTCTGGATTAGCAACGGTTACCTCTGTGTCCTTGAAGGCTGGAGAATTAATTTGTAATAGACATCCAAGACAGATCATTCATTTATTCATTTTCAAACTTCAAGCACTTTCCCCACATCTTTACATGAACGATTAAGGACTAAAAGTGGCCTCTGCAAAACCGAGAATCTCTAGTGTGTAGAAACAAGGGCAGGTTTTACAGTCCATTATAATCATTTTGATAAATGGTGCACCATATCCAAACCCACAACAAACCTTTCACTGTGTGGCCATTTCTGGCTGCCTGTGGGCATAAAGTCTATAATATTTCTGACCCTTCACCTCAGCCCACAAAACCGCTTCCTCCAGCAACACTGTGCCGCTCATTCAGAGTCACTGGACTGTTTCAGCCACAAGTCTGAAGATGTCCCATAAAGGGACAACTGGAGTGATGCTCTTCATTGCAACAGTTGAATAACTTCCGTTCACTTCAACTGCAACTGCAAAAGGAGCAGAGTTGAAAGGTCACAGTTGTTTCAGCTCTTCTCCGTGCTTCTCAAAGGTGGAGTGGATTTAGCACCCTGTGCTGTTATGTGACATATTTGCTGTAGTCTAAGTTGTGGGCCTATATGTAAAAATGCACAAATACAAGTCAGAACAAACACATTCAAGGTAGACTTGTTAGACTTGTAAGTCTTATAATGTTAAAAAGCAGCTGCCTTCTTCAGAATGCATGCAGGGGAACAGTATTTACTTAGCGATGACTGGAGGAGAACAAGCCAGTGACAATCAGTGGTTGCCTCAAATGGTTGTCTCAGTGTTTTCTCACCAATGTTTAAAGGAGAAACCTGTTTACCTTCATAACCCTCAAGGAAAGGTTTCATTGGTGACTTATGTCACACTGTATTAGGGGTCAGTGAAGAGTTGAATGATCTGCTTGTGGCACAGGTTCGGTGCATGAGAGGGACTGATTCATAAAGCACACCGGACAGAGGAAGGAAGTGTGGCCTCCACCACTGACTTGACTTCCCTTTTCACTGCTCTGACAGTCAAAAACTCAAAAACGTGTGGAAGTTGAAAAAAAACACACAAAAAAAACATAAAGTCCCTGTGGTTTACTGACATTGTGAATGTCTTCGCTTTGTGGTTTTTAACCAGCGTCTGGTCCAATGACAGATGCAGAAACATAATCTTTCTCTTTCAGCAGACAACCACATGCATGCACACACAGCAACACTGCAAGTTCTCTCCTGTTAGAGGCAGGATCTTCTATCGATGATCCAATCACAAAGCATGTGTTCCTGAGAATCCGACCAGTCACATTACACTTTCTCTGACTGGTCCACCAATCCCTACAGAGCCTCATCCCCACACCCCCCAAGCTTTCACCATTCACAAAAAGCTCAAGGCACCTTTCTCATGTCTCAATTGTTCTTCAGTGAAACTATTGTGCAATCCTTTTAAGAGAATCAGGAACTGAAAAAGCTAAAATTGCATACACCCAAGAATGCCCTTTTAACTCATGAATTCCTTTGGAAAATGACTGCAAGAAAATTATATTCCTTTTTTTCCAGATCACACTTGTCCAAATTCTCTCAGTGATGAAAACTAGCCTTATGATCATTTACGAGCCTTTATGCACTCATAATAATGTATCTTTGCATTATAATGTATAACAATGAAGAAAAGTATCTTTTCATTCCCGGTGTTTCCAAGGGAAAAAGCACTAACTGCTAGCAATTTTCCCGGAAATTAACCAAGCCAATGGAGAACATGGGGGAAAAGTCTCTGTTTGGCCTTCTCTTGGTAGCATGGGGGTTCCCAAAGTCTTGATCAGATCTCTCTGCTTGACTACTAAGTGGGAACCTTCTTCAAATGCACTATCAGCACTTTTATGCAATTACAGTCAATATTTAAGAAACGGCAGGAGCAGAAAAAAAAGCCAACTGGACAGTATGGCTGTTTTGTGAGGGTGGTTCCTGCAAGGCTGATGAGGGTGGAGGCTTGAGAAAGCAGAACACGCTCTTGGTGGGACATGATCTCAATCCAGGCACTCAGAAACTCATTCATGGAGGTACAGGCATACACTTGAACACAGACAGATTTGCTGATAATCACCCCAGTGAGTGAAAACTGATGATCTTTGAGCATTGCTCTGGTGCAGCGTCGTGAAAAACCAATGAATACCATATATCCATGAATGAGTATGTAAACATCTAGCAGGAAAACATGGAGGAAAGAAAGCAAAAAGATGTTCCAGCACAACAGGCTGCATTATTAATGGCTTTCCTTCTACTCAGATTATCACTTAACACTGTGTGTTTAAGAAAAGAATGCAACCAACCCAACAACAAATGCCTTCTACCCAATTTGATATGGACTTCATAGGAATCTTTGCAAGTCTGAACGAGTTCAATGTCTATCTGTGAGAGATTTTTTTTTTAATGAATCCATTGGAAAGAAAACCTCTCTGCTGTGCTAACAAGGCTACATTGGTAAGCTAGCCGGACCACATGTTGTACGCTAGGCCGAGAGCACATGGCTCGGGGGAGAGAGCTTACGTGGGAGCATTACCCCTGCCTAGTGTGTGGGCTGGAAAGTCTTTGTTGTAGATTACTGTCCCATGAGAACCCGGAGCAACAAGCAGGCGGGGAAAGCAGGCTGCATGAGGGAGGGGTGTACTTAGACCGACGTGCATCAAGCCAGGAATGCTTGCTGCCGCCTGATACACACACTCAAACACCAAACATGTGCAGATATACACACAAACACCCACAGACACAATACTCAAGAATCATACAGTAAACAACACTGATGAGGGAACAACATCAGAGGATGTCCCTAAACAAAAGGCAGTTGTGGGACGTGTTCTCAGACAGATACTCCTGACCAATTCTTGGAATTCCAGCAGATCTGGATCAGGTAGATTCAAGATTTTGGATGAAGCCATCTTGGGTTTCAGCGTGAAAACTCCTTGCTCCGTGAACGAGCTTTCCATGGAGCAAGGCTTTTTCTTTTAACTGATACCATTCATCAAACTTTACAGCTTTTTCCCACTCCCTTGACCTCTGTAAAGTTCCACATCACATGTTTGACACTCCAGCATGCCATGTGCTCGTTAGTCGAGTGTAGGTCCCAGCAGTGTATTGGTGTGTCTTATGAGTTATAAAAGTCATTCTTCTCTGATACATCCCACACAATAATTAGTATTGTGCTTGTATATTGTTCCGCAGGAATATTAAAAAATAAGTAGCCATGCAAAGTTGTGTTTGGGTAAGTGACTATGTGCACAAGCCATAACTCAGAACCTCAGAAGTTTAACGCATTACTGTTGAGTTGTCCCTCAATAAATAGGGAACAAGAACTTGGGCAACCAACACTCATTTATGCTTGTGGGGCGCAAAAGCTAGCCAGTCCGGTCTGATCCGACAGAACGTCCAATGCAGCACAAACCACCAAAAAAGTAAATGCTTGCGGCAATAGGAAGGTATAAGAACACCCATTCCACCACAATCTGTGCACAGGGCCCGGCAGGCAAAGCCCAAGCCTGCCGACCCGGACTCCTAACTTCCCAGGACACAACCAATCGAGCACGGAGACCCCATAATGCAAACCACAGGATCTGCTGCCAATGTCCTGTGCCAGAAACGACAGCATACCCCCAGAGGCCTTGTAGAAGAATACCCAGATCGGACAGAGCTGCCCAGGTGACACAAAAGTAACCTACACAATACTGGACAAAATGTCTTGCAATGTCTTGCACTATGACTGATCATAGGCATGCACACACATATACACACATTCGGTCTCTTGTCTCCCACTGTTACAATTAGCATTACAAGTGGGTGAGCAGGTAAAAACGATGTGTCTTCCCTGCTTACCTGTTCACCCACTTGTAATGCTAATTGTAGCAGTGGGAGACAAAAGAGCCAAGACCTGAGAAGTTGTCATTCAGGTCTTAAAACACTAAGTCACCGCCATCCCCCCCCCCCCATTTATACTGTACATCTTTTTTTCCCAGC
>JAOTQY010000003.1:4774096-4785969 GCA_026413445.1 Dolichallabes microphthalmus
CACCTCAGATTAGAGGCGTTATGAAGTCTTTACAGAGCAGAAGTAGCAGAAACATCTCAATATCAACTGTTCTAAGGGGATTCATGCATTTTTGGACACCTTCAGCATTCCTTTACAATGTAGAAAGAAATAAACAACAGGAACCATCATGGAGTTAGAAAGTGTTCGAAAACTTTTGAACAGTAGTGTATATATATATTCCTTTCGACGGTTCCAATCAAGAGGTTGCCACAGTGGACTATTCGATCCGTACACAACTTGGCACAGGTATTTTAACGACGGCTCAAGATGTATCTGTTTCTTCAACACTTGGACAAATACCCACTCCTGTCAACAACTCAAAAAAACAAAAAACAAAAAACTCCCAGCAGTTGTATTTGACTGATGCCACTTACTGTAGTTAGTAACCCAGTGTCAGTATCTATACAGGTAAACTTCAAAGCACTTTTTGTAAGTCGCTCTGGATAAGAGCATCTACCAAATGCCTAAATGTAAATGTTTTATGCAGGATGCCCTTCCTGACACAACCCACCCATTCACAAACCATCGGCTGGGCAGGACATCAGGGCTTGAACCCGGATCCTCTGATCCCCAAAAATGAGCCACCACTGACAAACAAACACACACACACACACACACGTTTGTGTCAGGTGCACTGTAACTTCAGTGTCTGCTCAGTTTGAGTTAAAGTGACCTCAGTAAGGGAAAGTGAACCTGGACAGCTTGATAAGCCACTGGATTTGGAAATCATGCCCGTGTAAAGTCTACACTTACGTTCTTCGCCATGCAGTGAGTCCCCGCTGTGTGAATCAGAGAGTCGACTCGTCCCCTTCGACTCAGACTGGGAGTCTGATTGAGAGTCATGTCGCGAGCCGTAATCCGCCGAGTCGCGCGCACTGTGTTCTGATGCTAGCAGCGGCTCCGCTTCCATCCGGCTCCGCTGGAAAACTCGGTGACTTCGAAATACACAAACACTCTCCTGAACTCACGCTAACATGAACTATAGGTGTGGGTGTATAATTAACCCGTGAGTAGAGCGTCCGAGGTTTCCTCCTCAGGACAGACAGCAGGAGTTTCCCTCCCGCCTCTCTAACCTGGTGACTAGTTTTCCGCTCATGACAACAAGGCGGGTGTTTTTACGATTCCCCGCCCATGTTTTCGTCTCGTCCGTCAGATTATTTTTATTTATTTAATTTTTTTTGGTCCTAGTTTGTGTACAGTGTTAGTATTCCCCGCGTTTTATTAGCCAGGTTTACTCTAAAACTCACTTTCCGTTAAAATCCTTTAACTGATCACTATTCGCGCGAGCTCTTTATATATATCCGACATAGTGGCGCGTGAGCTGTCGAAATAGGTATCGCGATGAAAAACGTGAACTGAAAGTAAAAGCGATTTCACCCAATGAGAGCAAAATGGAACAGAACTAAATAGCCATAACATTATGACCACGTGCGTTATAATGAGTAAGCCGCGCCCCACCTCCTTGCCATAACAACACTGATGCACTGTGTGTTCTGACACCTTTCTATCACAACCAGCATTATCATTTTCATCAATTTGATCTACACTACTAGTGCTTCTACTGGATCAGAATGCATGGCCAGCCTTTGCTTCCCATGTGCATCAGTGAGTCTTGACCACCCATGACCCTGGCGCCAGTCCAATGGTTTTCCTTCCTTGGATTACTTTTGGTGTGTCTTGACCACTGCAAACCAGGAACATCCTACTCAAGTGCTTGGCCATTTTTTCAGCTTCCAACACATCAACTTCAGGAAAAGAAAAAAAAAACTTCATTACAATTTGGTCTCTTTCACAGTATCTTGTTATAATGGCGGCTGGAAGTGAGTGAAATATATTAGGCAGCAAATGAAACTTTTTTGCTGAAGTCCCCCCGACCCATACCTCCCCCTCAAATTAGCACTTGAGTGACTTTGACAACGGACAAATTATGAAGGCTAGACAACTGGACCAGAGCCACTCCAAAACTGCAGTTCTTGTGGGATGTTCCTGATTTGTTGGGGTCAGGACATACCAAAAGTAATCCAAGGAAGGAAAAGCAGCAAACTGGAGACAGGGTTATGAGTGGCCAAGCCTCACTGATGCACTATGTGTTTTGACACCTTTCGATCAGAACCAGCATTAAGATTTTCCTTTTATTTGATCTTCTGTTGGAGCCTTTGTTCCCCATGTGCATCACTGTTATGGTGGCAAAAGAGGATCTACTCAATATTAGGCAGGTGGTCACAATGTTATGTCTGATAGGTGGATCATATTAATATGAAGCTTTATATGAAATGATTGTTATAAAGTGCTAACACAAGAAAATAAAAATTAATTGTGATTTATAGGTGATCAGTGTGATTCTATCGCATAATTTCTTGTGGACAATGCAGTGTGTTTTAACAGTAAAAATGGGATTTACAGAATACGGCTTCATATTCTGTTTTGTGAGGTTAGTAGCTCAGTGGTATGTTTCGCGCCTGCCATGCGGAAGGCCTGGTTTCAATTCCAACCCCATGCAGTGCCCATCCCAAGCCTGGATCAAATGGGAGGGTTGTGTCAGGAAGTGCATCCGACATAAAAACCTGTGCCAGGTCATGTGTGGATCGGAGGGTCCCCACTGTCCCGACCCCTTGAAGGGGAGCAGCTGAAAGACTAACAACATTCTTTTTTGTGAGACCTCTAAACAGATTATAACAGTAGACATGCTCTCTTTCACACGCACACACAGTATAAAAGTAATTTGTTGTCTCAGCCCTAGATGAGACCCTTTTGATCATCCTGGGCTTCAAGTATTGTTCTCCTTAATGTCTTATCTCATTCATCTGCTCTGTTTGAAGTCACCTTTGGTCAGCCATTGTATTTTTTTAAATCCCATTCAGTCGTAAAACAGTACAGGACTTGTTCGTATTTGATTACCTTATCAACAACATCTAGGAATTTCAAAGTAGACTAAAAACGAAAAGGGTTAGAGAACCCTACTGTTATTATATTGTACTCAACTGTAATTAAAATGGGTGCGAAAAAGCCATTATATAAATTTTATTTCTCTATATAACCCCCTGCTGCATTAATGCACTTATCCCACCGTTTCATTAGTGCTCAGATACCATCAAGGTAGAGAGGTTTCTCAATACCCTGGAGCCATGATTAGACTGTCTGCTTCATGTCTGAAACGCTAGCCTCCCAGGAACTCCTTTAATGGCCCAAACATTTGAAAAGGGTTTACAGCGAGATCAAGACTTTATGGGGGATGTGGCAATAACTCTCAGCAAGTGGTGCTGGTGAAGGATTGCATGTAAGTTTCCCACAGAAAGATGCGTCTCTTCTGCAAGTTGGTGACGTTATTTTCATGGATCAGTTGTTCCAACTGAAGGTTTACCTGAACACCTGCAGTGGGCTCCAAGCCACCTCACCCTGGGTCATCGTTCACAGACATACGGGCTTCTTTAATGCGTTTACCCCATTTAAAAGTTTTCTGTGGCTGAGAGTCACATTACCCTACTGTACTGTGCTTAAAGTCTTCAGTTCTATGCTTTCATTGTGGAAAATGAAAGCATAATAATAATAATAATTATTATTATTATTATTATTAAGACATAAGATCTGGGAGAATCTACGCTCAGATTGCATGGAAAAACACTTTTAATCTGTAGAATGATTTCATGATTTCTACAAACATACCTATATTACAAAACTTATGCTAAGTACTGTAAAAGCATACATTAGTTACATATGTTAGCAGACTGTAGCTGCCACATCGGCTAGATGTGCCCAAACAATCAACTATATTCTGAAATAGTTAAAGGACAAAATTACAATAATTTTCCCATAAAAATGTGGAATAAATTTGTCAAAGCATAGACTCTAACACAGAAACGAGTACGTGTCCCTGTGTACAAATGACAACTCAGAAACCTGGAGACACTTCATATGCAGTCACCCATCTTTTTGCCTAAAGGAAATCATATACTGTATGATTCTTTTGTTCATACAAGCTTACCACTTTTGTGGGTATATTTTTGTTCACCTTGTTGCCTGTATGTTGTTTCATAATCTGTGAAATGGCTGCTATAACCGTACTGTCTGTCTGTCTGTCTGTATGTAATGGGAAAAATCAACAGGTTGATTTAATGTGATGTGACCTAATCTGTTCTACTCCTCTTCTATCAGATTGCTACACTATGACTTGTTTTTTATTTAATACAGACATGATATATTTCATTGTTACATTTATTGGAGCAATTTATTGGAGCATTGTTTCTGAAGCAAGTTTCTTGTTATCCTCTTGACTGAAGACTTTACTGAGATGAAAAACTTAATGCAATAGTTACAAAGTATTTCTTCCTTTATTTCCTTTGCGCTAGAACATACAGTACACTATAGGCGTATTCTCTAATATTAAGGAGAACTAATGACCAGCTATTACATGGTGCATTCCACATGATATAGAAATGATCAGAATTGTAACCCAATAATCATAAAAGGTGCCATTAAAAATAGCTTATATGAATTCTGCATATCCAGCCTCCATTAAGGAAATCTGTTTAAAAAAAATAAATAATTGGGTTAGAACATTAAAAAAATGTTATACTCTTTATTCTGGACATAATAAAAGACAAAACATTTGCAAGCCAAACCTCATGGTCAATGCAACTGAACTGCCAAGACCAGAGTGTGCTGTAGAGGAAGGGACGGAGGTCAAAGCGGTTGTCGTCTGGCCCGTAGCTCTCGGCGTGGTAAGATGGCGTCACTGTAGTCATCTTGTGCCTGTTGACTGAGTACATCCTGAAGAAATGCTTCACTTTTGCAGCCACCTAATAGCCAGAGATTAAATTCTTAAGAACCGACTCATCATTGGCTACAATACCCAATATTGACCTTTCGCAGACATGTGACTACCACGACCTCAGTGATAATAGTGGATGGCAGAAGCATCTTTAACTGACATTAGGCTACTATGCCCTTTCGTTTATAATATGGTTCGAGGTGTATTTCTGAGCCAAAAAGATACCAGAACGATTACCTGATTACCTATCGGGCTAACTGATGCTTTATCGCGCAGATAAAAGAGTAACCTAGCAATGGATAGCTTCTGTTCTCCTGATTATTTTCATATGTTGTACATGTTGTAGTGGACTTCGTAACATGTTCAAAAGAGAAACAAGTGTGAAAATGGATGATGGAGTTATTAAGGATATTAATTTTCAGAAGGTTATTCTTAATAACAAAATAATATTTTCTACACATTGCATGTACTAGCTCAAATCTTTCAAAGCGAAATCTTTCTACTTCAACAAGAACGTCTTTGAGCTTGCTCACTATCTAGCATTAACTTGACAGATTTATTACTGTAGCTTGTAACCTTCATCCGACAATCTTGCAAGACAAACACAAGGAATGTTTTTAACAAAAATATTAATTATAAAACTACAAAAAAAAATATTAATAAAGAACAGCACTGCAGAAATACCACAAAGCACAAAATAACCACTATTGTGAGATAGCTGCCTAATACACAATACAATAATTTCTTATTCTTATACTGGTTTAAACCATGCAATATTCATCCAGCTGTAGCATGCATTAAAATCTGCAAGGTTAGCATGACCCATCTCAGCTAAAAGTTTCTAGATTCAGTGTAATTGTTAAATGAATAACAATTAATCCAAAACTACAATGACATTTAATGAATTCTGATCTCGTTATGTATCAATCCCGAAATCAAAAGTCCCTTTTCAGGTACAAACTTTTAGATGTTTTCACGCAGAATACTGGGTAAAAGTCTTGATCCATTCCTCATTCCTTCTCGTTAAATAAAATTAAATGTAATAATGTAGATTAAATTAAAGAAATGAGAGCAAATGTTTTTTTCTGTGACAGACTGCAAAGTGCCTAAAGGTGCAATTTAAAAACTGGTTGTTTATGTTATAACCTCGGCAGCAACCTTATTTCTCCTCTTGTCTGTTCCAACCAGTTAGCATTCAGCATCACCAGTATACTAATCACCGGCCTGATCATCTGTCTGGCATTTTAGAAGCAGAATATGAAGAAATGAAGGATGGCCTACGACTACTGTATTTTATCATATACCAATCGATGTATTAAAATTCTGCCACCCAAGAGTAGCTAGCTTTTCTTAAAAAACGTTTAAGAAATTAGTTGAGAAAGTGTTTTCATTGCCAGACCATATTTTATGATCGCCATGTACTGTATATATCACAAACTTTTAGTTTTTCCTTGCAATTTACTAACATTCCTAAACAAATTAGATTAGCTGGTAATCATTGGTCTAAAATCATCTAGAAATAGCATTTCAGTGTGAAGAAGTCGTACTGACTAAGTAGATGATAGAGCTGACCTGTGCAGGGGAACAGCTTTCTCTCCAGGTGTGAATGAGCTTGCAGAACATGCTGTACGGGCCACACTTGGAGATCTTCCTAAGCTTTCCGATCACAGACAGCTCCGAATAAGTCATACCCATGTCGGCCTGAGAGCGACAGAGAGATTGCAGTAAATAAGGAACATGTTTTCTCATTATCTCACCAAAACCACACGCAGGTTGAAAAAGGAACTGATACACTGATTTGGGAAAGATTTAAGACAAGGAGATAATAAATGTCACGGTACAGTATATATAACAAGCATGATGTACAGGCACAATAGGAGCATGCCAATATCTGAGAAAATTATTTTTTAAATTTTGCATGCTGTGTTTGATTTAAAATTTATATATTTCACACACAATTGGCCCTAGAATTATTGGCTCCCTTAAAAAGAACTGGCAAAACAAATGTGTGTATAAACACGAAATACACACACAAGCTTTTTTTTTTCAGTTGACTTGAGAAACTACTGAAGTAACCAAACCATGCAACAATTATTTAAGCATCTTATATACCCTTAAATGTATTTATTGTTTAATTTATTTTAAAATGTATTTTATATAACCTAATTGACAAATATGAAAATGAATCTGTTTTTCATTTTACACATTCTCCAGGAACTCTATTACTGCTTTTAAAAACTTCATGTTTCTCCATGCTACAAATATAAGGTTATATGCATTTCAAATCTTTGACTTATGTCACTAAAGAGAAGATGGTTTATAAAGTCATTGAAGTCAATCGTATCACCAAGCTGTAATACAATAAAAAGTTTTAAAGGTCATCAAATTTTTTTTACAAAGGGTGCCAATAATTTTAGAGCACACTCAATGTTTCTCCCAGGCTACTGTAATTGCATGACCCCCCCACCCCCCTTTTTTTTGAGTGACTCATACGTACCTCATCTGTCTGAGACACCTGACCGTCGGTCAAGGGTTCGAGCTCGGCAGTGGGAGGGGCAGCCACTATGCTGCGGGAAAAACAACAGGACATAAAATTCATAAAAATGCTGCAAACCTTCAAATGCAAAGCATGAGATTCTAGTGATCTAGTCTACACCACTGTAGCTGGTGATTAAAATTCCAAGCATCCTCACACCTGCATATTTTTGAGCCTGGTTTGCTCTATTACACCAGGTTCAACTGGTTCAAGCACTTCCTAGTATGTCCTGCGCACTGACAATGTGGAGCTCAACTGATTACAACTGATCTTGCTGTGAAAAGGTGAAAAGTTCCTCTACTTTAGCACATAATAAATGCCATAATAAATGGTTTCAAAACCTTCACATAAGATATAAGCGAAGAAGAACATGAGGTAAAAGAAATGTACTAAAGATAAAGGTTATGAAACATGTCTATCACCCAGGTGAAAAATTATCCCGCCTCCTAAACTTCATCACTAGTTGTGTCTGCTTTAGTAACACCTGCAACCGAATGGTTATAATGGCTGAAACACAGCTGTAAAGATGTTTTTTTTTCTTTGCAAAATTATTATAATTCATCCACACTAAAAAGGACACTTTAAATCCTTTTCATAAATTTGCTCCTGCATTTGAATATGTTTCATGTCAGGACTGTGTGAATGAGGTCAGTCCAAAACCTTAACTGTATCTCTTCTGAGCCATTCAGAGGTGCAATCGATCTTGTACTTCACACCATTGTCTTGCTGCAAACCATATTTGTGCTTGACCTTCACAAAACCAGCAGATATTCCTTGTTCAAATTCAAATTTTATTTGCCACACACATAATCATACACATTGTTCTCGCTGTACACTCACCATACACTCCCTGAGAACTTCTTGTTCTCATCACAGCTCTTCTCAAATTAGTACATCCATGGTGTAACACCTTTTTATCACATAGAATGGACACTTTCTTGCCAAAATCGCTCTCTACAAGATTTCTTAGGGGACTCACTACACAATAATTGAACCGACTGACTACAGTATTGAGCCAATGATCTATTAAACTTGATTAAATTGGGTAATCGACAATTCACACACCTCTTAAGAGCAGAGAGCTGAAACTGATCAGCACAGTAAAGCAGGAATCTCTTCAAGTCCATCTTACTAACACCGCCAATGGGGTTTATATCGGCACTGGAGCAGTCGTATTTAGTGAAGTAACCGGTCAAACTATAGGAGCAAAAAGTAATTCATGAAGGAATGTTTCGTTGTTTATGAAAAATTTTATTTTGCAGGTTATACCAATCAATCCATGATCTGCATATACTGTACCTCTCATCCACATTGGCTGAACCCAGTACAAGCAGACCGCCAGGTTTCCCCTGCGCCCACAAATACAGCTGGGCAAAGAGGTAAGCCAAAATCATCCTGACACGAGCCTGGAAAAGCAAAAAAAACAAAAAACATACATCGTTTATACATACTCAAAAATGATCAAGAATAAATCATGACCGTGTGGTGTAAAGTCAAGGTTACCACTTATTTAGCTTTATTAAGTTGTCAATTCTCTAATAAAAGCATCTTCAGAGGTGTTCTATTCCTTTTACATCAAAACTATTTTACAATACTAACAATTGTAATGTTTTAAGGATGACAGATAATTTTATATTATTTTTATGTTTAGGGTTTCATTTATTGTTAGATGGTAAAGTTATAGTATAATAAAGTTAGATCCTTAAGTGATATGTTTTTTTAAAATGCTTGAATGATTCATAAGTCACTGTGAGGCTTAAAAAAAAAATCTGAAACTGGTCAGGTACAGAGACTAGACTGAAAATGAGACACGCAAACTTGCAAATGAAAGAGAGCCAAAAAAAAAAAAAAAGCATTTCATGAAGCCTGGAGAACTATTGCTCAAGACTACATAAAATACAGACTTTTTGGAAGCAAAATATGAAGAAATTAAGGGTGGCTTTTTCAAGACTTTTGCAAAATACTGTACATTTGTATACCAGCCTATAAGAAGCATTTGCCCTGTAATTTGTCCCTGTAATTTGTCCCTGTAATTTGGCTATTAATAGAGATGGAACACTGATACCCAGTATTCTACTAAAATTCTGAAACAAATAACAATCTATGATTGAATTTGAAAAAGGTTGTAAAACTGGAAAGGTTTATATATGAAGGAACTTGACTTTTTGATTAGGATTGATTTTTATCACACCTACATTTGATTATATAATGTTATATACAATATACTCACAATAACACATGATTTTTAAGTGAAATAATTTAAGTGATTTTTGTGGGGGAAAAAACATTTAAACATGAATGCATCAACATAAATAAATAAATAATGAAGGCTTCATACTTTTCAATTGATACTGGAAGGATAGTCAACGCTTCATGAGCAGTATGGGAAAGAAAATCTGGCATCATTTCATCTCTAGCAATTACCATATAAACAGTATCAGCACTAATATCTAACATCTGACATTAATCATCATCACTGCAGACATTCAGCAATGACAATCGTTGGTACTTCAATTACTAAGCAAAAGGAAGTAGGCAGACAGCATGCATGTTGGTCATGTATGCTGCTGCACGTAATGTGCTGTGTTTTCACAAATGAAGAAACCTAGCTTAGACACCCAGATCACTCAGATGAATAGTGTCAAACGGTCCAGTGTGGGCGTGAACACTGTGGTAAGGCTGTGTTACACTGCCAGCAAAGTTCTTAAACAGAAACAATCGATCAGCACAATTTGCCCGGGCTTTTCTGAAGGGTTATGGGTTAAACCGGTCCAAGCACATTCTAATACAGACAACACAGTGGACGTATAATGAAGAACTACTGAGACTGTCATAATTGGTGTTTTCCGTTTAAGTTCAGCTAATAAACTATTACGCAACTATTGTAGCAAGAGAGTTTACCAACCACAATATCAATCAATACAAAATTATTATAATATTATAATTATTATAATATTTAAATAATGGATAACACATGATGTTTTTTTTTATATTCAGAGATCACTTAAACACTTGGCGAAATTGCATCATAGAATTCAGTAGAAAGCAGAGCCATGTTTAATAGTGAACGTAACAGCAATTCCATGCACAGTGTGACGAGATCTCAAAGGATTGTGAAAAACGGCTCGAGTTTGCTACTGAGCATAAAGATTGGACTTTGGAGGAATGGAAAAAGGTCATGTGGTCCGATGAGTCCAGACCGACCCTATTGCAGACCATGGGTGCGTCAGGGTAAGAAGTGAAGCGCATGAAGCGATGCACCATCGTGCATAGTACAAGCTGCTGTACGAGTCTCTGGAGGCGGGGTTATGATCTGGGGTTGCTTCAGTTGATCAGGTCTAGGCTCAGCAACATTATGTGGCAATGAAATTAAGTCAGCTGACAACCTGAACGTACTGAATGACCAGGTTGTCTTTTCCTTCCCTGATGGTACAGCCATATTCCCAGACTCAAATGAACCATAACCCAACTTTACCTAAGCTTGTTTCTAGTGCAGATTTTAGCAGTCTTTTATTTGCTTCCTCTTTACAATTCCCCTTAAGGGAGGCCCTCATGGTCTTCTTCTTACTGTAGCATTTGTGGTGGTTTATATGCAAAGCCACAGGCTTCAGAAGCATCCCCTGAGCATCCCCTCTAGTAAATGCATACTAGTATGCATAACATTAAAGGTAGCACTTTATGATGTTCTTTATTACGACTAAAACAGATGCTCAACTGGTGATTACGTGTTAAAATAAAAAGTCCCAACCTGAACATTCTGCAGAGCCAGGTTCTCTCTGCTGCTCCCTCCATTTGCCCGAAAGTTAGGCAACTTGCCCATTACCATGGAGAAGATTCGTAGCATGCCTTTCACTGCCATGTCAATGTTGATGTTGAGATGGTTGCTAACAGAAGAAAGAAAGTTTAACCTACTAACCATATAAAACGTTTAAGCAGCAATCATGATGTCTGGTTTTAAGTTGCATTTTTCTACATTTGGAAAATATCGAAATCAGGATGTAATGACAGAACTTAAGAGAAGAGAAATATAAAACTGAACATTAGAACAAAATCTTACACTCTCTGAAATGTTCTACTTAGAATATGTTTACTGTTAATTCAAGAGAATAAAACCTTATAACTATTTTTCATATATTGTTTTGTTAATAATGTTTGGAGCATTCTGCCAGTAATATTTGACAAACATGTATTTTTAAAAAGCATACATGTAATCAATATTAGAAAAATTTGCAACCTTCAAGAACGGACTGAAACATTTGAAAATATTTTGAAAAACATTCTGTGATTTTAAGATTCTGTGCTGTCTACATTTGACCCTCAATCACATTACATTCTAACTCTTTTTCATTTACTTGGTTTTCTTTTTACTTTTTATAACATTTTAATGTAAAACTCATTGGTGTAATTATTAAATAAGGTACAGTACTGTGCAAAAGTCATAAGCCACTCATCATTTCTTAATAGGTTAAATCCAAAAAGACAGAGACTTGTATTCTTCTATTACTTTTTTTTTTTTTTTTAAGTAGTCTTGAGCAATAGTTCCCCAGG
>JAOTQY010000003.1:4856627-4876212 GCA_026413445.1 Dolichallabes microphthalmus
GAGCCTGGCCGGGAATCGAACCCGGACCCTGGAGGTGCAAGGCGACAGTGCTAACCACTACACCACCGTGCCGCCCCAAAAAGTACATACAGTATGTAATTGAAAAAGTACTTATGCAATTTGAACAACCGATGTCAGTTAAATAAAAGAAACCCCCCTGTACACGCTGAAGATACTAGAAAAACGCTTACTCTTTAGAAAAGCAAGTCAGGGCATGTCAAGCATGTACAACCTTAAAAACCGGTAAAAAAATGTTTTAGTCCTAGACTAAAAACTCTTAAACTAAAGCTGGGTTTGAGCATGTGCTTTGTCCTGACCTGTGTATTGTATCAAAGCTCAGTTTCAACACCATTACTCCTAAGAGCTGGA
Source organism: Dolichallabes microphthalmus (assembly GCA_026413445.1). Lineage (NCBI taxonomy): Eukaryota > Metazoa > Chordata > Actinopteri > Siluriformes > Clariidae > Dolichallabes > Dolichallabes microphthalmus. The sequence continues at coordinate 4,856,997 of JAOTQY010000003.1, forward strand.
TTGTAAAGCCAAGCATACAAATTTGAACAAAGAATGTGCTTGCTGGGGTTTTTCTTTTCTTCTTTTTTCAGAGTGGACTAATAGTATGTTAGCAAACATTCCCCCAAGTCAATACACACCCACTCCTCACTGTCCTCTCTCTAATATCCAAACAAACATACTGAAACCACATGTTGTACACTTTATACAGTGACCTCATCCTCCGAGAAAAGCAAAATGAGAAAGATCAAGTAAATAAGGAATGGCGTAGTGAGAGGGGAACGTCAGTGAGATGTGCCAGGCAGCACAAGTGTGTTTTCCTTGCTGTGGTTAGTTCATAGCGGTTAGCCGGTTCCCTGGGGATGGGCAGGTGCTAAGTGGGTTTGTTTAACAGAGCCCAGGTGGAGAACGGGGAGTTGTTTAAAATGCAGCAGTGCTGAAGCATATAAAAAGCAATAAGAGGCGTTTTTAGCTGTGAGCCAGATGACTAACCATTCAAGCCTTATTTCCACACATTGTGCCAAGTAAATGATCAGGATAAGGGCCTTCCATGCTGATGTAAAGGCAGTTCATGAAGTGTACTTACAGTACTTGTGGTTCTATCCGTACAGTCTGTAGCACCTGCTAGCTCACAGACTTTATCACAGACTTCCTCTATTCTCTGCTCCCTTGTCCGACAATGAGCCTCTATAAATATCCCACCCAGTCTCCCATGGCCCACAAGGCCCTGCTCTTTCCTGAGGGACAGGAAGTTCTGCCTGAGGCAGAGACCCTGAGCCCTCTTTAGAGCTTTAAGAGGGGGATGGGAGTCATGCAGGGTGATGATGAGGGTTTGGTTACAGTACAGACAGGATGCTTACAGCAGGCTCTCATGTTATCAGCATAATGGGAGCGCTGCACTGTGCTTACTCCTACACAAAGATACAGAGAGATCGAAGAAACACAAGAGTTGTAGGGCTTTAATAGAATAGAATAAAAGGTACTGTATTACAGTATATAGTGTAAACATAACGACAGTGAGGATTTATATTTCATTTCAATTTACAGTGAAATATGAATGGTTAAGGCATTGGACTAGGGTTTAGAAGGTCCCAGGTTCAAACCCCACGACCGCCAAGTTGTCCCTGTTGGGCCGTTGATCAAAGCACTTAACCCTCAATTGCTCAGGTGTACAATGAGGTAAAAAAAAATAATAATAAGTTGCTCTGGATAAGGCCAAATGCCTACTGGAAATGTATTATTTCCATCTTTAACTTTGATTACATCATGCAATGTACCATTCACACTCATCATCTATACCGCTTTATCCCTGGACCGGGTGCTAATCAATCGTAGGTCACACACACACACACACACACACACACATACATACACTCACATACTCTGTCCAATTTGGGAGCGCCAAATGGCCTGTGCATGTCTTTGGATTGTGGGGGGAAAACCAGAGCACCTGGAGGAAACCCGCCAAGCAAGGAGAGAACATGCAAACTCCATGCACACAGAACTAAGGCCGGAATCAAACCCGGACCCTAGAGGTGCAAGGCGACAGTACTAATCACTAAGTCACCGGGCTGTCTGAAATGTCTATTCAACTCTATTCAAATTTGACTCCTGGACTGTGCCTATGCCATCAGAGAAGAAAAAACTTCATAGATGTGATAACTTGGTCGTTCAGTACTTTCAGGTCATCAGCTGACTTCATTGTATTGCCATATAACGTTGCTGAGTCTAGACCTGACCAACTGAAGCATCATAACGGTGCCTCCAGAGTACAGTAGCACCTATGCATGATGGGTGCATCACTTTATGTGCTTCCCTTCCTACCCTGATGCACACATTGATCTGAACCAGGGTTAATCTGAACATGACCTTTTTCATTGCTCTGAAGTCCCATCTTTATGCTCCCTATCAAACTGAAGGTTTTTCAGTAACAAGTGGTTTTCTTATGGCCACACAGCTGTTTAGTCCCAATCCTATAAGCTCTCGTATGTGGAAATGATCTTAATTTTTTTCAGTGCAACCTCCCCACCTTTTTGTGTTCCAATAATTGTAATCCCTATACCCTTGATAGTTTCATACGCCAACATGCCAAATACCTTCCATATACATCACCGTGCCGAAATCTGCTTTCAGCATAAAAGCAACAAATGGTTAGTGTCCTCCACAAGTCAGGTAATAAATAGACAAAAAAAAAAAATCCAAGCAGTTACATTCACAATGAAAATAAATAAATAAAGAGAAAAAAATCTGGAACTGGTTAAACTCATGCCCAGCATTTCCATTTTAGGCTCCAGATCCACAACAATCCCAACCACAATAAAGCTGTTTCTAAAGATGAATGAATCACCATTATGGTTGTTTTTGTCGTTGTTGATGTTGATGATGATCCTGCAGTTATATAAAAAAAAATCAAACTGTATTTCATATTCAGATCATTTATTTATTATTGTTTACATGTCCAGCATGGATCATTAGAGACACTTAACAGATGTGATCAACAAATAACACAAATGTATAAAATCTTCAGTTTCTACATCAAAAAAATAAAATAAAAACACAAAAACCGGAATGTTATTAACAAAGTAAAAAAAGTCCTACAGTATTTACAATTTCCAAAAACAACCAATTAAGTCGAAATAAGATAAATCAGGAAATCGACCGCTTGAATCGAAACCACAAAAATAGTATCATACATTTAATCACTATTAATAAACATGAGGTTTCTTTTAAAAAATAATTGCAGCACTATATAAGTTGCACAACATTGTCATGACATTGCTTTAGCAACACGAGTGAGCCTTTTATTTCTTTACCTGATTTGATTAATTGTTCAGTCTGTGCATGGATTTGCTTTGTTAAAAGGCATGACACTTGGCTCATGGGGTAAAGTGAGATGCTTCATGATACAGTGATACAGGAACAGACGTACTGTCAGTGTGTAGATTAATGATTACAGTGAAATTTTTTTCTCAGTCCAGACAGAGACAGAGTCTTAATACTGACACCAGTTCTGACACTGTCAAGGCTACTGCAAGAAAAAAAATGACAGGTTCCCGGCACTAAGTCATCCTTTGTTCATAAGATTTAACAGTTACAGTATGGGAATAAAGAAATGAGCAGGACAGATGAATAACAGAGATCTACTCTTGTTTCATGCATAAATCAGAAGCTAGAGTGTGTGAGAAAGATCGTAGACGTTGAATAACGTCTGCTATTTCGTGTGGATGCATCTTGCACAAATACAATGTTGCAAAAAAAAAAAAAAAAAAAACATCACTGAGCTGCAACTTCAGGAAATATTTTACTAAAACCCACAATGCCTTCAAGATTGCGATGCGAGAGTCAGTGATTGTGGGAGGACGCTTCCTGGATTTGGCTTAAAGCCCAGACTTTCTTCCTGTTGGCCAGAAAAAGTACTATGCCGGACAATAATGCCCAAAAGTAAGAGGGTCCATTGTTATCTGAACCCAAAGCACAGGAGTGACCATGAGTGAGAGATTGAGTAGCATGGCTCCTAACGTTCTCACAGACTTCATATGCGGCTACGTTTACTGATTAGCCTTTCTCCAGCATTATCGCTCCGGTATCGCGTCTCTCATGTTAATTATTACGGACTCGGATCTAGAACTAGCTCTTCCGCGAGTGAAGGTTACGATTTAAAAGCGGGCTTTTATTTTGTGAACGGTTCACACGAGCACCGTGTTTACTGGACAAACTCGCTTTAACCGGCCTTGACAGAGCATTTGGTTTCGATTGCCTGAGCAAACACAAAGATAACAACAATCAGCCAGGACACCAAAACAGCCAGGAGGTCTCTCGAAACAAGGCCACGAAGGTGCGGGGAAGCAAGTGAATGTCAGCTCATATGGGAACACGTCGGGGCTGAGCGTGAAGTCTTGAATTCTGGATCCCCTTCAAGCCTGTTTGTATATTCTTCATTGATCTGGAAAGGGGAAGGAGGGAAACGAGGAGAGAGGAGTGGAGGAATGGCTTTTATCTCTGATTAACTCTGCTCTTCAGATGGAGGAGGGGGGGTGGGGATGGGGGAGGGGGGTTCTGCTTTGGCAAGGGAGCTGAACGGCCTCCATCAGCGATGGCATGCAAGTCATGACTGTCCTCCGTCTCCTCTAGTCTCTCCATAATATTTATGAAAGTGGTCTCGAGTCAACCTTCCCCGACAAGGCAATATTTATAGTACCACTCACTTTCCTTCTCTCATCTACGCCATCCTCAGTGCCTTTGTGAACACGGAAACTTTCTTCCCTGGCACAGAGATGCTTCTTTTTTTCCTTTTTCTTTTTTTTTTACAACAAAAAAAGAAAGAAAAAAAAAAGAAGAAAAAACGTGCAATGCTGACTTGATGTTTTGAGGTCACCCTAGGCAAATTACTTTCTTGTAAAACCTAACCCAATGACAAGCTCGAAATCGAGTCGAAGCGTTGAAATCTTGAAGAGCGCGTGAGCGGCGTGTTGAATCCAGCTCGTAGCTGCTGAATGGACGGAGAACGGATGCCATGAGCAGGTCCGGTTTCCCATTCAAAATATGCGGTTCAAAAATAACCAGTGGCAGAGTGAATACCGCGGACGTGTGCCAGCCTGCTCCCATGTGAGGATCTGCTCAGTCCCCTTTTCCTCGCTGTCCTGAGGAGGACATTCTCACAGCTAGCTCAGCCTCCTGCACCACCCTGGAAATGTGTACAAAGTGAAGGTGTTTCTGGGGCAACAAGCTCGAAGCAGATAAGGTTTCCACAGCTGAAGCACCTCCTTTTGAACTTTCACAGATCTCCCTATCTCTCTCTCTCTCTCGGTTTGTCACTCTTCTTCTCCCCGTTGCTCCGTTACTCGTGCTCTCTACATGCTTCAGCAGATCCGAGTTGGATTTCTTAGGTGCACGAGGCATCGTGTTACCCTGGTGGGATGTTAGCAATGTTTTTGCCCACCTGCTGTTTCTTAAAATGAGAGGATTATCTAACAGCTTCTAACAGGGCAGGGGGAAGAGGCCCAGCAAGACCTTTAATTATGACTGCGGCTCGAGAAACGCAAATACCTTTTATTTATTTTTCAGTTGGTCCTCTCAAGTGGTATATAGTGTACTAGTGGTATGCTTTTATAAGCCTTTTCGTGTATGCGTTCGATTATATTGTTTAAAGCAAGCCTACACTTGGCTAATGGTTCCTACATCAACAACAACAACACCAAAAAAAAAATTAAAAAAACTCCTTCGGCATCCAGTACCTCAAACGTTCCCTCCCGTCCCCCTGCAGTGTGGTTTCACAGTACGCTGCCTTTTTTTTTTTTTTTTTTTTTTGTCTTAAAGGAAAAGCACCACGTGAGCTACACTCCTCTGACAATAAAAGATTACGGTCAAACAGTATCATAGGATCATAGAGAGAAAGCAACACACGAAGGAGATCAAGGGGCTCCTCCTATAGGGGTAAAACTACAGGAAGGATTTTGGCTGGCAAGACCAAGGCACCGTTGTTAAAACAATAGCGTGAGCGCTTCGACTAAGGCAATAAAACTCATGGGATTTTCTCCGTCGTCGGCGAGTGCGAATCAAGTAGGGCTCGTCGTAGTAGAGGCTTAGACTCTAGCTTTTCTACAACAGGTCTTTCCCATTCGGCTTCTCCAGTCAGTGAATAGACGACAGCTGAGTCCTGAGTAAAGGGAACGATTATTACGATCTCAGAAACTGACTTTCTTTTTTTTCTTCCCTTTTTTATTTGTACTGCGCATGCTTTCGGTTCCTCTTGTATTTCTCTCATCCCGAGTATGTGTCCTAAAACATATGGCAGTTTATCATAGCATAACACAAATTTCCTGGTTTAGAAATAAAAAGAAATGTGCAAAAAAAATAAGTGAAAAAAAAAAAGAGAGGGATGATGAAATGAAGGAAAATAACAATAACAAATGTGCAAACTCTCTTATAAATAGACTACAGTCAATGCATTTGGACAGCACCATGGGATAACATAGTATAAGGGGTGTGTGTGTGTGTGTGTGTGCAATGTCATTATATTAGGAAGATGAGAAACATGGGCAAAAGGGAAAAGAGGTCAAGGGTTCAGAGGTCAGATTTGAAACCTAGGAGTCCGCGTTAAACCCAGTCCTGCAGGGATCGCTTGCAGTGCACAAAGTACTTGGGTGCGCCTTTCCTCTGTAGCGTGTTGATGATGGCGTAGATCAGCGCCAGGATGCAGAGCACCAGGACCAGCGGCACCGTCACCATGATGATGTTCATGGTGCGCTGCGTTTCGTCTACCTTCAGCACCACGTCCACTTCGTTCGTCTCCTCTTCCTTCGCCTCCTTGGTGTCCACGTCGTTGGTGCGATCTCGCTCCTTGTCCTGGTCCTCGTCCTTTCCTTTCTCCTTGTCCTTGTCTCGGCCCGCGTCCGGGTTGAAGGGCGGTCTGTCGGGCCACTTCCGTCCCGGGTCCACGTCTGTGTCTCGGTCGGGATCCAGATCCACGTTGCAACCCATGAAGTCCCTCAGGATGGATTTGGGGTATCCAGGCTCACTCTTCATCCGGTGGTTATCGAATTTCCAGTACTTGCTGCCTTTGTAGAAGTATGTGTAAGCTGTAGAGGGAAAACAGGATGTCAAACAAAGGAATAAAACGGAAAGGAAATGGAAATTTGTCGCTTCTCTAGTTGATATCGTTTGCCAAAACGGAGGGGGGGAAAAAATCAAATGCAGTGAATGTAATCTTAGTGATAATGGTTTTACTTAATTGAAGGTGCACATAAGACCGTCTCTTAATTGTAAGAATACTTTAGAGACAAAGGCAGAGTATCTTCTTCTTCTTCTTACTACAATGATGTCATTCTTTCCCCGCACTCTCAATTAAATTGCCTGATTCCATTTCTCCCCCACCTCTCTCCCGTTTCGATAGATTGAGGTTTCCGGCAGTTTCTTTGCCCTTTCTGCCCCTGCCCCCATCAACTTACCTCCATCATCGCTGAGGAAAGCTCCCTTGGGAGATGTGGGTACTGACGTATCCCAAACGCTGATTGGTTTCGGGTAGTCCCGGTCCACGGCGCGTGACTGCTCATTAAAACGCCAGTACCTACAAGAAAGTAATTAGGCAATACATACATAACTATATACTGGGAATATAAAGCCTTCTGGACATTTGAAAATGATATTAATACAGTAATTGATCTATAAAACAAACATGAAATATTCTAAGTAATGGCATTGGTCTTAAGGCCACAGGTAGGACATCTGCTCACCTGTCTCCCTTAAAGAAGTAAGTGTAGCCTGATGGCTCCCACCAGATAGCCGTCTCAATCTTGTCATAAGGAATGTCCCGGCCATACTCTACAAGCTCCTGAGGGTAGCCTTGTTCCAGGTTGGCCTCCCGGAAAATCCAGAAGCGATCCCCTGCACAGAAGAAGTGGAGAGAAGAAGAACAGGAACAAGATGTGTTGAGATTGGGAAAAAAGTAAATATGCAAGAGTTCACAACACAATGAATTTCTCTCTGCCTAACCAAAGCAATAACAGAAATGAGCAAAAACTCCCACCTTCCCATATTGGTTTTGCAGCTCGATTGCAAATCAAAATAACCATCACTGATGACGACATAAAGAAAGCTGCAGCAACAGATTGGGTTTTGTTTAAATCTGTGTTTCTCAAGGTCAGCCTCATGACCGAACACTGCTCGACATCGGACCTGAGAGTACGGTCAAGCTTATGCATTTATTTTTAGCATTATTTTACAGTATGGTAGACATGGTGGCACCGTCCACAGGGTCGCAGTTTGATTCCACATTCTCATCCTGAAAAAGTGCAAACTCCGCAGTCAGCATCTGGAGGAACCACTGGCTGATGTAACAGCCGCGCCTCAACTATAACAGTTCTTGCCGTCCAAGTTTTTTGGTCCCCTGGTTTCTTTCTGATGGCAGGCACCCAAACGTAAGAAGACCTTGCCAATGACATCACTTGGACCACAGATGTTTTCCAAATTTCTCTTCACGCACACAAAAAAAAAAAAAAAACACTAACTCTAGTTCCTTCACTTGCTCCAACACCCCCCTTTGTTTATCACTGGGACGGATCAGAACTTTATCTCGAATAGGACAAGCAGAGGTAGAAGAAAAAAAAACAGGGATTACTGTGTAAATTGATGTTAAGATTTCTCATCTACAAGTGGAATACTGCAGGAAAATCAGTTAAGGAAAAGCTCGGTGCTGCCAAAGCCATTTTTCGATTTCAGCTTAATGAAGTAATAAAATAAGAGCACAATGCAAATGTAAGTTAAACATCGCGCTGTTTGTACCAGTGCTTTGCTGCCCAGGCAACTGTTAAGGGCACTGAAAGGTAAAAAAAGCAATAACTAAAGCACTCTCATAAGGATTTTAGTACTGATCTATAAGTTGCTCTGAGTCGGCAATAAAACTGACTGGAGGCTTCACTTTTTAACGAACCCGTGTCCTTTCGCTAACTATACCTGCAGAATTCATCAGACGAAAATGAATAGTTCCTAAGGGAAATCATACACTTCCTACTTGAATGAGAAAATCCATTAGGGTTGTCAGGAAATAGTCCTACAATGAGCATGGCCAATTAGCGTATACTGACAACTTGGCAAGTTTTTTACAACATACACAGATCAGTCATAACGTTAAAACCTTAAAACGTTAATCCTGACATTGTGTAGGTCCCCCTTGTGCCAACAAAACGGTTCTGACCCGTGAGGGCATGACTCCACAAGACCTCAGCAGGTTTGCTGTGGTGTCTGGCACCGTGATGTTAACAGCAGCTCGTTTAAGTGCTGCAAGGTGGGGCCTGCATGGATCAGACTCATTTGTCTGGCACATTCCATGAATGCTTGATAGGATTGAGATCTGGGGAATTTGGAGGCCGGGTCAACAACCTTGAACTCTTTGCCTGCTAAGCCCCACACACAGCAAGCGGTGATGCACTGGGTGTTCTGATACCTTTCTATCATAGCCAGCATTAGCTTTTTTGTGTTACTCTGGCTTTTCTGTTGGATCGGACCAGGCATAAAATAAAAAGCCTTGGGTGTCCATTATACTGTCACCAGTAGGCTGATATCATTTATAATAGATGTTAATGTTACTGGGTGTTAATCTTATGGCTGTGGTATATACTAGAATGCATACATGCATATATACAACATAACCATTTGGATATTCGAGTGAATATGTATGTAAAAGTATACCTTTAAAAAAAACAAATCTGCCATCGTGTCTCTCATACGCTGCATCAACATCTCCTGGAAGCCCTCTCCAAAAGTGGCCAATGGGCATGGGGTAGTTATCCAGTACTCTGTTTCTTCGGACCCTCCAGAACCAGCGACCCTTGAGAAACGAAAACATTACACATTTACACCAGGAAATGTCTATTATGACTGCTTGTTGTCCTAGAATTTGGTGGGTAATGATATAGCCTCAAACAAAATGAAGATGATACATGGATGGTTTATAAATAGTGTATACCAAGCAACTTCTAAGTACTCTCCAAATACTTAGGGAATACCACTAAAGTAAAAAAACAAAAACAAATTCTAGGTCTGAGCAAGAAATCCTTGGAAAAAAAAAATCTTCTACAAGCATTTCTATGCATGCAATAACCAAATGAATCAATTGAATTTATAATATCTATAGCTAACCTCAAATGCAGTCCACCTGTTCAACACATCAATCTAAAGATAACAGGCTACACACTCAAGACCCACACCAATGAGCGGGCTTACTCTCCTGTTTCTCGGCTTCCAAGCCAAGTCCTCGAGATTGCGAAACACCTGACCCGAATTAAAGTACGAGTAGTTTCAGCTAGCAGGCTCTAAATTTAACCCATCCACTCCAGCGAGGTCCATCCACGAACCCGTACAACACCTCTTTCTTTATACACAGCCAAGACATATTTCACGCATAAGAACCCGGACAGTATAACTCCCTTCTGAGACTTGCACAAATCACAGATCTGTCTTTTATTAACGTTACTCCGAATGACCTACCCCAAATGGACCGAGTATCTTTTGAAAGTCTACACTAAGCTTTTTAAATGTAACTCAGCTGGTCAAACCCATCCAAGTTATTACCAAGTCGTTTCCAGCTGCTAAATAACACATCAGCTTTCAGAAACCGGCTGGAACACAGTGTGTTAAATTGGGTTTGGGTTTGGCTCGCCACATGTCGGATAACAGCTTTCGTTTGCCTTATTGGCCTTATAAAATTTTAATTATTCATGTAATGGAGAAAACTTGTTAGCAGCTTAGGCCGCAGGAAATCACCTAAACCTTTATAAGGGGATTTTCCTCACTTTTCTTTACACGATACGAATGAACATTACACATAGATATATGCGTTGTTTGCACTACACATATATATTATACTGTATACAGTGTATTGTATGAACAATCATACTCAAGTGCACATTATGGCTTTATACACAGCATGGTGCACACCCACACCCTACAGTATGAACAGTGCTGATCTGTTTCTAGACTCGGTTGTTTTTCCTGTGTATAATGTATTGTGAATATGTTTATTGTTATTTATGTCTGCACACTTCGGAGTCACCAACTGCCGGAATCAAATTCCTTGTCTGCATTAACATAGTTGGTCAATAAATCTGACTCTGATTCCGGTAACGACGAGATGGTGGAGTATTTGCAACCTCGACTCTTTCAGATTCATACATCACACTTCGATTACTTCGACCAAAAATCATACTCGGTTGCGAAACTTCAGTATTATACTTTCAAATGCTTCTCTAACTTAAACTACGATTGCAGAAAATATCATCTTATACGCAGGCCAAATGGGACAAAAAGGAAGAGAAAACTTAATAAAAGACAAGCAAAGATCAAAAGACCTAATCCTTGTCATTCCAATTTCAAGGGAAGGGCACCGTGACAAAACAAGAAAGCTAAAGCTCCAGAAATGCCCAGCTCCAGTGAGGCGTTCACCTCAAGGTCACAACATGCCCCTGTATCCCGTGGATCTCCTGATGAATTCCAGAGCCCATTGATACAGAACTACTCTTTTATGGCCCATAACTGAGTCCAGGACGGAGGTTTTATAGACCACAAACCCTCTGGAGGCTTATTGAGACCAGGCCTGAAGTCTCTGCCTGGTCCTCAGGTGCAGCTGGAACAGATGGAACTTGGCACTTCTTCTGAGCTGAGAACTTGGAGACAGTGCAGCAGAACTAAGCAAGGTCCCACTGGGAACACAGTGCCTCGTTTTTCACCCAATTTTCTACCTGCTTAACCGACTAACAACTTACTGTATGCTTGTCAGATCCCATTACACACTAGATTAAATACATAAGACTCATTCCTGAACACACACACACACACACACATATAACTAAAGCATACACCCAGAGAGTATTTGTGTACGACATTACAGTGACTCCGACTCACTTTGAAAACAAACATCTCTCCACGAAGGACAGTGACCGTATCAAAGTTGCCCTCGCAGATGTTGGGACCATACTGATCTGGGCGCTCAGTGGTGCGTGGTCTGTCTGGACGACGTGGTGGGGCTCCTGGTGGGTTCTTGGGCGGGTTGGGACGACGGGGGGTCACAGTGGGAAGAGCCTGAGTTGGGGAACTGTTAGGAGGTCCTGCAGGAAAACAATGAGAAAAAGCAACAAACCTGATGGAAAACTTAATATTAAAACAGAAGGTGGTCTAGCTGTGTTTGGAGTGTTGTGTTTCTGAGCACTAAATTCTTTTGGGAAGCAGCCCTACAGCTAAGGTGACACAGTGGCTATGAGGCATGTTGTGGAAACTACTCCTCTGCTACTTGCTCAAAAATAACACCAAAGCAGAAAATGTTAAGGACACATTAGACATCTGTGCTTTAAAGTCAAACACAAATTAACCAAAAACTCCAAACCCAGCACAGGCATCCCTAAAACAGCATGAAGAAAAACATTTCGAATGACACTAGACCAATGTTAATAACATCAACTGTGGTGACATTATTAATGTTTTTTTTTTTGGTCACAGTTTTGGACTTGCATGGTGTTCCTCAAAGCTTTTTCCAATGTTCTTTTAATGGTTAATTCTTCTAGCTTCCTAAAGACTACCTACTTGGAACTTTTAATGGATAAACCCATGAATCCTACCCTGTCTAGTTTAAATATTTTCCTCTTCATTACCCACCTGATCCAGATTTTGCAGAAGTAGCTTTTAGAGTTAAGCCTTTATTTGTCCCATATACATTACGGCACAGTGAAATTCTTTCTCTGCATAACCTGGCGTGATGGTTGGTGTCAGAGCGCAAAGTCAGTTATGATAGGACAGGACAGGGTTGCTCAAGGACCTAACAGTGGCAGCTTGGTGGAGCTGGTGCCTGATCCACTGATCTTCTACTCAGTATCCCAGAGCCTTAACCCTCTGAGCTACCACTGCCCCAAAGTAGTGAGAAGAGTCAGGTCAGGGAGAAACTTTGGACACTTAATGGTTCTAGCTTCCTCCAGATGGACAAAGCAAAGCTTCTCTTGCTCTAAGTTATAAAAGACTTCAAATCTGGTATCCTGACTCTGGGCTTAATAAGGTATCGCAAGGCAAAAGACCTCTAGAGAAAACCACATGGATTATTTTCTAATATTGCATTTGACATAACAAAAGTCTTGGATCATTAAAGATTACCATAGATCTGCTGGATGCCTTTGAGATCGTCCTCTGGAAGCTGAAAGTTCTCTGTGTCCATCCACTGGTAGAAGGGAGCCATGATAGCCAATGGATTATTAGAGTGCTCCAGACCCAGAGCATGACCCAGCTCATGCACTGCTACCAGAAACAGATCATTTCCTGCAAGGGATGGTGCACATGGAGGAAGAGATAAAGAGACATAAATTAGATAATATTAATGAAGTGAAATGTGATACATGTTGATAAGCCAGAGCAAACTGCTGTGTTTTATAGCAATATTATGTATTAAGGTGATTACAATGATTAACCATGATACACTGACTCTTTATGGATGCACTACCATCCATTCAGCTAAAAATATACTTTACTTAAGGTTGTTATTAGGTTATGATTAGGTTTGAGATACATGAGACAGATTCGATTTCAAAATCCTGCATGATAACTGCATTGCCAGTACGGTATAGGGCACTCAAAGAAGATAAAGTCTGGAAAAGTTTGCTCTTCCTATAGTGGAGGTTGCATGAACAAAAGATAGTCGAGCACTAATTCTGTCTGGGCTTGGGCTGAGCACTTGTGTGTGAGTTACAGATTGGTGTTAAAAACAGGCAGGCACTCAACCTGCCCTTTGTTTCAGACCTCAGTTGTCTTGGTGACCTCGGGTCAACTGGCACGCTGCCGGAGTGAAGTGAAGAGGGAGGAGTAATGAAATGGAACAGAGTATCCTGTGCACTTATTTGGGCACGTCAGCATTTGTGCGTGTGTGTGTTGTGAGTGTTGAGAGTCCGTGCATGTGTGTGTGTGTGTGCGTGTGCGTGTATGGGCTGCATGTGGGTTTGATGCAGGACATTTGTAATACACAGATGGTGATGACTGTAATGATTTACAGAAAAGTCTGTAAAGGCAGTGCACTCTCAGACTGCTTTGAATTATACTCCGTCTCCATTTTGCAGCTGTCAGGTTGATTTGTGGATCTAATTCTGAGCAAATGGGTCTCTGTGATTCCTCAGTCGCGATAGACAAAAGAAGAACTATGATTGATTACTTCCTCCGGTGTTCATCAGTGCGATCCGAGTGTTAAGCGTCTTTATAGAGCTCGGAGGTTCACTGAAGAGCTGCTTGTTCAGGGATTTTCTGGGACACCATGATATTAGAGCTAATGGCTTTCGACAGATAGGAGGAGCGCTAAATGGATGTTCTAATGGCCTCAGGCTGTTAAATCAATGATGTCTTTGACAGGCGGAGGGTCGGGTGGGCACAGGCGTCCGTCCAACACTTGCCACTGAAAGCTGGTCTTGTGTAAGAACAGGCATGATGATGCACGGTCAATACAGGACAGCGCACAGCTGGGACAGTGACTGAGACGGCTGGCCACAAAGGAAACTCTGTGGACTCTAAAGCCAATGGAAGCCAAAAGCTCTAATCACAATGGTAAATACACACCCCTTCTGAAGCCGTATCCAAGTTTTGCTCTGGTCCTTCCCCATGAATGATAATTATGCTGAGCCGATTCAAATTCTTGCCGATTAGATCTCGCTTGCAGGCAGCGTGATAGCACCTCTAATTACCAAAAGTTCAGGTCTATTCTGTACTTCCGACACGCTGGGTATTCAGTAAAATCCTCACTGAAGTGCTTTCACAGCAAAAGAGTTTCTCTGTCTGTCTTTATCTTGCCATGTGTCTCTTGATGAAGGAGGAAAGTGAAGAAGAAAAAATAAAAGACAGACAAGTCTTTGTGATGTAATCCCTATGATCTCATCAGACGCAAAACCTTTGGAGGAAAATCGGATCTCAGCTATTCAGCAATGGTGGAACTAAATCACCCTTCCTACTTTACATGAAAGTAATGTTTTTTGTGGGTTTTTTTTGGGGGGGTTAAAATAGTCGTACACATATCTTTCATCACTAATATGTTAAAAAATAACCGTCTCGGGGTTTAGTCATCTGAGCTCTGTCCAGCACAAAATAACTGGTTAATGTCATTATGGCGTCAGCAATAAGCAAGAGAGACGAAAACTCGGGGAAAAAAAAACTATAAAGTCCGACCTTTCACTCAGTCGCAGCATGTGGGAGCTGGCAATGGGAACTCCTGTGATGTCACTCAGCTATTTTCTAATTTTATAGACACCATAGTAAAGAGCAAAACTAAACCAGCCTGGCGTATAAAACGCCCTAAACAAATTCACATGGGTTAAATAATAGAGGGGAAATGTGTTTGCGTGTATCAGAAGCCATAAATTGCGCAGAATGGTAATTCTGCACATTGTTATAGTGGACCGGGTCACTATACAGGTGGTAATGGAGGGGATTTTGAAAGATCACTGGTGTATTGTAAACATGTTTGATGCACTGGAGGCGGCTTTTGTGATGGTTGGACAGTTTTTTTTAAGCCTTTCAGCAGTTCGTTTGCACTGAATCACCTTGTAAATTCTCGTTTCCAATTGTCCACGGCTCGTCTGAGTCAAAGTGCGTATCACCGCCCATCCCCGGACCAGGAAAGTAGGCATGTGCCAGGAAGCCACCCTCGCCATCAAACGGGGAGCTGTCACCGTGGAAACCAGAGGCGAAGAAGATCATGATGTCAGGTTCCTTCCGCCGGCCATATTTGACCTCCAAATAGGGAATTTCTTCAAACGTCAGAGGTGTTACCTTCTCCCAAACCTTGAAAGCCGTACGGATGGCTTCGAACGAGTTGTACTCGCCGATCTTAGGAGTATAGTTCTGTATGCTGTGAAAGGAACACATTGTGAACTGTTAGCCTAAAAATGATCCAAATACAAAATGTTTTTCAAAGTATACAGTGCTTCGAGACATATACCTAAAGGTCAAATGGGTTTTGTCCCACTTGTGGCCAGTGAGGGCATAACGTTTCCTGCGGACATTCGTTTTGATTTGACCCCCAAACTTATCCGGAACCCCGCAGCGAGGCCTCTGCATGGCACTGAAAGAAAAAGAGCGGAAAAGATCAACGAGGCATTTCAATGTCAAATACACTTTTAGGATGAATGGCGTTTTTTGGCGTTCGGTTTAACATTTATATTCTGCAGCCTCTTTGAAACGTAAATACGGTTCTAGGGTTTAACATGGATCCCTTATAGTTTCTCAAAGAGACAAACCAGAGGACCAGCTGGAATTCTTTGTAGCAGCCATTCAAAGCCATAATTTACAATGATTTAATACTATTTCATAGTCTATCAATCAGCCATACTATACCAATTGTAGTTTTAATGGCCCGAGTTGTCCAGGAATGCTCTATGGTAAGTAGAGAAGTGGACCACATGCATGGGAGACAGCAGAACACTTATTAAAGCAGTGAACACCATAGGAGTCTTACCTTATAGTTGTTGGATCTATCTCTCCTGTGACCTCCAGGCCATAGAACCTCTGCATGTCACTGATGGCATTGGACAGGATTTGAGCCGATCTCATCGTGGACATCTGCCTGCTCGCCTGAGGGAGGTATCCATACGTCCGAAGCCAGGACTGAGAGAGACGGACAGAGAAATTTAACACCACGATGATCACCCAGATTAAATGTCACAGACGTTTATAGCTTGGACAGCAGAAGTGCATGGTGCGTGAGAGGGCTATAGTACAGAGTCATAGTCTACCACACCTGTTATGCTCAGATATTTAATACAGCTCCAGATTGGAAGATAAATCCATGGCAGAAGTAGCTAAAGATTGAGGGAAAGGCAACACCATCTGGGCAGGTCATATTACACGGCCCAAGTAAAGGCTAGTACGCAGCTTCAACAAAATGAACCAGAAGACAGAAAGACTTCAAAAGAATCTGCTTATGTGTTTATTGATCAGTGGGAATTGTCCAGCTGAACAGTTCACAGTCAATGATCACACTAACCGACAGGATACCAAATACAACTAGAGAAATCCCCTTATTTTCTAGGTCTTACTGGATCACTGAGATTAGACAGTTCCTATGGAGCAAAGCCTTGGTGTACGGTTGAATGTAACCAGATGCATACGTGGGAGTTTGGGTTCCCAATAGCAAAAGAGTCTTGTGATCATACTAATAGGAAATGATGGTGGAATTAAAGTTTTGATTCGGCCCTGTGGCACAATGTAGGTGGCTTGACCTAATTAGACAATTAGTGCAATTACATAATGAAGCTCTCATGTCATTATTCCTGCCCTGTGGTTATAGTAATTAGACCTTCCGGCCTAACCCTGCCTCCATACGCCGGTTTCTGGACACATCAGAACGACCAACAACTGTACAAACAACTGACATCTACTTATAGAGTTTACATTACGCATCTCTGGCTTTCATTACTTGCATTCATGCAGTCGTCTTCATGACAGTATTTTATATACACACACCAGACAATAAATCAGGATAATTCGAAAACCACAAAGACGTATTTTTCAAACGAAAGGGAAAAATATACAAAAGGGTGTTTCCTTGTCTACTGAGTCACTGTAATATATTGAAAAAGTGTCAATTATATTTGTTGTATTCTTTATTCCAAAACGCAATATATGTTTCGTCGATTTTTTTGTGTAACATTTTTTCAAAACAAGGTCTACCATTACATTGTCCAGCAAAAACTGTGTCTAAACCCAACTGGAAGGGCGCAATGGTGGCAACAAAGGTTTTTTTTATTTTTTATGGCCTGTGTCCCACCTCTGCATGAGCTGGCCTCAATTATCACAAGGTTAATGGAGATGTCCCACTGGACTCAAGAGGTTTTTGGGGTCACTGCCTTTATAATGACCCCTCTTTTTCCTGCACTGGGAACAAGGTTACTGCATGGTTATCTAGGCTGAACTCGCCTTGCTTCGCCATGGCTCCAGAAGAGTCAGGCCTTTGTACCGCCTCTGCGTGTTGTAGACAGCTGAATAGATGGCCCTGTTTCTGGGCACAGCCAGCATGGAAACCCCCCATAGCTGCCATCCAGAGTGTGGAGTCGTCCCGTCTTCCTCCCCCGTCCCCCCCAGAAAACCCAACACAAAGCGGGACAGAGTGACCGCCTGTCTGTTTAACAGTCTACATTTACATTGCTTTCAATCCAGAATGCTCAATCTGATTTCATTTACCTTGTTTTTAATGGTACTCAAAGAGTTAAAATTATTTTTAATCACCAGATTTACTATACACATAGAAAATGAAACACCTTCGCACGTCCTGTCATGTCATTAAACTGTTAAATCAGGTTAATTAAGCCGGTTTTACACTCTGCGATTTCAGCAGTCTGTTAAGATAATTGCTTTAAATTATCCCAGTCAATTCTTCTATAATTCTATAACGGACTGGGGGACAACATGTGTTCTTCATGTCATATTATACGAAAAAGAGCCTCTAATGAAAGATCTGTAATGAAACCAAAGGTTTCGCTGATGTCATTAATCAAAACAACCTTTGATTAAAACAACATTGAATTAGACACCAGTGAGCACATACTGTAACATCGTATGTTCTAAGACCGCCAGTATAAACTGATTACATCTTGAATCCTTTTAGGGTCCTGTTTATGACCATAACAGTAAAATCAGGCCACATGTTACACAGTGTAAACCTGGCTTCCAGCAATAGAAAAATACTGCAGGAGAGCTTCTACAAGTCTAAGAACTATGATGCAGAAGGAAAAAAAAACTGGATCTACATAATTTTTTGTTATAAATCAGATCAACAGTTTGATGGAAGAGGTTAATTTTGCCTTTACTGGATTTTATACAATAATATACCATAGTATTACCGTGGGAACAATTACAATGGTAGGCACTTTATAGAGTACTAGTACCATAGTGGCTATTCCAAAGTTTAGCAGGTGAGTAATATGTTTGTTCATACTGTACCATATTAGATTTGTTAGTACATACTATTGGAATTGGTGTAGTGCAGTCAGTACCATATTCTGTATAACATTTTTTGAAGTATCTTGGTGTGTGTTCTATAATTCCACACTACCATACTACAGTACATGTACTTTTATAACAAAGTATATAGGATGGTAGATGACCCATAGTGTGGAATGTGTACTATATCAGCAAATAAATACCATGAGTGCTATCAAAAATACCACGGTACTATAGATCAGGTACCATTGGACTATCAAAGTACCTATTCCCTGGTAAAAAAATTCTTTTTTTATTATTACTGTGTGCCCTGCGATGGATTGGATGATTGATCAAAAAAAATTAACAAATCAATCAATGAATAAATACTGGTCCAGTGCGAACTGATAATGTCTCCACCAAAAGAAAAATACAAACTACTTAAGGAAAAGTTTGTAAGTTGCAAGCCTGGTGCTTAATGTTTGTTTTTATTGTGAAGAGCCACATAATTTATACCCTTACAATTTGTATCTTTCTCCTAAAGAAATGGGTATGGTATACCCAGAAATGCTTTAAGGTGCAAAAGTGTACCGTAAACATGTTTTATAGAACAGCGTTAACGATACATTAAAGCTATAAGCAACTTTCTAGTTATATTTCCTAGAAAGCACCAAACCAATACAGTTTTATATTCTTTTTGTTAAAGTGTGTAGTATAAATAGCTAACTATTCAGAACAGCAGCTCCTGTCCTTTCCCGTCGTGCTTGTTCTGTGACTTGGGGCTAGGAGTGGGGGGGGGGGGGGGGGC